>CAJHZI010000649.1:600000-1092500 GCA_905160935.1 Enchytraeus crypticus | reverse complement strand
CAAAGGCAGCAGAGAGATCTAGAAGAACCAAGGCAGAAACCTGTTTACTACTCATGGCCAAGCTAAGATGATTACTACTCATGGCCAAGCTAAGATCATCATGTATACGAAGAAGAGCGGTTTCAGTAGAATGGAGTTTTCTATAGGCAGATTGATAATGAGAGAGAGAAGGGAAAGAATCAAGATGAGTGCATAAAAGGGTATAAATTACCTTTTCAAGAAGTTTAGAGATGAAGTTAAGATTGGAAATAGGACGGTAACTGGAAAGATCATTGTCAAGGTAGGAGTAGAGATAATACTAATTATTACAATATACTCCACAATGACCTTTGTACTTTACTAGCACAGGGCAAGTTTTTTACCCTGCAGGCCTATTGTTCCGTGCCGGGGTCTGTGGCTGGAGTGAACACGAGGGTTGGGACTTACAGAGTTGGCCGCAAGCGTGGAGCTTTGATTTTATTTTGTTGATAAACTTTAGTTTTCAGATTTAAGATAAATCTTATTTGACGTTATATTTTTCGCTAGTGACTATTTTATTACAGTGTACATTTGTTTTGACTAGGTATCGATCCACATGAGACAGTAAGGTTATATCGGATTGTATGTTAAGAAAGGCCTAGGAAGTGTTAGACTCATTTAGAGGGGAAGTCCTATGAATAGGTAACCCCTGAGTGGTGTTTATTGTGGTTTATTAGAAACTGCCAGTGAAGATAACAGGACGTTAAACGGCCATAGGGAACTGAGGGTTCTAGGGTCGTGCGTTGCTGATAGTTACTTCGAGAAGGTCCGAAGTTGAGTTGGGTATTTTGAACTCAAGGAAGTTGTGATAGACTTGTGTCATTACATTAAGAGAGGATTATAGGGTTTGATGCTGTAGTCATTAGGTATATTTTTATGGAAGAAGTGAGGACGTTGAATAGGAACTAGTTTGCCTTTATGTTCTGATGAGATAGTATTTGGTGACAAGTGTTGCGATTTCTCTATAACTAAGTACTTCTCAACCTGTTTGTAGTCTGGTATTTAATTAGTAGTATTTTCGGTTCTTGCATTTTAGTTTGTATATTATTAAGTTATTTTCAACTCTATTATTAATATTTGATTATTAGATTTAATTCCGTTATTTGTCATATAAGGACAATTTTCAGTTTCTTGTAATATATTATTTTGTTATATTGTGTTTGGGTAAAGTAAAATATAATTGAAGTGAACTAGTTACACTTCATTTATAATACATTACCTATGTGTCTGTTATAATTTAACTGTAATTAGAAATTACAAATGGGAAGTAGTTATCTACTATTATAGATCACTAACTTTAAGTTTAGAGTTTTAGAATTTATGAACCTGGTCCAGGCTAGGGTTCACCCTTAGAACCCTTCCCTGACAATCATCTTTTGGTAGGGAAGGCTTTTTTTAGCAAAGGAGATACAACTGCTTGTTTGAAGGAGGTCGGGAAGATACCTTCTGAGAGTGTGAGGTTGATTAAGTAAGTAATAGGAGCAACAAAAACATCAATACAGGATTTCAGTAAGCGTGTAGGAATAACATCAAGGCAGCAAGATGTGTCGGTAGAGCGAAGTATAAAATTGCGGATTTCTTCCGGTTTAGCTGGTTCAACACTAGAAAGTAGTGGTTGTTCAGGTATATTTACAGAAATGGAGTTGTCGGTGTCAATGGAGTTGGAGGGTATAGAGCTACAGAGTTTGGCTATTTTGTCATCGAAAAAGTTGAGAAAAGAGGTAGCAAGAGAAGATGGTGAGGTGGTAGAGGGGAGTGACTTGGGAATGGTGCGATCAAGCAGAGAGTCAAGTGCTCCCCATAATTTCTTGGGACAATTTTGATTCTGCGAGATTAGATTTTGATAATACAAGCTTTTAGCAGAACTAATCATTTTATTTAATAATTTTCTTTGCTTGAGGTACTTGGACTTAATGTCTGGATTTCTTAGTTCAGGTGGATTTTTCAGATCCATCCTGAACTTAGTTTCGAGTTTTGAACGTTCAGATTTTTGTTTAAGGATTTGTTCAGAAATGAATGGTTTCCTAGGGTTTGAGCGGCAATGAATGGTCTTAAGAGGGGCATGTTTGTCTAATATGGAAGAAAGTACTGAGCTAAATTGAGCTGAATATTCGGAAACAGTTGAAGATGGATTGAAATACAAAGAAGAGAACACAATATCAGCAGAGAAGGCAGCAATGTTAATAGAAGAGAGTTTTCTATAAGTTTTAAGTGTTCTGGAAGGGTGTACATTAACAGTCACAGGCAATTTACAGAAAATCGCACAGTGATCTGATAGTGAAGGATCAGAGATTCCTTGATCAAGAAATGACATGCTGTTTCGAGTGATAAGAAGATCAAGAATATGACCAGAGGAGTGAGTAGGGGAAGATATATGTTGTTTGAGATCAAAGGCATTAAGTGTTGATAAAAAGGAAGAAGAATAATAGTCATCAGAGTCTAGGTGGATGTTGAAATCACCCATAATTATTAAATCAGTGGGTGATGAGGCAATGTCTTCCAGAAGCAAAGAAAAATCAGAAATGAAATTGGCCTTGGATAAAGAAGGTGGTCTGTAGACAATAAAAAAGAGATAGGATTTGGATTTGCATACAAGACGAAACGACATAAATTCAAAGGATAAAAACGGAGAACAGTTACAAACAGAAAAAGAAAAAGTTGACCTAAATATAGCAGCGATGCCACCGCCACGACCAGAAGAACGACCGGTATGTTGAATGGAATAGTCATGGGGAGTGAGAGAGTTAAGGACAGCAGGTGGAATATCAGGAGAGAGCCATGATTCTGTCAAAAACAAAATATCAAGGGACTCATCAAGAATAAACTGTTGAATGAGTTCAGATTTATTTAGACTTTTTGTAATAGTTGTGGCAGACCGAACATTGAGGCAGTAAGTGGACAGGTTAAAAACATCGCCTGCTAGAATTAAGAGAAAGGAAAGAAAGAAGTTTAAATGTCGTTTAGAAGTGAGATTAAGTGAAACAAAATGAAGATAGGATTTGGAAAAGTATGGCAAAGGTAAAGAATCAAGGCATTGACAAACGGAGGCATGCGGTATAGGTTGGTAAGTTAGTTTGCATGAGGAAGAAATATCGTCAATGGAACTGCCAGTGAAATGGTTGGTCATTTGTGGAGTAGTGAGGGCTAAAACAAGATAAATTGAAAGAAAGAGCAATGAAAGTACATCTATAGCATGAAAAATGGGAAATGATTTCTATATACATTTTGATATATATATATATATATATATATATATATATATATATATATATATATATATATATATATATATATATATATACATTATTCAGTCACTGAGTAGAGACACTCATTCGCTCAGTCACTGAGTAGAGACACTAAGTCACTCTGTAGAATCAATCAGTCACTCAGTAGCTCACTCAGTCACTTAGTAATATATATATATATATATATATATATATATATATATACACACACATACATGTATATTATATATATATATAATAATGTATATATATATATATATATATATATATATATATATATATATATTTTTTTTCAGTCACTGAGTAGAAACACTCATTCACTCAGTCACTGAGTAGAGACACTCATTCACTCAGTCACTGAGTAGAGACACTAAGTCACTCTCTAGAATCAATCAGTCACTCATTCACTCACTCAATCACTTAGTGAAATATATATATATATATATATATATATATATATATATATATATATCAATCAGTCACTCATTCACTCACTCAATCACTTAGTGAAATATATATATATATATATATATATATATATATATATATATATATATGTATATATATATATATAATGTATATATATTTAGATATATACTTTATTGAGTCACTGTGTAGAGACACTCATTCACTTAGTCACTTAGTGGAGACATTCATTCTGTCACTGAGTAGAAACACTCATTGACTCAGTCCATGAGTAGAGACACTCATTCACTCAGTAGAATCAATCAGTCACTCAGTCACTCACTCAGTCACTTAGTCAAATATATATATATAGGCCTATATATATATATATATATATATATATATATATATATATATATATATATATATATTATTCAGTCACTGAGTAGAGACACTCAGTCACTGAGTAGAAATACTCATTCATTCAGTCACTGAGTAGAGACACTCATTCACTCAGTCACTGAGTAGAAATATTCATTCACTCAGTCACTGAGTAGAGACATCAAAAGCAGACTTCATCAAGTTGGCAGGAATTTGACCTCTATTGGTGGCCTAGGCCTACAGTTTTTCTTTTTTAAGATATGACATTTTCTGGAAAAATATTTGATTAGCCTAATTTAGTCATGAAGACTTGTAAAAGCCAAAATTTTATTTTAAGAAATATTTGTAGATATAATATGAAAGGACTTGCAAGCCATTAAGTAGAAAATTAGAACATCTATACCTTATATTTGTATTTGTATTTTATTTTCAATGTAGTTGTATGTGTTGCAATGCACTGTTGTTATTTTGTGTTTATTGTATGTAACTTGCTACCACGTCTTGATGGTGTAACAAAAATTCTTATAGATAGATAGATAGATAGGTAGATAGATATATAGATATATAGATAGATAGAGAGATAGATAGATAGATAGGTAGATAGGTAGATAGGTAGATAGGTAGATAGGTAGATAGGTAGATAGGTAGAAAGGTAGGTAGGTAGGTAGGTAGGTAGGTAGGTAGGTAGGTAGATAGGTAGATAGGTAGATAGGTAGGAAGGTAGAAAGTAGAAAGGTAGGTAGGTAGGTAGGTAGGTAGGTAGGTAGGTAGGTAGGTAGGTAGGTAGGTAGGTAGGTAGGTAGGTAGGTAGGCAGGTAGGTAGGTAGGCAGGTAGGCAGGCAGGCAGGCATGCAGGCAAGCAGGCAGGCAGAGAAGCAAAAGGGAGGGAAGAGCACCACTTGAGCTATAAAACTTGAATACGATTAGAAATCTTACTTTTGTGAAATATAATGAACTTATTTGTCAAAATTGTTTTATTCGATGTTATCTTGGATCTCAAACTTTGGCGGCATTTATAAAAAATAACAAATTTTTCTGGTATTGTTTACTTTTTGTTTCATTTTAATATCGCTCAATCAAATCTGGCTTGTAAGCAAATTAATAATCTATATTTAACATAACTTAACAAACTTAACTTTGTTAAGCAGATCTAGTAAGACTTGAAGACTTGTAACCCGGTCTAGTGGTAATTTTGTAACACTTCACAAAAATTAAAATATATACTTACCAATTGACATAAATACAACAAATGAAATATATATATATATATATATATATATATATATATATATATATATATATACACACATGTATATAAATATATATATATATACACTTGTACGCACATATTTGAATAGTTTATTGTTTATAATAATCTTTAGGACTTGGCAAGGTTGTGATTATATTGCTAGGTGCACTCTATATATATATATATATATATATATATATATATATATATATATATATATATAATATACACATTTACATGCACTTGCATCGACGTATTTCCATAGTCCTTATAAACCAAACAGGTTACACTCGCATTTAACTACACAAAACAACACACTTGCACAAATACACAGAGATCATAACACTTACAAATGCGCACCTACATAAGCACATAAGCACACACATATACATGCACACACTTAAATCCATATAATTACATAGACAAACACATTCACACATAGGCATACACATGAGGGCCTGCATCTGTACACTCAAACATCTATAATTCCCAAAATTCTCATATGCATTCACAACCATTCGTCAAAGCTCACAAACCACTAATTTACTGCTTAATGTCATATATTGTTGAATAATTAAGCAATCTTTCTAATGCACTGCAGAGTAGTCCAAGGTACATACTCGAGTCTACTTTCACACTCCGAATAGAGAATTCCATAGGTCGACAGATTAGTCCCTTCACAGAAGTTTGTGACTTTCCTGTACCCTATAACTTTGGAAAATATGGTTTTCGAGGTGGTTTCCTTTTTCCTTTCTCAGTTTTTGCTTTGTCGCCTATTTCAATACATGAAGTTCATTGTTGGTCTATTCTTCAGTTTCTCGGAAACTATTTTCAAAAAGTAATTCTGCAGTATACCATTCATTTTATTATTTTCTTTGTATTCTACTCATTTCTGCAAATATTTCATTCAATTTAGTGTATTTACATTTAGATCAACTTTAATGAAGTGATATAATGATACCAATAATTTAGCAGTATATAAATATCATAAAAGCAATGGATGTGGAATCAAAATCCTGTGCGCATGTGTTGAAGTTGTTTAATTTTATTGTAAATATATATTATATAGTAATCATGGCTCGTTTGGAGGCGATGACGATTCAGGGCATCAGAAGTTTCGGCCCAGAAGATTCAGACAAGGGAGCTGTGATTTTCTTTACACCTTTAACGTTAATCCTGGGGCCTAATGGAACAGGCAAAACAGTATCTGAAATTACACATTACTAATTGCATTCTTATCGACGTAATTATTCACTTTTTTTTGCATGTTTGAGAAATGTCAAGTGATCATCACGTATTGTTCAATGAAGTTTTTCAAATTGGATCAGATTGTTTTTAGTAATACATTCCTTTAACGTGGCAAACTTTAAACTGATTTAGTGACTTTTATTAAGGCCTATCAATAACCTCATTTCATTATAGAAAATTTAGTTAATGGTATTCTATTAATATTTTGTACCGTGAAACTTTTGCGGTCATTTTGTATTTATAGATATTTTGAATTAAATTTCATGCTGCTGTTTAATTGCCTAGACGATTATAGAATGTTTGAAGTACATGACGATGGGATCGATGCCACCTGGTGCACAGAAAGGTGGGGCTTTTATACATGACCCAAAGGTAGGCTTTATCGTACGTTACTAATTTGCTAAAGTTTGCCGCTATTTGTGTACAAATTTCCTCCGAATTTCATGAAAAAACCACATTAAGGTCTTTAAAAAAATTCTCGTAAACCCATTTTCAAGAGATCATGATTAAATCCTGAGCTGAGCATTGAAAATTTTGCGAAATAGTGAGAGGGCGTAATTTTTTGCCAATATTGCCTCTAGATTTATATGAATATTAATATATGTTGTATTCTCGAGCCAAGCACTGAAAGTTTTGAGATTGTGCATTGAAGTTGTGATTTCTTTTATTATTAGTTGCAAATAGACATCATAGCATTGACATTTTGAAATCAATACTTATTTGGAATTTTTACCTATTTGAGTAACAGAGGCTCTCGGTCTCCGGTTCATTCAATATTAAATTAAATGCCAAAAGAAATATCAACATCAACTTCCCTTGAATCCCAATTTATCTAGGGTCTGGAATTTCTACTAAAATTCTATTGAATTTTGGAATTAGTAGTCAAGTAAGCTATTGAAATTTACTATTGTATTCTATTGATATTCTATTAAAATTCAAAAGAAATTACTAATTCAAAATTTCACATTTTTCTAATCATATCTTCTTTCTTAAAATTTGTAAAATTTTCTTAAGACTAATGCCATTATTCTAAATTTTTGTTAAATTTGAATTAGCGCAGATATAAAGATTTTTTTTTTTTTTTTTCTGCTATTTGCACCTTTATTTTTTATTTTCTGACTACATGATTCTTAATCATATTGCAACCAAGCTGACTTCAAATTGAAGAATATTAACCTTCCACCTACCCAAGGCTTATTCTTTGAGATTAACAGATCTGAGATTTGAACCCTGGACTGATGGTTTTGAGGCAGATGCTCTACCAATATGCCAAACTCCATGATTATCAATTGTAGCTAATTAAGTTCTTTTGTACTTGTTATGTAATTAATTGACTAAATTATTTGTATTAATTGGTTGATAATTATATGGCGGGTGCATTATTTGCAGATAGTTCGAGATACGGAGGTGAAAGCTCAGGTTTGTCTGCAGTTCCGTGATGTTCGCGGCCAGAAATGTATTGCAAAGAGGTCACTCGTTGCTACCCAAAAGGTTTACGCAATTTTCAGGCTCTTTGTTGCTAAATATATTCTCTACATATACTTTATATAGTGTTTATAAATTTTAATTCTTTATTTACTAATTATCCTACTATTATTCATCTCTCTCCTACTTTCCATATGCATCTATATGCGGCTCTTTTTATGCAAATAATGCATTAGCTGACAGTAAAAGTTTTTTTAATAAATCAATATTAATAATTTAATATTGACTTAAGAGTGTGTGAAGTTGATGTCTATTTCACCATTTGTTTACATTAGGATTGTCCTAACGGCCTCATCACTTTAAACTACATGTATGTCAGCTAGGCACAGGTTAATTCTGTAATACTCGTAGTCAAACTTATTGGAGGCAAAATTTCAAAAACAATCAACTGAGATTATTACTCTTTTAAATGAATGAGTTATGAATCAGTATTATAGCTTTATGCTAAAAAGGCTAAAGCGTAGTGTAACGTCAGTGTCCTCTGTCGAAGGCCTGTCATCAGTGACAGGGAGGGCACTGAATTTAAATTCTGCATATACTCATAAGATATATCTTATAATATCCACCTGGTATCTTATTAGAGTTTTTTTCATTCAACCTTTTTATTTGTTTCCACGTCAATAATAAATAACAAATCCGTCATACTTAATTAATGATTTATTGTAGTTCTGTTCAGATTGAGTTGTGATTTCTGCATACAGGTGAATATGGTTGTTGATACATTTGTCTGACAAAGTCTAAGTTCTAAATTTAGACTATTTTTTCAAAGCTTTTTAATATTGATATATTATATATTTTGATGTTATGATAGATGAATGAATGGCAAGCAGCTAGCATTATTTAATTTTCACAATATTAAGGGCATGGTTTTTTTTGTCAATTTTTTTATAACTTACGTTGTTTACCATCATGAATTTGTTTGTGTGTTTTTCTATGAAGTTGGCTTATTTTATCATTTCATTACCCATGGACCTACTCTATTTTGGTAGAATTAGCTTATGTTAACTTTTGATATTGTCGTGGATGATAGTAAAAATTCCATTGTTGAATGTTTTCATTTCTAATCTGCAGAAGACGAACATTCAAATGAAGACATTGGATGGATTGCTGAAGAGATATTTGTCTAATGGAGAGATGGTTGACATTAGCTCTAAATGTGCCGAGATGGACAGAGAGGTAACTAATATTTTATGTACTTACTTAGTCATTTAGTTCAAGTGAAATGACCCATTTGATCTAAATGATTTCAAACGCACACTCCCACCATACCAATTATTAGTTTATTACAACAATATTGCAATAATGCATGAATCAATAAATCTGCATCGCAAATGATTAGTTGTATTGCAGTTAACTAAACAAATGAAACCTGCGCATACCAATGGGATAAATTTATGTAGTTTTTGTTTTAGGCAGTGGTCGTCTGCTTAAAGAGTTTAGTAATTTGATTTCTAGGGAAATATAATCAAATGATTTAGATAGATGGATAGATAGATATTTCATGAAGATCACAATGACATTGTATATTACTCAAAGAATGATTGAAAAATGGATATACGGGCCCTAAGGCTATTACGTATGCCCACGCCATTATTGATTACTCTTTGCTAACAGATGGTTTCCCTGCTTGGAGTGTCTCATGCTATTCTAGACAACGTGATATTCTGTCATCAGGAAGAGTCAAACTGGTGAGAATAACTAATTCTTAAAAATACTTATATTTTAACAGCAGTAGTATTATTTAATGATATAAATTTAGTATTGATTGTAATAATCATAAAAATAAAAATCATTGTTTAATACAAATTTTTTTAGTATACAGATTTGCTGGTTAAGTTAGTAGCATGCATATCTGAAAGAAGAGAGTCATCAACTCAAATTGCTGCTGGACTATTTCTGATAGTATTCATAGTGATACAAAGAAGGTGTTACACTTGGCTTGTTCATGTTTGATGTGGTAATTATCTAGTAGATAACTACCAGTCTACCACATCAGTAGTCAATAGTAGTTAATAGATAGTAGACAACTACCAGTCTACCACATCAGTAGTCAATAGTAGTTAATAGATAGTAGATAACTACCATATTAGTAGTTAATGATAGTTAATAGATAGAAGATAACTACGACATCAGTAGTCAATAGTAATTAATAATAGATAACTACCATATCAGTAGTTAATGGTAGTTAATAGATAGAAAATAACTACCATATCAGTAGTCAAAAATAGTTAATAGATAGTATATAACTACCATGGCTGTAATCAATGGTAGTTAATACGTAGTAGAAAACTACCACATCGGTAGTTAATAGATAGTAGATAAATACCACATCGATAGTTAATAGATAGCAGATAACTACCACATCAGTAGTTAATAGTAGATAGCTACCATTTCGGTAGTTAATGGTAGTTAATAGATAGTAGATAACTACCACATCAGTAGTTAATAGTAGATAGCTACCATTTCGGTAGTTAATGGTAGACAGTAGTTAATGTCCACTATGCTTAAAATTCTCTAACTACTTTTCTGTGCCTAACATTCAAGGCATCTTAGGTGATACTGTGCAATCGTTACTAAACCCTTTTGGTCATTGTACAAGATGATTTAAGGTAATTCTGATTTGATTTCTGACCATTGTGCTGTTGCTATTATTGCTGCGATGAAGCTGCAATCGTAGTTAATTATTTGCAGGCCTCTAAGTGAAGGATCTGCACTGAAGAAAAAGTTTGACGACATATTTGCCTCCACTCGTTATGTTAAAGCACTGGATGCCATCAGAAAGTTTCGTCAAGAACAGGTGTTCAGCTAGATTTTACCTAATTAATCTAATAGAGTATTTAATTTATTTATATCCTCGTTGTGTCTGGGCCACTACAGAATAGACCTACAATAAATTTCAGGTGTTTTAAGAGGCGACGAAGCAGAAATTGAGAAGAACAGTGAGACACTACCTTAGAGGCCATATCTTTTCAAACTGATGTCTATATTACGATGAGACGTAGCTTTTGTGATGGGAACAATTTTGTTGATCAATGGAGTGCTTTGAATGAGCGTGACAGCCGATTTTCAGCTGAACTAGGTACCTTGTGGCTACTGTTTGACTCAATACTTCAAGAGAGATTTGTATCGTTCAGCCAGCGTATCTGAAATTTTGCTAATATCGTGTATCTATGAATTCCAAAATTACATGATTAATCAGTATTGTAAATATATGAAGACTAACTAGAAAACTATTGCCGTTAATTAATTTAATAATTAATTTGAATGAATTCAGTGATATAGTTCTTCCTAATAACAATATTATTTTAAAAATTTAACTGATGCAATTTATGTCTTCGATTTGATCGGAAAAGCATTTCGTCAGAAGCCTGAAAGCTAAGAATTTGTTTTTTGACTTGATCTTTACTGAGATAGTGATTTTTTGCTGTTTATGACTATGAAATAGGCTGGTAATATCAGAGAATATCAGGCAGAGATTAAGTATCTAAAGCAAAATAAAGATAAAGCCTGCGAGGTAAGATTTAATTAATGAATTATGAATTCTAATAATGAAGAAATAGGTGAAATATGAATTAGAATTTATAGTTAATGTTCTGCTTTTTTCTTTCGTACATGTACATTTAACTGATTATGTTAAAATAAATACTTCATTGCATAACTATATATTTACTGGATAGTGTTGCATAAAAACTTTAAAATTCTAGTCATGTAATTCTAGGTCTAATTCTAGTTCTAATTTTAATTTTGGTGCTAATTCTAGTATTCTAATTCTTGCTAATTCTATTCAAATTATGTCCAGAACTGTTTTATTAAGAAATTACTTAGGCCTAGTTGTAATCACTTCATTAAACTGGGACTTTAGTTCTGATATAAATAATTTTTCATAATTTCCCATTTTAATAGATAAACGTTTGAAATGTTGATGCTTACAATCTATTTCAAACTGTAAACTTTCTAGCTAGAGCTAAATTTTTTGCTTGATTTTGGTCTAACCTCTATGGTGAAATCAACTGATATGTATTGGAATTTCTCAGTGTAATCTGCTAGCAGAATGTATAGAGTATTTACTGTAAAACGTACCGATTGGCAAAATATCATAAGTAAGAGTATTTAGGAGATAGTTAATGTTCTATACTGAAAAATGTTAATTGTGTGATTATTTTAATTGTAGATACGCTCCAACCTTGCGGATAGGGAGGAGAGACATAAAGCTGCGGCAGATAGCGTCAGAAAAATACAGGAGAAACTGGAACCTGTTGAGGTCTGTAGCAAGAGTCTTACTTGTTGTACAGCTTTGTGTAACTGAACTCAGTGTATCTACACCGCTCAATACTGCCTTCTATCACTGCGTCTCTCTTTATGTTTATCTCTCTCTCACTCTGTATTTCACGGGCACATGATGAGCCTAAGAATCTGGTCAAATTGATTTAATGTAGAAAATTCTTCTGAACATTTCTATTTGAAAATTTCTATGTATTTATTATGAAGAGATAAGCAAATGAACCTGTGAACCTTGTTTTGTGTTTTTGTCACGTTTTTAGGAAAAACTTCTTCGTTTGAAAGACAAGGAAGATGAAATTCAAGGGATTAAGAATAAAATTGGTATGCAATAATTTGCAGATGTACCATACTATGATTCATATTACGCAGTATCGGCCTTTAAATTAAAATTGAAGAACTCCTAAGTACAGGGGTATTTAGTTGTAAAGTTGTCGTTCTAGGTCAACTTGGTTACAATTTTGAAACAGATGCTGTTTAGAGTTAAGCAGCGCATCTGTTGAACATTGTAGGATTAGTCTAGTGAGAGATAGAAGGTTTTAATACTTTTATATTATGTTTTGCGCTCTGAATCGCCGCCCATCTACTTGAGGTTACCCAACTGCTTAAAAGAATTACTGATGCAGACTGCATTAAATCTTTGCAAAATCATCAAATGCCTTTGCCAAAGAAAAGAAGTCTATTGCTTATTATTATTGTTAATAGTATTACTATTATTAATACTATTACTATTGTGATTAATTAATCATCATCATCATCTTCCCTTAAATCCCAGTTTAACCAGGGTCGGGATACGAATAGACTTTCTTTTACTATGATTAATTAATATATTATTATTATTTTAGCTGAGAAAGAGCTATAAACCTTGAGTTGCGTTAGGTGTGACTGATCTCGGTGATGTATTGTTTGCAGACATCCTGAAGGGTAGTCGCACGCAGATGGAGAAAGCTCAGCAGGAACTTCGGTTGAAAATAAAACAAGAATTCAGAGGTATTTACTTAACGAAACCTTATTTCTCTGAAACTGCACGTTCAGTAGTATCAGTTAATTTAGGGTTATTTTGAATGTCATTATTCGTAAAGTTCGTTTATGTTTTTGAACGTACTCTATCAATAATGTGAATTATTGCACCTCTAGCATTGTACGTCAAGGTACTAAGTCATTATGTGACTTGTGAATATGGCACTAATAGCATTATGCAAAATATAGAGTCATACAAGTCATACATCACATAAAATCCCTTGTGTTGTATAATTAACACCAAAGTAAATATTTCATGTCACTCGTCTTGTCATCAGCAGTGTACGAAAACTAGCAAGAAGTAAATATAAGCACATAGAAAATCATAGGTAGAATTAGTGTTGTCCATGGCACGTTATCTTTTGATAAAATAAGCAACTCATCCTTCAGTTATCTTTAATTGATGGACTATTGCTGACAGTTGAACATATAACAAGTTTAATTATTTGATTAATTGATTATACTTATATTATTGTTATTATATCGTCTATCAGTGAATGGTATTGCTATCTACACAGATTCGAGCACTCAAATATTGTAGTAAAAATTTATTGTATCTTGTAATCTGTAGTGATAGTTGATAGTGATAGTTGATAGTGATAGTTGAAGGTTCAGTTTAAAATGACTTTTCTAAACGAGATAAAGCTACAAAAGTAAGGCACAGAATGTTTAATTGATCGTTTGATCATATGAATGTGACCCTCTAGAAGAAATATATTGCTCTGTAGTGATAGTTGATAGTGATAGTTGATAGTGATAGTTGAAGGTTCAGTTTAAAATGACTTTTCTAAACGAGATAAAGCTACAAAAGTAAGGCACAGAATGTTTAATTGATCGTTTGATCATATGAATGTGACCCTCTAGAAGAAATATATTGCTCTGTATTCTAGTTAACAAGTTGTGGATATGCCTGTATCAATATGCTGTCATATTTCTAAATTATATTATGATTGTAAAGAGTCAACGTCTGAGTTACGAAGACAGATTGATGAGTTTACTGAAAAAGTTACAGCAATGGAGAGGAATCTCAAGCAGGCATGTAGATGATGATTTCCTATTTTATTATTATATTGTAAATTTTTATAATGTTGTTTGTCCTCGTGCTATTTCCAGGCCACTGAAGAACTGGTCATGTCGTGAGAGGCTACTGAACATCAACTCTGGAAGGCCTCAGGAAAGCAATTCAGAAGCCATTATTCTCAAGCTATAGGCTTCATTGAAGAGTAGACAAGCCATAGCATTTTGTGAAAATTATCTTCAATGGATGACACCTTATTAAGCGTGACAGCAGATTGTGAACAGGAATATGAAACCTTGACCTAAAAATTGGCAGAACTCTGTAGAGAGAAGAGAGAAAGAGACAGCAGTCAGTTGAAATTAATTGTCAGAAATTCCTGTATTTTATTTGACATTTTATCAGTTTTAGATATTTTCCCAACTAAACTTAAAAGCTGGTAAAGCTAAGGTTAACGTCAGTTTCCTCACTCGAAAGCGATGTCAGTGACGGGAGAGCTCAGGATTTGAACCCCGCACGTAGTGATCCGCGGTCGAGTATCTTACCGACTTCGTCCCTGGCTCCAATTTAATAGCGGTTTTGACTTTTGATTGTAGCCTGTAATTCCTGAATATTGTAGAATTTGGAGAAGTTGGATGCATTAGAGAGAGAGATGAATGTGCTGGGGCAGGATAAATCAAGGCTTCATGCAGAGCAGGGTCGACTACAGGCAGAGGCAGAGGTTTTTATATGTTCTGCTAATTGATTGAATTACTGGCTTAATATATCAACAAATTGATGGTTGAATTTCAATAAATTTGTCACTCAAAAGTACTTCACTACTTCAAAAGTACTTCAAAAGTACTTTGTCAGTCTAGAATTTGAATTGATATCGTATGGAATCAGAATCGAGATGCTTAAGAGATTTCATAAAAAAATTGTAGATAAAAAGTAAAAGATTTTGTGACTTAGCTATATTTTATGTGTTCTTTTCTGAAACTATAAGATTTAGTCACCTTTAAAGTTCATTATTGTATTGGACAGTGAATATAGCTATTCGTCAGGAGCATTGCGTATAATGAGGAATAAAGAGGTTTTATTAAGCAATGTGTCTCCTAGTACTACCATGCTTTAGACTATTTAGGAACTATTGATATAACTGTAATTTAATTCAGCGACATCATCATCTTCCCTTGAATTCCAGTTCAACTAGGGCCAAGATACGAATAACCTTCTTCACTCCTCTCTGTCCCATGCCATATCATCAGTCAATCCCCTATTTTTCTTATCGTTCTTAATCACTGCATCCCACGTCAGTTGTGATGTACCTCTCTCTAACTTAACTTCAGTCTCCTCGCTCCAAACTCTCTTCACTACATCTTCCTCTACCTTTCTTACTTTCTGATTTACCATCTCTGCTCAGTCTCGACTGAGCCAACCCACAACACTCAAATTCATTATCATATATTCAAATACCTATGATATTTAATTGTTTTTCTTTGATCTATAGTTTAATTTAATTAAGTAATCACATGATCCACTTGCTCACTCAGGAAACGTTCAGATTAAATTATTAAACTCTGAACTTGCAAATTTTATGTTTGCTGTGTTACAATGTATACTTTGTGGCGTTCATTATTGTTCAACAGCGTCATACCAATGTTGTTAGACTGAGAGACGATAAAGTGAAGCAACTCTGTGATAAATTCAATCTGCCAGGTTGCTTATGAATTCATTATACTGATTAAAATCTAGCTATTGATTGATTATCTATTGATTTATCTATTGATTTATCTATTGATTCGCTCGTCTATAATTATGTAGGCCTAATTTTCTAAAGATTTTCACAAAGTTAAAGGCAATTGATGTGTGATGATTTTCATTTTGTATCTGGCTACGTAGTTCTGTATAACACGCTTCATTCATTATGTGAACTAGGAATTTGCTTAAGGTATTGACATTTGAGAGTTGATGTTAAGAAACATTTTGAAGTTTGGGTTTTTGATACATTAATGCTCTACAAATACGGTTTAACGTTGAAGTTCCGCAATATAAAACGATGTTAGTACAGAATTACTTGAGTGAATACATCAGAGCTCTTGATTAAGGTTTGTATTAAAGTCTGTATTAACATAGAGAAGAAATAGAATATATAGATAGTATTTTAAAAGAATCTTGGGAAATTGTTCGGTTAATTATTATATAACGCTTAAGTAGATTTTCGGTTATGTATAAGTAGATATATGGTACCCCCAGTACACAAGCCTATTTTTCACTATATTTTACTGACACAAGCCTAATTTTCCTGATTTTACTCGCTTCGCTCGCTTCTCTAGCTCGCTCAGCTCCTAAAATACACGAAAATGAGACTTGCACCTAGTAAAATGTGAAAAAATAGACTTTTGCACTGAAGGTGCCATATATCTACTGACTCAATGCTAAAATATAACGTGTAATATTTATAATTAAGCTACAATTAACATATTACTCATCGATAAGTATAGTCTCTAGTACCAAATATATACTACAGTCAGTATTTAGTTCCTAGCTTAAAATATAACGAGTATCATTTTAGCCCCAAGACCGTTAATTAAGCTTATAACATTCCACGCATAATCGGTGAATTTAGTTCACAAAAGTATGTATATATTGAAAATATCTCGGGAATTGGTATTGATACATATAGCAAGGGTGTATTAGAGAATTGGTATTATCAGTGAAAATGATTTTTATTTTCTTTTGTATAATTTTGCGTACTAGATTTTTTCTTTCATATAATTTTGTGTACTATAAATGGTACTAACAATTGAAGAGATCCATAAACTAAAACCATTTTCTAATTTACAGTTAGATCGTAATCAGGTTGAAATAATTTTAGGCCGCAAATTAACTATTAAAGAATGGAAATCATACACTAAGGACTATCGTAAAATATTTACCCCCATAGCTAAACAAGCAGCTAAATTATCAAACAAAGAAGGTTATTTGAGAAGCACTAATCCTGATCAAGAACTTAAAAAGAAATACAAAAACGTTGCTATACAAGCTGCTAAAGTAGCCAGTAGAAAAAC
The DNA here is from genome assembly GCA_905160935.1 of Enchytraeus crypticus. NCBI lineage: Eukaryota > Metazoa > Annelida > Clitellata > Enchytraeida > Enchytraeidae > Enchytraeus > Enchytraeus crypticus. The sequence continues at coordinate 1,075,106 of CAJHZI010000649.1, read as the reverse complement.
TAAGCCTAATGATAAGTATTATTTGTCAAAATCGTTTTGGAAATCTCTTACTCCAAAAGATTATCGTGAAATATTTACTCCCATAGCTAAACAAGCTGCAAAGCGAAGATATGTAAAGCCCTTTGACACAGAACAAGATCTTCAAAATAAATACAAAACAATATTTTCTAAGATAGTCAACAGAAAATTTAAAACTGATGAAGAACCTGATGATAAGTATCATTTCTTAAAATCCTTGTATAAAACTGAAGATGCAGATGATGAATTTTCAATACGCAAAGTATTTGAATACTACAATCAAAAGTACAGAACAACATTTTCTCATTGGAAAGTATCAGGTACAGCTAATTTATTCAATATACATAAAATAATAGTAGAATTAGTTGCAAAAATGACAGAACATCTACCCCAAAATACAAGAATTCAAGTTAGTATTAAAACACCTTCAGGCCGGGAGCCACATACATGCTTACTATCAAAAGATGAAGTAGGCAATAATCTTACAGAATGGACCAATTACTTTATAGATTACTATGATATGAATATTGAGGAATTAACTTTTAAATTAACTGCAATTGAATTACCTCAAGGAACTGGAAGAGCAAATGTTATATCTAATCTTGATGATAAACATTGTATAGCTCAAATCAAGAACACTGATACATTATGTTTAGTAAGAGCAATATTAGTTGGTTTAAGTTACGATATACATAAACTACAGGATGTTTTTAAAGATAAGTTGACTGCTGAGGAAATTAAAAGTATAAATTTCCGGAGACAAGGTAATCATACTAAAATTAATGAAGGTATATTTTCTGATAATGAAATCAAATATTTACGGCAAGGTGGAGAAAAGAAGTTACAAGGTGTATTAGCTAAGGCTTTTCATAGAATATATTCTATCCCTATTAAGGAAACAGGAAATGATTTCAGTGATATCAAACTTATAGAAGAAAAACTAGATATAGAAGTACAAATATATAGTATGGACACTAGGCAAATCTACGCAGGTTTACCCAAACCAATAAAAATTTACTTAATTCTAAATAACAATCACTACAGCGTAATATCTAAACTTCCAGCTTTTCTAGGAACCAATGCTAGGAAATGGGAAGCAGCTGAGAAACTAAAATGCGAGGCTTGTAAAAATCCTACTAAATGTAACAAAGAAAATAAAATAAAATGCCAAACATGCGGAAAAGTATTCTACAGCCAAACATGTTACGATAGTCATATCAGAAATAAGAAATGCATAGAACATTCATATGTATGCCAGAAATGCTATAAATTCTTCAAAGTAAAAGATAGAAAACCTGAGGATCATAAATGTGGAGAAAAGTTCTGTTCAAACTGTAAAGATTGGCATATTGGAGAACATAAATGTTTTATGCAAAGAAAGAAATTAAGGGAGCCTAGCGAAAAGTATTTATTCTTTGACTTTGAAACTTTATTGAAACTTTCGAAACATGTGGTTAATTTCTGTATAGCTCAGTACTTTAATGGAGATGAGTATATATTTTATAACGCAGATGATTTTTGTACATGGGTGTTTACTAAAAAGCATAAAGATTTTACAGTTATAGCTCACTATGGAAAAGGTTACGATTTTCAATTTGTACAAGAATGGCTCATATCTCATACACAAGGTGCAAAACCAAATGTAATATATAACGGACAAAAGATACTACAACTTGAGGTGAAAAGAGGTTATAACATAAGATTTATAGACAGTATATCATTTACAATGCAAGCCTTGAGATATTTTCCTGAAACCTTTGGATTAGTTGAATTAGCCAAGGGATACTTTCCACATGAATTTAATAAAGAAGAAAACCAAAACTACATTGGACCATATCCTGACAAGAAGTACTATGGTTATGAAAGTATGGTTACTAAAGATAAAGAGGTGTTTGATAAATGGTATGATACTGTTAAAGATCAGACCTTTGATTTTAAGAAAGAAATGTACAAATATTGCAAGTCAGATGTAGATATATTGAGAAGAGGTTGTTTAAAGTTAAGAGAGTTGTTCCTAGAGATATCCGGAATAGATCCCTTTCAGTACATTACAATAGCTTCTGTATGCCAGGCAATTTATAGAAACGAGTTCTTACCTTCAGATACTATTGCTGTTATAAACGAGCTTGAAACCAATAATTACTCTATAAAATCAATAAAATGGCTTAAACATAAATCTTTAAAGCAGAATCTAAATATTAAGCATGCTTGTAATGGAGGAGAACATTGCATAGTAGTAAATAACGCTCAGAAACTAAAAGTAGATGGCTTTTGTGCAGAGACTAATACAATATATCAATTTCACGGATGTTACTTTCATGGGTGTCCTCGCTGTTATAATGATTTAACTATGAATAAAGTATCAGGTGAATATATGTATAAATTATATGAAAAAACTTGCAGAATTGATAAAGCTATAACAGAAGCCGGATTTAATTTAGAAACTATTTGGGAACATGAATTTGATAATAACGCTGAAATGAAAAACACATCTTTAAGTGAATATGACTTGATTGAACCTCCAAACATAAGGGATAGTTTCTTTGGAGGTAGATGCGAACCAATAAAGTTACTTCATGATTGTAAAAGTAACGGACAAAAGGGGAGATATATAGATGTAGTAAGTTTGTATCCTACAGTTATGTATTACGATAAATATCCTACTGGGCATCCTACTAGAATCATAAAGCCTCAAAAATATGATTACAATTGGTTTGGGTTTATATATTGTAAAGTTATACCTCCAAAAGGTTTATATCAGCCTGTACTACCCTACAAGCAGAAAACTAAACAAGCCCATAAACTATTATTTGGATTATGTAGAACTTGTATGGGCTACATAGATTTAAAATGTGTTCATCAGAAGCATGAAAAATGTAAACCAGATTGTAAAGTTAAAAGCTGTAAAGAATGTACATCTGTTAGAAAATTTATGAAGCAAAACTGTAGTGAATGTTACAATATTAGAAATGGAGAATGCTTTCATACAGATGATGAAAGAGCTATTACAGGGATTTGGTGTACTAATGAAATTGAAAAGGCTCTAGAAAAAGGCTATAAGATTGAACAAATTTATGAGGTACAACATTTTCAGAGCACTAGTAATGATTTGTTCAAAGGGTATATAAAAAAGTTCTTGAAAATTAAACTAGAAAGCAGTAAATTTGATTGTTCTGAAGAAGAGTACAGACAAAAGGCCCGGGACTTGGGCATTGAATTAGGTAAGTTAGAATATAATCCAGGCTTAAGATTTATAGCTAAAATATGTTTAAATTCATTATGGGGTAAATTTGGTCAAGTACCTAAGCATAGACAAAATAAATATGTAGATAACGAAGTGGATTTTTACAAGATTGTTTTAGATGATAAAATAGAAAGTCCGACGTTTTCATTCTTAAACAATTCAATTGTATATGCTTCGTATGAAATCAAGGATGACTTCGTTAGGCAAAATTACAACACTAATATATACATTGCATGTTTTACTACAGCATGGGCTAGATTAAGATTATACGATATGATAGATCGAATTGGTAGAAATGTATGTTACATGGATACAGATAGTGTTGTTTATATTGAAGATGAAACTAATAAGTACATATTTGAGAAGTACATAGGAGATTCCTTAGGAGAATGGACAGATGAATTGAAAGGCAAGTACATTGAATTTTGGGCTTGTGCTCAATCAAAAGATTACGGATATATATTAGATGATGGGAAATACAAAGGAAAAGTTAAAGGATTCAGAGTAACAGCTGAAACAGAGAATAAGATGAATCATCAAGCTAGAGTAGATCTTATTAAGGGTAGTATTTCTAGTGTGGATATTAAATATAATCAATTTACTATAAAAAATAGTCAGATCTTTACAAAAGATTTATTAAAGCAATGGGGATTTAAATTTGATAAAAGACGTATAGTAAGAGTGAGCGATAATGAAATATATACATTACCATATGGATATTGAGTTTTAATTTCATTAAATAAATTACTAAATTTATTGAAATAATTGTAAGTGGAGTTCATACTTATAAATGGAAGCGAAGTATTATTGGATATCGAAGAAGAGTAAGAAGCATTCCGATATATTTCCGGAGTCATTCCGATGCTTAATAATCGGACAATCAGGTTCCGGAAAAACGGCTTTACTTATGCGGATGCTACTTCAGGAAGATATGTTAGATTACAATAAACTATATGTATTTGGAAGATCCCTTCATCAACCAGAATATCAAATACTAAAAGCTGGCTTTGATAATAAATTACCAAAGTCGGATATAACAGAAATCCTAATGCATAATTCTATGATTAATGAACGCGATGAAAAGCCGGAAGTTATAGCAGCAGGACTTGCATATGACTTAGAAGATGAGGAGAAAGGAGATATATCCTGTGAATATTACGAAGATCCAAATGATATTCCTGATCCTAAAGAGTTTGATAAACAGGACAAGAATCTAATAATATTTGACGATATTATGACAGATAAGAATCAATCGGCACCTGGCGCATTCTTTACTAGAAGCAGGCATAATAATATCGATTGCATATACATTTCTCAAAATTATTATCATTTACCAAGACATACTATTAGATCAAATTCTAATTTCCTAATATTATTCAATCTAGATCCCACAGACACCGATCATTTATATAGAGATTCTGGAGCAAGCGTTGATTTTAAAGATATTAATAAATTTAGACAGTTATGTGAACAAGCATGGTCTAAGAAATATGGATATTTAGTTATAGATAAATCAAAAACAAATATCAATGAAAAATATAGATTTCAATTGGAACTTGAAAAACCTGTACAGTTAGTTGAAAATATAATATCCCAACCTATAGGTAGAATCCATAGAGCTACAAAAACTTGCACATCTTGCAACCTAACAATGTTAAGTTCTAGTCATGCTAAACATATTAAATCGAAGCGTCATAAAAAAGCTTTCATATAATCTTTCAGCTAATAAATGGACGCACGACTTCTGAAGCTTGCCGATTTACAAATTGATCAATCGTATTTTGTGGTTGGATATAAGCCGATGAAAACTCAATTTGGAAATACTTATATTATCAGATGTACACACATCTCTAATGATGAAGAATTTGAAATGTTCGCAACTAAATTCATAGCTGCATACATTTCTGAATATTCCCCTAAAGAAAAATTCTCATTCACCGTTAGAAAAAATTCTAAATACACATACGCTGAGATTTCTGGATATATTCCAAACTGCTCATCTTATATTCGATTGAATTAATTTTCATTCCACTAAATGGAAATATATTGTCTTAAATGTAAAAGTAAGACTTTAACTTTAGACTTAATTGAATCCATAACTAAAAATAATAAACCAAAACTTAAAGGTATATGTGAAGTTTGTGGATCTAAAAAGAATAGATTTATATCAAAGTCTAAAACTGGAGGTGATATCGTTTCATCTGTAATTTCTAAAATACCTAATGAATTTCATCTTAGAACTCTGAAAGGTAAGAAATATTCATTCTGTGGTCCCAATACAAAGCTAGAAGAAAGATTAAATCCTGATGACACACCAAAAGAATGGTCAAAGCCTATAAATAAAGTTGATGAAGTTTGTTTAAAACATGATTTAGCTTATAGAGATTCTGATTTAGGAAAGGGAACTAGGCATGAAGCAGATAAGAAGATGTTACAAGAACTTGATAATCTTAAAGATTTGAATTTTAATGAAAAATTAGGTAAAGCAGTTATTAAGCCGATTATAGCTGCAAAATATAAATTAGGTTTAGGAATATTAAAAAAAACAAAATCGAGGAAGCTAAAGAATTACACAAACCCATAATAAAGAAATTTAAACGAAGAAAAGTTGTAGTGCATAACATAGATGATATATGGTCAGCAGATTTAGTTGATATGAGACAATACGCAAAGCAAAATAAAGGATTCAATTACATTCTCACTGTAATAGATGTATTCTCTAAATTTGGTTGGGCAATACCGATAAAAGTTAAGACAGGTAAACAAATGATTGAATTATTTCAACAGTTATTCCAAGAAAGAAAACCTAAAAAATTATGGACTGATGCAGGAAAGGAATTTATTAACAAAGAATTTAAGAAATTCTTAACTGATAATGAAATAGAATTATATCAAACGTTCAATGAAGGTAAGGCTGTTGTTATGGAAAGATTTAATAGAACTATTAAAGAAAAGATGTGGAGATATTTTACTGAAACAGGTAGTAACAAATATTTAGATGCTTTACCTAAACTGATTCATGAATATAATAATACAATTCATTCTACAATTAAAATGACTCCAACTGAAGGATCAAAGTTGGAAAATGAACACAAGATTAGTTATATACCACAACCTACAAACGAGAAACCAAAATTTAACATAGGTGATAGAGTTAGAATTTATAAATATAAAAAATTATTTTCAAAAGGTTACGAAACAAATTGGACTGAAGAAATATTCACTGTATCTCAAATTATCAATACATCTCCTATAACATATAAAATAAAAGATTTAAACGGTGAAGATATTATCGGTTCTTTTTACAAGCAAGAATTGAACTTATCATCATTTTAAAAAATATAGTTAATAAATGAGTTCATTAGTAAGGTTTAAAGAAGAGTTGATGAATGGAGAAAATCAAGAATTGCTCAAGAAAGTATCCACTCAAAATAGAAGATTAAGGAAAAGATTTGATGATGAAGTTATTGCTAAACAAAATGTACAAACGGAACTAAAAGAAATCTACAAACCTATTACAGATACGCAACAGTTAACTATCAGTAAGCAGATTACAAGAACGGATGATTTGTTTCAGCAATTGCTAACAGACTTACAAGGTAAACATGATAGATCATCACGATTACTTGCAGATATTATTAGAGGTTTACTGAGATGTAAGGAAGAAACTAGGCAACAAGGTTTAGAAATTATCAGCTCAATAGCTAAACAACCATTATTAGCAGAATTAATTTACAAATTAAATAGCTATCCAGAATTAGTTAAGAAAATTATGCATCCTGATGGTATACAAAATCTTAATGAACAAGATAGAAAAACACTAGAACCTTTAAATCATCTCAATGACGATGATCTAAGAACACTCGTACAATATTATGGGATACAAGAAAAGATTAAAGCCACAGAATATCAGGAGGAAGATGTACAATTACCTACTTACACAGATTCTGTATTTCAGGAAAGTCCAAGTGATAACAAAATGTATAAAGAAGTAATGGTTAGTTTAATGAAAAGAAATCCTGGAATAAATAATAAAGGTAAACATGGAATCGTAACTGTTTCACCTATCTTTTATTACGAAGAAAATGATTCTGATACTGTAAAATTTGGTAAATACAATGTTCTATTCAAAGATAACAAAATTAAAATTGCAGACAAAGAATATATTCTTACACAAGGTTTAGAGTTATTGTTGAATAGAGTTAATCCTAATTTAGATGAAAGAATATTAGATATAGATTTGAATAATTATTTAACAATATGCATTGATTCTGGATTAGATTACAGGCAACATAAAACAGTAGGTAAAAAGGTACATAGTGTTCTTACAAAACTAAATAGATTGAATGAATTGGATAAAGACGTTCAAGTGATAGGTAATGGACTAAATACAATAATTCTACCAGATAATGTAGATACGTTAAAAGAAAGATTAAACCTTCTGATTGGAGAATATTCTGCAGGAAATAAAAGTATGTTTAATGAAATCAATGCTATTTTAGATATTTTATTCAATAAAGGAATAATAACTAAGAAACAACTAAGAAACATTATACGCAAAATTAAATAATAATAAATGGAACAGAAAATAATTAATTTACTTGAACCCATTTCTGCTTACTTTCAGAAAAAGTCTATATCTAAATCAATTCTGATAACCTATGATAATTCAGCCGAAGTTTATACTATTAAATTTCCTAATCCTATTATTCTTAATGATTATGATCTAGAAATTGCACTTGTAAACTTAGAGACATGGCATAGTTTTGCAAATATTACACTAGCAAATAATAATTTTAAGTATTCAGTTGATGGTGGAAATACTTGGAAATTAATAACTATTGAAATTGGAGCATATCAAATAGAAGCAATAAATGATGAGATTCAAAGGTTGATGAAACTAAATGGAGATTGGGATTCTGCTAGTAATGCTTATTACATAACTTTATCACCTAATACTTCAACTATGAAATCGATTATTGATATAACAAATTCACACTATAAAGTTGATTTCACAATACCTAATTCACTGAGAAGTATATTAGGTTTTGATGATATAATTTTATCAAAAGGACGTAATGAATCACAATATATTGTTAACATTATCGAGTTCAACAGTATATTTGTTAATTGCGATTGTATAACTGAATCGTTTGTTAACGGAATATCATCTCCAGTTTTATATTCATTTGGACCTAAGGTGCAGCCAGGTTTTAGAATTGTAGAATCTCCAGTTAATCTTGTTTATTTACCTTTGAACAGGAAAACACTGAGTGAATTTAGTATTTGGATAACAGATCAAGATGGAAGACCTATAGATTTTAGAGGAGAGAATATTACATGTAGATTTCATATTAGAAGTGTAAAATAAAGTTATTACTGAGGATGTACAAAATTAAGCGAAAAAATATATATAAATTAATGATTAATAAATGGGTCTCAAGCTAAAGAGGAGAGAAAATAGAAAAGTAATATGTGGAAAGGGTTATTGTCATTGTAGAAATAGAGAATATGTAAGTGGTAAAGGTTTTGTAGATATTTTAAAAGTTTTATCTTTACCTAAAGACATTGGTATTAACTCTCCAACAGAAGCAATAACAAATACTGTAAAGTTTGCTGATTCAACAAAAGCAATTGTTCAAGAGATAAGGAATAAAAGAAAACCTGAGTTACAAAATATTATTGATAGAATTAATCAATTTAAAATTGGTTCCGGATTTGCTTACGTTTAGTTTTTTCATTAATAAATGGAGAAAGTAAAGGAGTCTTATTTGGAGCTTGAAAAATCTTTTAATTATGATGAATCTGTAGAAAAGTTTCAATACAGAGTTTATGATCCATCTCAAGGAACTGCACTTAATGCAAACGGACAAGAAATTAGAATTCAAATTTTAAGTGAAGATATCTGGTCATTACCTTGTAAGAGTTTTCTTTACATTGAAGGACAATTACAAGATTCTACTACTAACCAACCTTATGCTGCAAATAGTTTAGTAGCATTACAAAATAATGCTATGATGTATCTATTTAGCGAAGCAAGATATCATATAGGAGATCATGAAGTTGAGAGATTTCAATATCCAGGTCATACTACAACAATAGATGCATTATTGACTAAAAGTAATAGTTTCAATGGAATGGATCAATGTTGGAGCTTAGATTCTGGTAATGGAACACCTCAAACTTTGAGTGAAATTGTGAATTTAGTAGCAGGAGATATTCCAGGAAATACTGCTGCTAATATATTAACAGCTTTACAAACAACTGTTACTAGATTAACAGAAGGACTGATCAATCAAAATAAGGGATTTGAAGAAAGAAGAAATTATACATCTGGATCATTTGCATTCAAAATTCCTTTAGAATTTATATTTAATTTCTGTAAACAATATAGAAAGATTATTTATGGATGTAAGCATTCAATTGTTTTTCCTAGACAAACTGATACTCAGGCAATAATACGAAATGGTGGAGTTGCTAATGCTGGTAAGGTAAACTTAACTAAGATACAATGGCATATTCCAGTAGTTACAGTAAGTTTAGAAGAAAGAGGAATTTTAAATGATTACATTAAGAAAAAAGAATCGTTTCCGCTTTGTTTTATGAATAAGAAATCTGAGAACACTATTGTTCCCCAAGCTACTGAATTTGCTTGGAGATTATCTATAGCTTCAGGTATAGAAAAACCGAGGTATATCGTTGTAGGCTTTCAATCTCCAGCAGCTAATCAAGCAGAAACTAATTATGCCATATTCAATGCTAATGTGCAAGTAATTAATGCTTATGTTGAATTGAATAGTGAAAGATATCCAAGCAATGATTATATAACTAATTATGACAGTAATCAGTATGCTCAATTTTATAATTCGTTTAAAGAATTTAAGAAAAGTTATTCTGAAGATGAAGAAGAGAATGATTGTATATCGTATCAAGCTTTTAAGAAGTTGTTTAGGCTATACGTATTTGATGTATCGAAACAGTCTGAGAGACTTAAAAATACTGTTGTAGATATCAGAGTAACTTTTAAGTTTAGCGCAAATGCTCCCGCAAATACTACAGCTTATGCAGTTGTATATCATGATAGAATTTGGTCGATAGAATCAGATGGCAGCAAGCAGTATATCAGATATTAGAATTTTTGGCTAAATAAATGACATTAACTAAAAGCCAGATAGAGAAAATTGCTATTGCGATAATTCAGGAATTGCATAAGTATAAAGTTGGTGGGTTTTTACCACTAGCAACTCTAATTCCTATTATTGCTGCTGCTTTGGGAGGAGTAAGTACAGTTGCAGGAACTGTTGCATCAAGAGTTCAACAAAGTCAAGCTGATAAAGAAACAGCAAGACATAATAGAGCGCTTGAGGAACAATCGAAGAAGACTGGAACAGGTAGACCAAAAAAGAAACAGGGAAAAGGATTAAGATTATAACCAATAAATGGAAGACATTCCTGATAAGGCTCTTAGTAATATTGAAATTGAAAATTATTCAAAAATGTTAAAAATTAAAAGTTTTAGGGGTTGCTATATGAGAGATGAATTGAAGAATTTAAAATCTTGTAAAGTTGAGTGTGGAATATTAAATTTAAATTTATCTAGTGAAAGTGGTAGTCATTGGACTTGTTGGTTTAAAATTGATAATGAAAAATATTATTTTAACAGTTTTGGTTTACCTCCACCAAAAGAAGTAATTGAGTATTTAGGATCACCTATTTTATACTCTACATTTCAATTGCAAGGATTGATGGATCAGAATTGCGGTAAATGGTGTCTGATTGTACTGAAACGTTTAAGTGAAGGGTCTGATTATAAAGATTTAATTTTGTCGTTAGTTAAATAGAATGACGAATAACGTAAAACAATTTTTGAGTGATAAGCTAGAAGATTGTGAAGCTAAAATCAAACATTTAAAAAGAAAGAGAAAAATAGTTCAAGTAGTTTATGGTATAACAATAATCACATCAATAAGTGTTTCAACAGTAACAACTACAATATCGGGGGTATTTGCATTGCCATTACTCCCTACAGTAATCATTACCACGTTATCAGCTGTTGGAGCTATATCTACAGCCATATCAACTAAATTTAATCTAAAAAGTAGGAAAGCGGAATTAAATAATATGATATCTAGACTAGAAAGATTGAAGCAACAAATGAATTATGTGATGAAGTGTAATGGAGATTTAACAGAAAAGGAATCAAATGATATTATAAAAGAATTTTTATAGTAATAAATGAACACTGTAGATCTATTTGGTAGACAATCCAAAAAGCTAGAATCTAATATAAAACTATTGTCATATGGAGGGCTTAGTTGTATAAACGATTCACTATCTGTAAAGATAGATCCTAATATTAATAATATGCTAAGCCTATCTGCTAATGGTTTAATGGCTAATGGTCTTAAATTAACTGAGGGAGGTGAATTAAATATGAAAAGTAATAAGCTGATAAATGTTAAAAACCCTGTAGATAGTCAAGACTGTGCTACGAAGGATTATGTAGATGCACAGGTTGGATTGAAGTTGAACAAAACGGGTGATGGAAAACTTGATATGAATTTTAATAGTATATCAAATATTCAATTTCCTGATAATAGCCTTGATGTAATTAATAAACTTTATTTAAAAGTTACAAGGAAACCTCACGAGATAAGTTTAGAAAATTTGGTGAAAATTGCAAATGTTGTATCTGTCATAATAGGTAGGAATCCAAATCTTCAGAAATACACCGCATATTTTAACAGAATGTATACATTAGTTGTCAGCCTATCCAGTGTTTTTCATGAAGTTTTTGAAGGAAAGGATATCGTTAATGAAGTTGAATATTTTACACATATAAAAGACTTACAAGTTGTTATTATTAGAGTCATTGAAGAACTATTTAACGATGAGTTTATTGATTTAAAGAAAAATCTTATGAAAGAAAATTTAGTTTTTACACCAGAGAAAGGAACTCTTCGTAGGAGATACAGGAAATTTGTAAACAGTATAAGTCCTAAGATAAAGAATACCAATATGAAAGAATTATTGATTCAAAAGAATTTATTACTTATCGATTTAGGGTTTATTTATTTGAGTGAAGAATTATTAGCAGAGCTTGTATAGTAGCTGACATGCTCAAATAAGATATTCTAAAATATTATCAATATAAGTATCTGATACATAATTCCTAAAATATATATAATATAAATCATGAATAGAACTATTTCAGCTATCAGGAAGTAGAAATCTTAATAAAATTAATTAAAACAAGTAATCCAAAGCTATTAGATTTTCTGTTAATAAAGTTTCGATCAGGGTATATTATTACAATGTAAGTCATATATTATAATAATAATAGAAACAATATACCAGGCAGTTCCCTAGAGAGAGAGATACGTAACCGGGAATGGTCGAGCATTTATAACTTAATGAGAAACAGATGCATTCAATTAGCGATTGTCTATATATATAAGTGCTCAAAAATTTGCTCATTTTGAGCAGTGAAAAATCTTTTAGAAAATTTTTGAGCAGCTAAATATTTTCGAGTTTAGCGAAGTCTAATGGCTAAAAATTTCAACATTCGCCGTAGAGTTGTTAACTATAATGAAAACATTGAAGACTCTGGTGAGCGGTTAATGGAAATATTAGCCGGTAGACACTTTGCTGATAAAACAATGATCACTGAAAGAATAATGAATAACCTTAGTAGTCTTACTTTATCTCAAATTCAGGCTGCAATTGAAAGAACGGAAAACACTCTCACAGTTGCTGAAACTCTAATGGAGCTCTTGAAAAACCTTAAGAAAGCAAAGGAAATACAAAAGACGTTAGAGCACAAGGATTCGGTGGTGGCAAAGAAGAATGAACAGAAGGATCGAAGAAAGACAGAGCTTGATACAAAAATGGAAATGAACCATCGGTGGGTCCCACCTCACAATCCGGACGAGGACATGGATTTAGTCGATCTATAAGGTAACATCTATTATCTTTTTATAGTGAATGAAGAAAACGATGCCAAAATAGGTCTAGTATAAAAATAAAGCCAAGTATAATATAGGCTTAGTGTAATATAGGCTTAGCTAAAAATCTGAACATAGTTTTTGGTAAAGAATACTTGCCCAGACTTGCCATAAAGATCGTTACGGATGTATCGATTCGCATGACTGAAGCGCAGAATGTTTACTGTTGTCATAGTTGTTGCTATAAACAATTTCAAACCGAAACTTCCAGTTTCAGCAACGTTCGGCATTTATCGTTTGCGCTTGATTGAAATCGGACTTACTATTACGCAAGGTAAGTAATTTCATATTCACTATTTGTTAATCTAAAATATGGAATATCTAAACCTATAATAAGCAAGATATAAGCAATGTATTATCACATTTTTCAAAATTAGTTTTATATTAATATTTTAGCCAAAATGTAGGCTATTTGTATACAAGTTATTACTTTTTAAGATAATTAAATGATATACACTTTAACTTTTTTATAATATTAGATAGGCAGTCTGGAACTGAGATTTTGATTTTGTTTCTGCTTTAAAGGTTAATAACAGCAACAAGAATAACGACAAGATCATGGATAATCCTGATAAGAAAAGCATCTTCGGTGGTAGGACGAGGAAAGATGGATGCATTCCAGTTTATGGGCCTGATGATATAAGTTCAAATACTTATGGTGGAATTGATGATGACTAATAGCTTGTTGTTTCTACGTTAAATAACAGCAACAAGGATAAAGACAAGACCATGGATGATCCTGATCTCAAAAGTCTCGCAGAGGAGGAATTCATAAGGGGCCATGGTGGCTATGATACTGAAATTGATGACAGGAGTGATGACTGGTGATGGCTAAGGGGACCTTTCCTTCTACACTCTCCTACACTAATCTATCCAAGTTCCGAAACACCAGCAAATATGGCGTTAACGACAAACTTTGATCACCTAGAAATAGAAGAACTCATTTCAACTATTGATAAACTAACAACAGACAATGTACGCTATGGATTAAACACAATATCTGAAATACAAACAAAATTATTACATTTGAAGAACTTTATCACTCCATTTCACGACACTCAGGATATGGTCACTGTAGTTGATAGCTTTATTGAAAATCTCAATTCTTTACCAAACCATCAAAGCAGCAAATTGCTCTTGAAACAATGTAATAACGAACTTAAACAAGAACTTGAGAAGTGTAGGAGTAAAAGGAATGCCTGTAGTCTGTTTGGACTTTAAATGTTATCAATAAAAGAAAAAATATATACATTGCCTTATGGATTTTGAATATTTATACTATAGCCGAATATGAAGTTCTAGAGACGTCCCTGACATCAGGCAAAGGTTTACAGAAGTGTAATAGCATTATAAATAAAGATAAATATATACAATGTTTGTTTAAATGTGAGGTTATTAATGGACTTAATAAGGGGTTTCGGTTTGATAAGAAAGAAATGAAAACATATGAACAGAATAAAGTAGGGTTATCTCCTTTATATACAAAGGGTGTTGTGATGGATGATGGTATTCATATTAGACCGATTGTATTCTAGAGACTTTTGATCGATTTAGCTTGTATGAATAGGGATTAATATTATATATATATATTTTATACTTTTGATCGGTTTAGTAGGGATTAATATTATATATATACTTTATACTTTTGATCGGTTTAGTAGGGATTAATATTATATATATATATTTTATACTTTTGATCGGTTTAGTAGGGATTAATGTTATATATATATATATATTTTATACTTTTTATCAGATATAAGTAGTATACAATGAGGGATTACGCTACTATTTTTGTATTTCTAGAACGATTTTTATAGTAGTTTATTTAGTATTTTTGGTGAGCGATCGGGTAGTGAGCGAGACAAAAGTATTAAATAAATTGCTATAAAAAATAGGTCGTTCCAGAACGACTTAGTGGTAGTATAATCCCTCATTATACTGTAGTAATAGTAGTAGTAGTAGTAGTAGTAGTAATTGTAGTAGTAGTAATTGTAGCTTAATTATAAATATTACACGTTATATTTTAGCATTGAGTCAGTAGATATATGGCACCTTCAGTGCAAAAGTCTATTTTTTCACATTTTACTAGGTGCAAGTCTCATTTTCGTGTATTTTAGGAGCTGAGCGAGCTAGAGAAGCGAGCGAAGCGAGTAAAATCAGGAAAATTAGGCTTGTGCCAGTAAAATATAGTGAAAAATAGGCTTGTGTACTGGGGGTACCATATATCTACTTGTATATAAAAAATAACGGCGACGTGTGGTTCGGCTCAATGTGTGATGTGACCTATGAATGAGTCTTGTTTAATAATGAAGAAGTTAATCTGCAATCCTGAGTATCAACTAGTAATATCAACTAATACTGAGTGACCTAATTTTTTTTACCTGAGTTGACGATTTTGTAAATGTGAGTTTATTACTCGATTAATTAATAATTACCTTTACTCTAGGAACCTGATTGTGTAACAGTAACATTATAGCACGAGATATCATAATGAATGATAGATAAATTATATACTGACAGGATATTCGAGCACTGTGAACGACGATTCAGTCAGAAGACTTCTGGCTGATCTAGAAGAGAAAGCAAAATCTGTGCTGTCCAGAGCTCAGAGCAAGCGAGTAAGTCACGTCGTCGTCATTTCAAATCTAATAAATAGTAAAATAAGTAAAATACGCACTGTAGTTAAATGATCAACTATGTTGATATTACCACTTCTAATACTGCCTGTTTAAATCGTTAGGCAATTTAGACCATTTTTCTTCTAACCGTTCTAGGGAATGGCCTAGATTTTACTCTCAGATCAGCGCTGCTTGGATCGAACCCACGAGAGTTTAATTCACCTCAAGATCTGTCATTTAAAACTTCATGACATTACCCCTACGCTATCATTCTCTCGCTGTCGCTCGTTCAGGTCTCGTTCATGGCTGACGCCTTGTCGCGAGAAATAATAAAATCAGAACTTTTGTGCTATGTACAAAACGAAATATCTAATAGCAATAGAGACTTAATTACGATGAGTTTAGTGAACTTCTATAATGTTGAGGATGTATTGGATGCTAAAACGATTATCTTCAAATATGCGGAATCTTTTCGTTCAACAGAGGTCGTCCTACCCAACCTCGTCAATCGAAAATCTGGCGATGGAAAAAGAAAAGAGATGTGAGCGATATCCTCGACCTCTGGGAAGCGCTACTGAATCTAAAAATTCCCTTACCTACGTTCTATGCTGTTAACCTGAGTGCTCTACCCCCTGTCCAGGACACTAAATATACTTCTCCCAGCTCTGATCTCAATCCACTAGACATGACAGCAATACTATCTGAAATTAAAGCTCAGCTAAGTCTAATGGATAAAAAATTTGAATGAAAGTTAGGAGAACTATCTATTGATCTACACAAGAAAATGCAAGCGCTCATCATTTCACTCTCGCACCTCTATCACATCTATCACATCCTCCTCCTCGTCTCGCTCAGAATACTTCTCCATCTACAGTCAATTCAAGAATGACTCAATCTTCTGATCAAACAACATCACGCTCTGATCAAACTACGTCATGGGCAGACATAGTTTCAAACAATGTCTGTTCCGTTCCTAAACTATCAACTGATCCCAACAACAGTTCTGGAAACGACGATTATATTCTTGTTAGTCGTCAAAAAACTGCTAAACTTCGGCCCTCTTTAGCCATCACTGGAAAGAAATTGACCGAAGTAACCAGTAAAGTAACTGAAGGCCTTGCCGAAAAAAATAACAGTATTTGTGGGCAGACTAGACCTCAACACCTCAGCTGATGACATCAAGGATATGCTCTCAGACTGTAACATTAATGATGTATACTGTAAGAAACTCTCAGGCAAGGCTAAAGATGGCCATGAATTCAAATCGAGTGCCTTTATCGTAAGCTGTGAAGAAAAGTATAAGGATCTTCTATTTAATGACAATATTTGGCCTGTCAATACCTCTGTGAGAGAGTGGTTATTCACTTAAAAATTGGTAAAGTAATTTCTTAAATGGCTAACTTGTTGAACTCTAATTTCTCTAATTTTTGCAACGGTTTATTGGATCAGAATTTCATTAATGATTGTAATATTGGCTATTACTCACCAGAAAATGCCAATATTCTAGTTAAAAATTTAAACCGCCATACACCAAATACTATATCGGTTATTCATATGAATATTCGCAGTCTTAATTGTAATTATTTAAAATTACTCAATTTCCTATCGATATTTAACAAAGATTTTGATTTAATCATTTTATCTGAAATCTGGAGCACTAATATTAATCATTTCGATAATATTTTTCCTAATTATAATTTAACCTACACTGGCCCCGATTTTCAAAAAGCAGGTGGAATTGGTATCCTTGTTAAGAAAACTCTATCTTTTAATATTATTGACTCTTCTACTGATTCTTAGTATTTTAAGCACTTAGCTGAGTTTATTACTGTAGACGTTATAATTAATAACTGTAATTATCGTTTATTTCTTTTTTATCGACATCCTAGTTCCTCTTTGCCAGAATTCACGAATTTATTTATTAACTATCTTTATACCTTTAAACCGAAAAATAAGTCCCTCATTGTTGGTGATTTTAATATTGATTTTCAAAACTATGAATCTAATGTACATATTCAAAATTATGTGAATGATTTACTCAATATGAATTTTATGCCTTTTAGTGTGCTTCCCACCCATTGCATTAGCAATTCTGCAAGTATAATTACCATTTATTTGCTAATTTTGTTTATTCTGAAGTTATACTAGATTCACTAAAGTCTTTAACTGTAGTGTGTGATATTACGGATCATTTTGCAAATGCTGCAATTATCACGGTTAAAAATAAAAGAATAAATTTCTCTTAAAGACCTATGACTCAGATCTATAGCTCCTCAAATATCCTTAATTTTCAAAACAATCTAAAAGACATTGACTTTTCTAAAGTGTATAATTGTAACTCGGTGGATGAAAACGTTACTTATATAACTAATTTGTTGCGTGAGTGTACCAACAAACACTTTCCTGAAATTCGCTGTTCCCATAAAAATTTTAAGGATAAATGCTGGATTAACAATGAACTTAAAAAAGATATTTCCACTAAAAATAATTTTTTTTTAAATTAAAAAAGTCAAATAGTGTTTCAGACAGATATGCTTATAAATTATGTAAAAAGAATCTTGACAAGAAACTAAAAATGCATCGAGAGTCATACTTTAAAAGTGCTATGGATATTAAATTTAACTCTATAAAAAATGTTTGGAAGTCTATTAATAGCATATGCAGTTATAAGAAAGGTAACAACAATGTTACTATCAATCATATAGACTCTGAACAAGGTCCAGTTTATAACACTATTGAAATTCCTACTCAGTTACATAATTACTTCTCTTCAATAGGTAACACCCTGGCTTCTAAGATTATCTCACCGGTTAATGGGTATAAGTCATTTCTTCCTCTTTCTATAACAAAATCAATTTTTTTAAATCCTGCAACTGAAAATGAAGTATTAAATATTGTTATGTCTCTGAAATCTACTAATTCTACTGGTTGTGATAGTGTAATAACAAAATTTCTTCAATTATCTATTAATTTTATCATTAGTCCCTTAACTCACATTATTAATCAATCTCTTCAACTTGGTGATTTTCCTTCTTCATTTAAAATTGCTAAAGTTATTCCAATCCACAAAAAAGGCGACACCTGCAAAGTTGATAATTATAGACCTATATCTTTATTAAGCAACCTTAGTAAAGTTTTTGAAAAAATAATGTATAAACGTATATATAGCTTTATGTGTAAATATGATCTATTTTCACCACATCAATATGGCTTTCGTAAAGGTCACTCAACCGCTGATGCAATCATTTACTCTATTAATATGATACGTTTGGAAAGTGGTTCTAATAATTATATTATCGGGCTATTTTTTATCTAAGTAAGGCGTTCGATACTGTTAATCATAGTATATTATTAGATAAATTAAATACATATGGAATTCGTGGTAGAGCCCTTAAATGGTTCAAGTTTTACCTCTCGGAGAGTTCTCAATATACAGTTATCAATGATTTATCATCTAGTATCTAGCCTATTGCTGCAAGGGTACCTCAAGGTTCTATCCTTGGTCCTCTTCTGTTTCTAATATATATCAATGATATCGAACGCTCTACCAATAAAGCCTTGCTGTCTCTTTTTGCTGACGATTCTAATGCTTTTATTTCTGGAAACAATTTGGTATCTGCTTATGCTAAAGCCAACTGTGTTTGTAAAGAACTAAGCCATTGGTTTAGTTGCAACTTATTAAGCATTAATTATGATAAGTTTGCTTATATTTTATTTTACCCTAATACTGATGACGTTGATTTAATTAAGTCTTCTAATTTGCATATTGTTGTTAATGGTATGGTTATTAATAGAGTCAATCATATTAAATTTCTAGGAATTTATGTTGATGAAAGGCTTAACTTTAAACAACATATTTACTATATTATATCTAAAATTAATAGTGTTAGAGGTATGCTGTATCATAGAAGAGATCTATTACCAATCTTCTGTCGAAAAATATTTAATATGCCATTGTTTATCCCTATATCCAGTACGGTATTGAAGCTTATAGTTTTACTTGTATTTACATAATTGAGCCCCTGATCTTAGCTTGCAACCGAGTACTTAGAACCTTGCAGAACGTTGATAGATACTATAATGTTAAACAACTTTATCTCAACTACAACTCGCTCTCTGTTAACCTCTTACGAAATTTACGAATCTCTAAAATTATCTTCAGATGCTTAAATTCTTCCAATTCTGTCTCCTCTTCTACGGCCAATCTATTCTGCTTAAATCAGGCTGGTCATAGTTATCCTACTCGCATTAAATCAACTAATTACCTTTAGAAACAATCTAATAGTGCTTTTTTCAACTCCTTTGTAAACTCTTGCTGTACAATTTGGAATGATATCCCCAGTGAAATCAGAACCTGTTCCACTGAATCAGTTTTTAACAAAATATACAAACAGCATTTAATTGATACTTGGAAATGATTGTCTATGTCTATGTTTGCAGTTGTACAATGTCTTCAAGTCAGTAGAACCTCTGATCGTTCAGGGGTTATCTACTAATATTAGTCCGGCCTGTAGGCCTACTACTGTTTGAATCCGGTTTTAATTTTAGTGCACTTTTAGCTCTATTAATCTTTAGTTTCTGCTTTAATTAGTCCGTAATGCTCTGCTCTTTACAATTCAATGCTATTTTCATTATCTATGTTTGTTATCTCCAATTTTCTCTTAGATCTTATGTTGCTATGTTTCCGTGTTTCCGGTAGTCAGCTAGATAGAGCTCAATTGTGCTCTTTCTGACGGCCGTTTTATTTGTATTCTGTCTAATTGTATGCACTTTGTGAATATTTTGATTCAGTTACAAATAAATGATCATGGTTCTCTCCATCAAGACATTCTATTATATTATTTATGTATAACTCAATTAAGAACCCAAGGTCTTTCTGACTTTCTGATAATCATAAATGAGTCTGCAAAGGTGAAATGAGCATTATTAAAATGCTAAAGCCAAGTTTCCTACTCAATAGCAGTAGCATGCATTTACGGACAGAGCACTGAATTTGAACTCTACACATAGTGATCTGCACTTGAACAAGTTGCTAACAAGCCATCAGCTCAGCTTAATATGATTATAAAATTGTCATACTAAATGTATAAATAAAGAAGTTAAAGTTTTAACTTATAAGAAATACATTTCTGATATCTTTATTTCATCAACGGAGAAGGTCTAGGGATATTCTGCATAGATATTCTGCCAAGGCAAGGAATATTCTATATTTTTGATGATTTTGCAGACGGAGCACGATGGGCAGATTGAGAGGCTGAGTAAAGAGATTGATAGAAACCGTCAGGCTAAGACGAAGCTAGAGACCGAGCAGCAGATGAAACTGGATAGGCTGGTTTGTTTAATCTCTATGAATCGATTAGGCAATTGCTGGATTGCTGTTTACTGCATTTTGTCTTCAATGACTGGCTGATTGATGTTTGACCGAAGGCATACTTGATAATTTATTGACGTCCCTGATATCATTTCATGATGAGAAAGTGATCGTTCAGTTTTGCTTCAGATAATTTATTAATTCATTTTCATCATTAATTAATTGTTCTGTATTATTAATAAACCCATGTCATTTGCAACGACTATATCAGTTTATTGGATGTAGTTTTGTCCTCTTATTGGTTACCGAAATTACTGTTGTTAGATTTTCTGATACGGGTAAACAGGATAGTTTTCTCAGGGAATGACGCCCCCTGCCCGGTAAATGTCAGTCAAGGCTGAGGAAGGCATAGGGGGCCCACATCGTCAAAAAGCATATCCCCCAAGAAAATAATGGTATATCACGACAAAAATGAACGCTCCCAGTCCCGTGCACCCATTAAATGGGGAGGGGGTGGTAAGATTCCCACTGCCAGTCGGCACCTTGGGTGCCCCACAGATATACCAAGAGGACATTCCATGCGCCCCAAAAGGATAAGTGTGGGCACATGGAATGTGAGAACTATGGGTGAAAGGGGAAAGTTAGAAAATGTAAAGAGGGAAATGGAGAAAGGAAAAATAAATGTCCTAGGGATGAGTGAAGTGAGGTGGTTGGGAACTGGAGATTTTGAAAGTGATGGGTACAGGGTTATATACTCAGGAGGAGATAAAAGGTTGAAGGGTGTGGCTATAATACTGGATAGAAATTAAAGTGAACGAGTGACAAAGATTCTCCAGTGCAGTGACAGACTGATGTTAGTGCGGATCAAAGCAGATCTAGTAGATTTGGTGTTTATCCCAATCTACATGCCTACATCAGCCTCAGAGGATGAGGAAATTGAAGTGATGTACGAAAAAATAAAAGGAATGATTGAAGGAGAAAAAGCGATAGATCAAGTGATAGTTATGGGGGATTGGAACGCGGTGGTGGGTGAAGGAAGAGATGGAAATGAAGTTGGGGAATATGGTCTAGGAAAAAGAAATGAGAGAGGACAGAAATTGGTTGACTTTTGCAATAGAATGAGATTAATGGTGATCAACACTTGGTTCAAACATGAGAAGAGAAGGCGTTACACATGGAAGAAACCAGGAAGCACCGGAAACGAGGGAAGATACCAGATAGATTATATTCTGATAAAGCAACGGTACAGGAATAGTGTGAAGAATTCAAGGGCTTATCCAGGAGCCGATATTAATTCAGACCACAATTTAGTAATGGCAAAAGTAGGGCTTCAGCTGAAGAAAATACTTAAGAAGAAAAGCAGTAAGAGATGGAATCTGAACGGATTGAACGAGAAAAGAAGTCAGTTTCAGGAAGTAGTGGAAAGAGAAGTGAAGGAAATGAAGGACTACGGAAGTATAGGGGTAAATGAAAGATGGTGTCAGCTAAAGGAGGCTATTAAAATAGATGCAAAAGAAGTTTATGGCTTTCTTAAAGCAAATACAGCTAAAAACCTTGGATCACAAGCAAGATGCTAGACAAAATGGATGAAAGGAGGAAATGGAAAAGTATAGATACCAGTCATGGCCGAAGGAAATATAGAAGCTTAAACAGTGAATTTAGAAGAATTACAGACAAAGCAAAAGATCATTGGTGGAGTGAAAAGTGTGATGATTTAGCAGAATATGATAGAAGAGGGAGGTCAGATCTATTTTACCAGGAAGTCAGGATATTAATAAGAACCGATGAGAAAAAGAAAGGAGATGCAAAGAACATTAGTATAATGGGTAAAGATGGGGAATTGAAGACAGAGCTGGAAGAAGTAAAAGGAAGATGGAGAGAATATGTAAAGGAATTGTATGATAAGGCCGGAAAACCAGTTCAAGAGGATTTTAATATAGAAGAAGAAAATATCATAGAAAACGATAAAAGGGGCCCCGATTTAACGAAGGAGGAAATTTATTCTGCAATTAACAGTATGAAGAAGGGGAAGGCAGCCGGAATAGATGAAATCCCAGCAGAATTCTTGAAAATGTTGGAAGGAGAAACACTCAATAAGTTAATGGAGGAATGTATGGAAGTGTACAATACAGGTATTTGGCCAGACGACTTCACCAAGTCAGTGATGATCCCAATCCCCAAAAAAGCCAATGCTGTGGAGTGTTCGGATTACAGATCAATCAGCTTAATACCTCATGCATCGAAGATCTTATTAAAGATAGTAAATAATTGCATTCAGTCGAAAGCAGAGATGTTACTGAGCAAGACACAATTTGGTTTTAGGAAAGGATGTGGCACAAGAGAAGCAATAGGGGTAATGTGGGTTCTTTGCGAAAGAAGCTTAGAATATGGAAATGACGTTTTTGTATGCTTTGTAGACTTCGAGAAGGCCTTTGACAGGATTGATTGGATAATGATGATGAATATCTTAAAAATAATAGGAATTGACTGGAGAGATAGAAGACTAATTTTGAACTTGTACATGTATCAAAAAGCAATAATCAAAATCCAACAAGAATACTCAGAAGAAGGTGAAATTGGACATGGAGTAAGACAAGGTTGTAGCATTTCGCCGTTGCTGTTTAACATTTACGCTGAGGCAATGATGGATGAAGCCATGGAAGACTTGGAAGAAAGAATAAAAGTAGGTGGGAATTTGTTACAAGATGTACGATTGCAGATGACCAAGCAATGGTAGCGGGCAGCGAGATTGGATTGCAGAAGATAATGGATAGGCTGAATGATACGGCTTTGAGATACGGTATGAAGATTAATATAAAAAAGACCAAGGTTATGAGTGTGTCCAATAATAAAGGTGAAGTTAATATCACAATAAATGGTACGAAATTGGAACAGGTAAGGAGTTTCAAATATTTGTGTCATACTATAACCGATGACGGGAAATGTGAGAGGGAAATATGCAGTAGGATTGCACAAGCAAAAGCGGAATTTGGTAGTAGAAAAGAACTATTAACAAAAAGTCTAAAGAAAGACACAAAGATAAAGATAGTGAAAACTTTGGTTTGGACCACGCTATTGTATGGATGTGAAACATGGACCTTAAGGAAGGAAGATATTAGGAAACTGGAGGCATTGGAAATGTGGATTTGGAGAAGAATGAAGAGGATTAGCTGGACCCAAAAGGTTACAAATGAGGAGTCCTGGAGAGAGTTGGCACAGATTGTTGGAAACCCAATTAGTTTGAAGGTTGTTTTACATTGTTTTAACGGAAGGTTTCAGATTTTTTCCTGATATTGATATACCGATGACTGAGCTCTGTAAAGATTACCCGCCAATCGCCACCTGTTTAATCAGGACCAAGTAACGAGTTTGAAAGTCCCATTGAACCATCTATGACTGTGAACATGTGATACTGAAAGAGGTTTTACGTCGTTTTATATCGGCCTGTTAGTTTGTTCTACTCAGTG
Organism: Enchytraeus crypticus; assembly: GCA_905160935.1. Classification (NCBI taxonomy): domain Eukaryota; kingdom Metazoa; phylum Annelida; class Clitellata; order Enchytraeida; family Enchytraeidae; genus Enchytraeus; species Enchytraeus crypticus. The sequence goes on along the minus strand of CAJHZI010000649.1, from coordinate 1,050,444 downwards.
GCTGAGTAACTATTCCATTGTTTGAATTAAATGTCGAAATAATTTATTTTTAAATTGGTAATTTAAATTTTAGATTGTTTAATTGATTGATTTGTTGTAGAAAAGCAATCAGCTGGAGATTAAAAAGATGAATGCAGAGTTAAGTAGAGTGGATGCTTCTGCAGGAAAATTGATTGATATTGATCGAGATATCAACAGAATTGTAAGCATGTGTTGCTTTCTTCTTATTTGGTTTCTCTTGGTTCCTGCCAAATAGTAACTACATATATGGCTAAGTTAAATATAATATAATCTTTGTCGAATATGAATGGTATTTTAATTAATTTAATTCTGTATAATCCACTGTATACTCTGTTCGGTTCGCCTTTTGATGATTTTTGACATTCAGAAGTCCTCAATAATTTATTGATATTTTTCATAAATATTATTGAATGTGTTTACTGGTTATTGGTATGTCAGACGGTAAATCTTCTTTGACATGTGTTTCTCTTAACAATATTTTTGTTTCGTGTTGCTTCAATTATTGTTCTGAAATGAAATTGATCATAATTTTTCATTGCTTTTAGGACATGGAATTAACTGAGACGCAGAAGGCTACAGATCTGGAAGCTTTGAAACAGGATATTCAACAACTACAGAAGGAAAAACTAACCATGGACTCCAATCTTAAGCAGCTAGAGTATGTAAATTTATACACTTCAGCTATCTGTATACGGGCTACAATTTTTGCATATGCTTCTATTTTGTTCTTTAATTGATGAATCTTTACATGAGTTAAAAGGCAATTATTAAAATTCAACCCGAGTTACCCAAAGAAGGATGAATAGGACGGGGAGTAAGAGAAGGTTGTTGCATGTCACCACTTGTTTAACATTTACAATGTCTACTCACGCTTAAGTTCGTTCGCTTTAATTAAATTTTTAAAATTCATATAATATTAGGTGAATGAGCTGACTGTGGCTGAATACAGGGACGTATGTCCAAATTCATTAACTTCTATAGGGCCTAGATCTTAAATGAGTTATAGCACTGGTAGAGCTTACAGCTTCATTTAATCACAAAGTCTGAAGTCTTACTATAACTATACTTTTTTTCATACTCTGACAATCGCAGATAGTTTCATTTTATAAAATGGCATTGAAATGCAAAAGCCAATAGTATAGTTTAAACACATTGGTAAGATTAAGTGTAGTTTTATAGTCTAATATCATCATTTAATAGTATCATCATTTAGTATTATTATTATTATTATTACCAACGAAATCTTATACAGCAGTGTCATGGCCGAACTCGATCTTCGTGACTACTTTACAGAAGAGTTCAATAATAATAGTAAGCTAAATAATAATTACATTAAAATAGTATCTAAACTAGTAAAAAATGTCTACATATGAGTGGAACTTTATACCATCCAGCAACACCCATCGTCTTTAGTAGTGTCATCATTTTATAGTATCATCATTTAATAGTATCATCATTTAGGATCATGTTAGATATTAACTACAAATGCGATTCTATTTTCATAGTTACTTTTTTTATTACTGAGATCTCGATGTCTGCAGTTGTTACCTTTAGCTCTACTGTTTGTAGACAGAGTTTGCCTGTTTGTCAGAAAATTTTATTGACCCATCAATATAATTTTATTACTAAGCTTTTTGATATAATTGTTACTCAACATTTAGCAATGAGCTGAACGTGCTGACTCAAGAAGCAACTACGAGAACACAACTGGAGGTTTTCTGTAGAGACAAAACATCTAAAGAAGATCAGATTAGAAGACTGTGAGTGTTGAGAATTTATTTATTTCTATTTATTTATTTATTCATCTCTCATAAAACTGCCGATGAACAAAGTATTCATTTAGATGAAGTGAAGAGACAGATGAAATTATGAGAGAGCCCTAGCGGAAATAATATTGACGTCAGATATAATAGGAGACTATTGCGAGTTAAGGTTTTTAAAATCTTCTAAACTAATTTTTCTACATCTAAAACGATGGTATTCCATACAGACAGTTTATTACCGAACATTGGGTAAATCTGAACATAATTTAAATGTGAAAAGTAATTAAATTAGTTAAATTTAAAATGCTTAATAAATTTATAGATAGAATGTACTGAAATCATTCATTTATCAATATGTATGTATGTTTTGCAATTCTAGCCACGCTATTCTAAGCTTAGCTTAAGATTCACATTTTTACTCTTTTGTCTTTTAATTAATTATGTAATGTAGTACATCAAAATTCTCGGAATATGTCAAAGTACAGATCTATTCATGTTCGACTGTAAATTGCTATATAAACGAGATATCGTGGAGTTTGAATGTGGAGGTTTACCTATGAACAATGCTAAGTATTGTAAACGATGTCAAGTTATTAAGCTGTGTCTGCTCTGTATTTAACTGTATCTCTCTATTTAACTGTTCCTCATTTATTTTACTGTATCTTTCTATTATTTTATTGTCTCCTTCTGTCTCTGTCTCTCTCTTTCTCTCTCTGTCTCTCTCTGTCTCTCTCTCTCTCTCTCTCTCTCTGTCTCTCTCTCTGTCTGTCTGTCTCGCTCGCTCTCTCTTTCTCTATTATATTACTGTACCTCTCCGTTATTTTACTTTCTCTCCTTCATTTTACTGGATCTCTCTACAATTTTACTGTCTATCTCTCTCTCTCATATTTTACTGTATCTCTATGAGTTTTTTTAACTCTTTACTATTTTAGTGTATCTCTGTATTATTTTACTGTATCTCTGTATTATTTTTGGTAACTCTCTACTATTTTACTGTGCCTCTCTCTATTATTTTACTGTATCTCTCTCATATTTTAATGTATCTCAATGATTTTTTGTAGCTCTCTGTTATTTTACTGTATCTCTGTATTTTTTTTGTAACTCTGTATTATTTTACTATATCTCTGTATTATTTTTGTAGCAAAGCTAAGAATGAGGACACACTGCGCCATGTTCTTGGAACAGTTCCTGAAGAAGCTTGCGGCAAGGCTCTAGAGAAATACATCAGGTATGCTACGTGGAAAACGTTAGAAATTTAATTAAAATAAATGCAAGTTGATGTTTAACCTGTCATTCATAGGTATTGGTTAAGTTTGATCTCTCCAATTAAACGAAAGAATGATATGTGTTGCACCAATTCTGTCCAAAATTCTCTCATTCCGCTTTTCATTTTAATCCATTTCATTAATTATCATTTGTTAACTCTATTTTGGCTTCAACAGTGTTCAGCTTTTTTCACTAATTTTAAAATCAAAACTTGTTCTCCCTTTTGCCCTACCTTTTGTATTCAAAGAGTTTAAAATGTGGAGGATTATTCTAGTGTTGCCGTATGCTGCACATGGAGGATTTGTACATTTTCGTTTCTGTTTTATATAGTTTCATTTCTTAACTAGTTCGTTATCTTCTTTATTAGCTTGTTGCTTAGTTAGTGTTGTTTCGTAGGAAGCAGATACAGAAATAATCTAGAAATTGAGGACTTTAAAAATGTAATTGATTCTGGTAATTCTGTTAACTTTACATTCATCTGTCAATTCTTTAATCAAGATGCAAGCATATGGACTAATTATAATTGATGATGTTTGTATTAGAGATCACAACAGTAAAGTCAGATCTTCTACTGAACTCCTGCAGAAACTGCGCAGCAAACTGACAATGCTGGAAACAACGAGAAAAATGGAAAAAAAAAAAAAAACATATATCTCCTATACTTGCTATTTGTTTATTGTAATTATTTTAGTTTAATATCCATTAATATTACGTATCTACTATCTATGTTTTGACCCATTAATAGTTAGTTTAAAAGTAGACACAGAAATTTTTGTTATATTTCTATTCATTTTATTTTCTTCTTCTGCGAAATTTGCTATGCCGTTTTCTATAGTAATGTTGACTATAATTTAGTGTGTTCCTACAAAATACTGCAGCGTGAATTCTCAATGGTTGTCTTTTAAGCCAATAGTTAAGTGCAGGAATTAAATGCTTACTGTGTAAATATTGACATAAGATTTAGTCTATTAATATTTAAATTAATTACCATGGATAAAGAAATGTGTGTACTTTCAATTAAAGTCTTTATTGAATGCACATATAGTCCTATCTCAAATTGCAATTAATATATAGCTTGTTTGCGGTTGCCCTATTCTGCAGTGGTCCCAACCACATCCGGGCTCAACACGGGCACCATATGGGATGTTGGATGATTTGATAACAAATTCTTATGTAGAGCTGAAAAGAAAAGCTGAGGATCGAATTGATTGGAAGAGTTATATGCCATGGACCTGCCATTAGGCAGTGCACTAGAAGAAGAATAAGTGACGTTAACAATTATAATTCATTTCTGTGTAGACTGTTTTCTCATTCATGTGAAATAAAAACGTTGTGTGTTTTAGTGATCACTTATCTAAAAAACAAGAGGAGCTAAGAGGTTTGTGTGGAGTTTCTCGATAAGTATACAGTAGATTAGTAGGTGAACAGCTTTGATGTATTATTTACGTCCTCGCTGGTTATTTTAATTTAATCCTTTTTTGCATTGTAATGTGAATTTGATTACACACACCCCTCCATATTTCATTACACACATCCCGGTACCCCATGGTGCCCTGGGACTGTTTATGGGTACCTTGGGTGGGGTGCCCTGGGATGAGGGTACCCCAGGGTTAGGGAGGGGTGTGGGGTTTCCCCGGAGAGGACTTTTGACTAGGTGGGCTGACTTGAACTTGTTCCTGTTGAGGTGAATAGGTCGCACCGGGCTTACCAACAGTAGCCTACGTCTTCTTCCTGTAAGCAATGACTATGATGATGATGATGATGATGATGATGATGATGATGATGATGATGATGATGACGATGAGGTGTATTTGTTTTATTAGTCATTAATACAGACATATCTAATAATTGCACAATTAAGGCTCTTAGAGCTAATTTGGAACATCTGATTACATACAGATCAAATAGTAAATAATATAAAAATTGCATTTGTAAGTGATTAATTGATGCATGTTAGTCATGAGTAGTATTCTAAGTCAGTATTTTAATGGCGATTACTTCTTAGCTGATTTACCAATATTTTAACGTTTATTATTTCTAATCAGCACGGTTATCAGCAACTTTTTGCTGTGTCAAATTAAATGTCAAATTAAATAAGAGCAATATAAATTAAGGCTTTGTATACTGAATTTCATTTTTACTGTTTTTAACCATATTTACTAGGTCAAATAATGCATTTATGATGTATTATTTACAGTTGAATTACCAGTATTACTTCACTAACTCTAACCTGTCAGTAGCCCTGTGTCATGTCACTAGCCCTACGTCATGTCAGTAGCCCTATGTCATGTCACTTGCCCTGTGTCAGGCCCAATGTCATGTCACTAACCCTATGTCATGTCACTAGCCCTATGTCATGCCCTATGTCATGTCACTGGCCCAGTGTCATGCCCTATGTCGTATCTCTAGCCCTATGTCATGTCACTAGCCCTATGTCATGCCCTATGTCGTATCATTAGCCCTATGTCATGCTTCTGTAACCACAGGTTTCATCAAGCAGATCAACGACACGACTCAAGGAGTTGATTTTGACACGAGTCTTGATGCAGTGCAGAATAAACTCAAGGGCCACAACGAGTATGCTGTCTCTTAAATTTAGCGTTAGACAATTAAAGGAACTTGATTTATTTCATCCCGTCTATTTTAGGGGGCTAGTTCATACGCAATACTATTAGGAACTAGAAGATATTGCAAATCTGTACGTCTAATACTCTAGGGCTTAGTTTTAGAATATAATTTATTTTCATTTGAATTTTCTAAAACATTCAAAACTTTTCAATAACTTGATATCACTGTTGGTGTAAATGAAGTAGATATTGTCTTGTTAATTGCCCGTTCACATAGTTAATGCTAAACTAAAAATGAGATAAAATATTGTCATTCTATACCATTAGTGTCTTTAATGCCAAGGTCTGGGTTTTAGCAGATGTGCATCGCAAATTTGAATTCAGGTCGTACTGGTTTACTATACACTCTTCTTATAACTTGAGGATTTGCTATTGATGCGTTGTTGTTGTTGTTTACCAGTTGGATAACAATTTGTTAGGACTTCTTTGACTTGCTATGTTCGCAGTTGTCTGATATGGAAGAAACCTGTAGTATCGAATCTCGCTGAGATTATATCTGACAACTTCCCTGCTGATGCGGAATGTAAATCTAAATAAAATGTAAACATTGCAATATTAAACATATCTTTAATTTTTGTTGATGTTGTTGTTGTTGTTGTGCCTGGAGTGAGAAGAGTCACGTGACAAGTTGTTTGTTGATGTTGTTGTTTTTGTACCTGCAGCCAGAAGGGTCACCTGACAGTTATTGTTGTTGTTGTTGTTGTTGTTGTGCCTGCAGTCAACAGGGTCACCTGACAGCCATTGATGTTGTTGTTGTGCCTGCAGTCAGAAGGGTCACCTGACTGCTACTGTTGTTGTTGTTATGCCTACAGTCAGAAGGGTCACCTGACAGCTATTGAATACCTGTTTAAGAAGTACATAGAGAAGCTGAGAGCTCCTGATCCAAACTGTCCGCTGTGTCATCGGCCTTTCGATGAGCCCTCAGAGGTCACTGAACTCATTGAAGAGGTGTGCAAACTACAAACTTGTTCAGAGACATTCTGCTCTATAATTTTAAGCTCTCTTTTCTGTAGTTGGCATGTGCAGACTGGGGCAAAAAAAAATAATCCCCTAGCGAAATCTCAATAACTTCAAGAAAACTCAAAATATCGTTAGTAAATTTTCAGAGCTTCTAGGGGAAGAATTTCTGCGTATAACCTGCAAATTTGGTGAAAATATTTTCAGTAGTTACGAAATTACAGCATTTCTACGAAAAAATTGCAAAATCAATTTCAACAATGCTTTTTTAAATGACAGTCGTTCCTTTTAAAAAAGTCATGACCCTGAAAAGGGCTGCTAACTTAAGTGATGTAATATAAGCCTATACTACCTTGTTAGCTGCTCCAATAAAAGATGCTTAAAAGTCCTTCTTCTGTTAAAATTATTCCTAAATTTTGAAGAAAATTTCTGATATTTTTGTTTAAATAAGCCTTGTTAAAATTGATTTTAACACTTTTTCGGAGAAACGCTGTATTTTTGTTACTTCTGAATATAGTTTCACCAAATTTTCAGGATAGTTGCAGAAAGTCCTCCTTTAGATGCTCCGAAAATTTTGTAAAACTATTTAGAGTTTTGTCGAAGTTATTAAGACTTTTGTTAAAATAAGCCTTGTTAAAATTATATTTTGCACTTTTTCATAGAAATGCTGTAATTTTTTTACTGCTCAATAAATTTTCATCATATTTGCAGGTAGTATGCAGAAATTCCTCCTGTAGCAGCCCCAAAAATTTTGTACAAATATTTTTAGTTTTGTTGAAGTTATTGAGATTTTGCCCCAGTCTGTATATCGTAAATATACAGGGTGAGTAAAAAATAAAAGATTACACCTGCAAAAAGTTTGAATATCTTAGGCTATTGTTAATATTTTCAGATCAAACTTTTACCAAATACTAAAGGACTAATTTTGTGACCGGGTGGCCAATATTCATCCATTTTGGTACATAGATTGACCAGTTATGCAAGTTTCAGCAGAGCAACCCCCCATTTTTGAACCTACTGTATATTAGTATTTTATTTTATTTTTATTTTAGCCCTGAAAAGGGTCGTTGTGGTGGTTCAGAAAGAACAAATTGTATCTGCTAGCATTGCTGACTATTTGATATGCTTTCCTCCAGCTGCTGTGCTGGACTGTAGTCGCTTTCGGAATGCTAGGACAGCCTTGTTGATTCCAGCTTGGGGCAGTCTCTCTCAGATTGATTGTAGCACTTCCTGCAGTTCTGTCTTGTTTTAGGCTTCGGCTGGTGTTTCTGATAGAGATGTAGCATGGTTCCCCAGACATGGTAATCCAGAGGATTTAGATCGGGAGAGTTTGAAGGCCATCCATTTTTCTTAATGAAATCCGGGTTTCTCTCGCTGATCCATTCCTGTGCATGACGAGATGCATGAGCTGGAGCACCATTGTGCTGAAAGATGAAAGAATTTGGTAGAAGAGCATAGCAATCATCAAACAGCTCCGGAAGCAAAGTATTGACGTAATACTGAGAGTTCACCTTTATCTTCTCGTCATTGAACTGCAATCTGCCCTTACCGTTGTATCAAACGCCATTTTTAGGTAAAAATGGGGGGTTGCTCTGCTGAAACTTGTATAGCTGGCCAATCTATGGATTAAAATGGATGAAAATTGGCCACCCCATCAAAAATTAGTCCTTTGTTAATTCGTAGAAGTTTGACTTGAAAATATTTACAATAGCCTGAGATATCCAAACTTTTTGCAAGTGTAATCTTTTTTTTACTCACCCTGTATATAAAGGTTATAATTAATATTAAAGTAGTCATTATGTGTCAATATTTATGTATCAATATATTATTATATGTTGTTATTGTGATATATAACAACTTCATTTAAAATTTAGATCCTCATCCATTGATAATTTGGCTATTTTGTGGTTTATTTGTTGTGTCTGATAACAAACTTTAATTTAGCAGAGCACTACAGAGTGAAAAAGGTGTGAGATTATTAATAAACAATCCAGACCTAGACAATGTCTTCCAAGTACTTATGTATCGATTTTATGATACTTGGTTTGAGTTAAGGATTGTTTTAATTGAACGACAGATTGTTTCATTTTAATTATCAATTTATAGATTTATTGACTGGTTGATCAGTTTCCTTGTTGCTTATTTACTAAGCGATTGATTGATTAATTTGTAAATTAACTGATTTATTGAATCAATCAGTCAATGTGTTAATTGTTTTGCAAGTAGTTCGATTATTGAATGATTTGAACGTAGATGGAGAACAAGTTGGTAGCTGTACCATCTAAACTAGAGAAACTGAGCACTTCAATAACTGAGTCCAAGACAGACTATGAGAATCTGTTGCAGCTGAAACCAAAACGTGATATGGTATGAATTGTGTAACTTCTATGATGGTATATAAAGTAATATAGTAACTTATTGATCCATTTATTTACTTTGTTGTTAGTTTTTGTGTTCACTTATGATTTGTTTGTTCATTTATTTCATGATTTGGGCTGAACTGGTAACATGTTGGTAATTTGTTGACTGTGAATCAGTAGGTTCTGTTTTCAAATCTATATCTCATCCGGTCACTGACATAAGTTCGAGACAGGAAACTGACATTAAACTTGGCTTTAGCCTTTCAGTGTTTCATTAATCATTTAATCGGTGCTACGAATTGCCTTTATAGATCTTTTGTAGTATGTAGTGATAACTCTGCTCACATAATAAACAAAGCCTAGTGGGGGAGTGGTGTGAGGGTTGAGAGGGGTGCGTGCCTGTATTGAAGGCTGGCAATGTTCAGTATATTCGCATTTATTTATTATGTATTTCTTCATTTATTAACAGAATGGTATTTTAAAAAATGTTTAAAAATTTTTTATTTTAATTACTTATCAAATGATGATAAACATATTTCTTAATTTAAATTTAATATACGTGTACGTCTATATGGAATATCTAGAGAGGATATATTCCATTTTTGTTGCCTTCCGCAGAACAATAAAGTTTATCGTTGCACTGTCGCGCCCTCCAACGAATGAAAAATATGTATTGTGATTTTGCATAGTAAACAACCTTTTATAAAAGGTGAATATCACCCATGCTTCTCTATACAGTATATTCTACATTATACATTATATTATGTATAACAAAGATAATATTTAATGGTTAAAATGCTAAAAAAGCTAAGGTTAACGTCAGTTTCTCTCTCGAAAGCGATGTCAGTGACAGGCGAGCCAAGGATTTGAACCCTGCACATACTGATCCGCGGTCGAGCATCTTACCGACTTCGCCACTGGCTCCAGCCTAGAGTTATGGTGAAAAGCATCTCTCATTGTACTATGTGCTGTGATCTGTAGATAAAAGATAGACAAGAGAAAGATATTCCACATCTCGAGTCTACAATCAATTCTTTGAATGCTGATATTCAACGACTGCAAGAAGAAATATCTGAGGTTGAACTTAGCTGATTTTATTGTTATCTAAATCATTCTTTTCATAAACAGTATTACGAAAATATTTCAATTTTTCTTATTCTAAATGTAGGTCATTAATTTTCTCTAATTTCTAAAGTGTACTATTTTAAATGGGAACAGCGTAGGTAATAAAAAATAAACTAACAGAAAACTGCACTTGACTCGTCTTTGCTGATTTATGCCAATTCTGAGGAACTCAACAGAAAATAACCTCGGAAGAATTTTCTTTGTTTTGCTAACAACAACTTCATGGACTGATCTTTATTGCTCGCGGTAGTAGATTATTAAAACTAATGGACGCATTTAACTAGCCTTGTTTAAACAGTTAATGTTTTGATTGATTAGAAAGACGAAGAACTGGAACTAGATTCTAATGATGAATCTGTAGCTAAGAGTTTACTGCCAGACATTATGCAGATAGAACGTCTATCGTCTGAACTTTCTGAACTGAACAGAAAAATTGATGTTCAGGCTGCTAAGCTGTCGTCAGGTGTGTTTTTTAGATTTAGTATCTGGACTATAAAACAAGTGTATTGGATAATTATAATTATTAATGCAATTCTTTTTCTCTTATACTTTTTTTGCAATGATAAATTGGTCAATCTAGCTGATTTAAAACTCGTATCTATATTTTCTGTCTCCTATCAGTATCAAAGAAGTTCTGCTGTTTTTTTAAAATAAAATTTCTTCCTTCTTATTCCTCCATTTAATTTTTACAATTTCGCGGTCAAATATATTTTGTCACGTTGTTTAAAATTAATGCCATGTCATTCTTAAGCTGGTCCTTTAATGTGATTTTTATTCTACCAATCAGAGATTAATTTATATAGGCCTACTATTAAATTACGTCGTTAAAACGATAACAATTTATTTCAAATATATTGTGTGATATTGTATTTTCTGTCATGCTATACAGACAGCAGAAGAACATTGCAAGAGGTTCAGGCAGAGCGAAGTAATCTGCAGCTACAAATGTTGGTGTTCAATTAAAGTCCCTTGCTGGGTTTAACGCCATTTTCAATGTTCAAATTGCAGATTTATTGGATTTTTCGCCATCTGGACTGACGATTAGTGTACGGTGTAATAAGTATTTGAATGAAAACCTTTCTCTTACAGCTAAGTAGTTATACCTATAGAAAACTCATCAGAGGTTGAGCTTATGTTGAATTTCTGCTACTCTTTGGTGTAGAGAGTGGAATGATTAAGATAACATTCTTACCATTAATGAATACAGGCTTTAATGTTGTTCACAGTAATTTTTGATAAGCAGTGTACTTTTTGTCAATTTTTCTAACGCAGTTGTTCTAACGTCTTCTAGCGGTTCAGGTAATTGTAATACTGCTACTATTTGTAATCAGATATTTACAATTATATACTTACAATTATATATAGTCTGTTTTATTATTCGAAGATACTTCGAAGGACGTCAGTTATATTAGTTGGTATATTTTAAAGCTTAACATTACTTTTCAACTTATGGTTAATGTGACTCTTGTTCATACTCATTTATCATTTTTGTTTGCTGAAACTTAGCCTTTCTTTGGAGACTTGGCCTCCTACTTTTTAATGTCATTTCTTTCGTCATCATTTTATGAGAATTATTACTGTTAATTATTGTTATTATTATTGTTGCTATTAGAATTGTTAGTAGTATTATTAGTGCTGTTATTACTAATAGCATTACTATTATGGTACTCTTATTTATCATCATCATCTTTCCGCGAATCCCCGTTTAACAAGGGTCGGGATATGAATAGACATCCTCTCTTCTCTGTGCCACACTATAGCATCCATCAATCCTCTCTTCTCTGTGCCGCACTATAGCATCCATCAATCCTCTCTTCTCTGTGCCACACTATAGCATCCATCAATCCTCTCTTCTCTGTGCCACACTATAGCATCCATCAATCGACTCCTATCTGTTCCACACTATAGCATCCTTCAATCCCCTATTCTCTGTGCCACACTATAGCATCCATCAATCGACTCCTCTCTGTTCCACACTATAGCATCCATCAATCCTCTCTTCTCTGTGCCACACTATAGCATCCATCAATCCTCTCTTCTCTGTGCCACACTATAGCATCCATCAATCCTCTCTTCTCTGTCTCACACTATAGCATCCATCAATCCTCTCTTCTCTGTGCCACACTATAGCATCCATCAATCCTCTCTTCTCTGTGCCACACTATAGCATCCATCAATCCTCTCTTCTCTGTGCCACACAATAGCATCCATCAATCGACTCCTCTCTGTGCCATACTATAGCATCCATCAATCCCCTATTCTCTGTGCCAAACTATAGCATCCATCAATCGACTCCTCTCTGTCTCACACTATAGCATCCATCAATCCCCTATTCTCTGTCTCACACTATAGCATCCATCAATCCCCTATTTTTACAGTACCCCAATCAGTTGTAGAAATAGGAAGAAGAGTTGGATAGAACACATTCAAAGAGGGGAAAGTCTGGTAAAAGAGGTCATAGAGAAGAGTAGAGGCATTGTATACCATAAACCTGCCAGTAAGCAGTGCACTACGAGAGAGAGAGAATCAGTGGACTAGAATTAAACTCATGATTCTAACATTGTAAATTACACTCTAACTCCAGGGATCAGTTGTCAGTGAGACTAGAGCACAAGCGACAGAGTTTGTTCCAGCAGTCGGAGCAGATGCAGAAGTTAAGGACGGAGCTGAATGACCTGAAGAGCACAAAGGTGCAGATAGAGGGCGAGCTGCAGCAGAGATCAAGATTGGAGCATAACAAGGAGGAACTCATTTCAACCAATGAAATACTCGAGACCGAAATAGAGGTTTTTTCATCTGTTTTCTCTGGCATGTTTATTCTCTAGCAGGTTTATAGTTTGTGTCTGCGTGCGGCATCGAGACGAACTTTCAATAACGTGCAGGACAACCATATGGTACTAAGATTTTATTTAAAGATATCGCGTGTTTTACATGGATTTTACATACTGATCCGCGATCGAATATCTTACCGACATCGCCACTGGCTCGTGCCAGAAAATTACATTATCTCTGTGCATGTGCCTTGTAAACTGCTAATCCAACGGTTTATTAATGAAAATATTGAATAAAAATTTTGTAAGATTATTTTAAACTGATTTTGTTGTATTATTTTTGTATGTTAATGTTTTCCTGTGTCGTAGTGTATTGGACTGTGTTGTTTTGTGTAGGAGGCCAAGCATCAAGTACAGCCCATACAGGTTTGTTTTTTAAAATAAGTAAACATGCATTATAGTGAAATGATCAGCTATGTTGATATCTATCACTTTTAGTACCACATTTTTAAACCGTTAGGCAAATTAGACCATTTTCCTCATAACCAGTCCTGTAAATATCCGAGATTTTATTCTCAGATCAGCACGACCGGGATTCGAATCCACGAGGGTTCAATTCACCACTGGATCTGTCGTTCAAAACTTCTTGACGTTACCCCTATGCTATTAAGACATTTTAGTGTGGGAACAATGCACGTTTACTTCATACCATGCAGGTCTTGTTTTAATTTTAATTTACTATAAGAGTCGACTAAGCAAGAACTGAGAAGGCAGTGGAACAACAACCTCAGAAGGCAAATTTGTGCAAGCTTACATTGAGGTATGGACACCCTTCACAAGTTAATCACTTGAGTGCTGATTCTGGACTGTAAGTTAAATGTTTACCTTAGACCTGCCTTAGGCTGAGCACTAGAGGAAGAGAAAGAGAGAGATATAAACACTAGTACAGAGAGAGAAAGAGAGAGAGAGAGATATGAACATGTTATGCTAATTATCGTCCTCTTTACTTTTCTGTTAATTATTCTAGAATTTTGTAATGCTTAGTATTAAATAAACTAACGTGCACTTCACTTCATGCTCTATGCATAGGCAATAGTGCTGTTCCTAACGTGAAGTGATGCCTATATGAGGAAGGAATTAATTCACAACTAAGATATGCTCATAAATCGTTTTGTGTTTTGCTCTGTAGGACAAGATAGATTCAGTTATAGAAGAAAAAGAGAGAGTGGTTCAAACAAGAGAGGAACAATATGAAAAAGGAAAAGAAGAGGTTCGTTTTCTACCTATTACATACTATTACATTTATTATATACAATTTATTGAAATGTATTACATACCCTACTATATACTATCAGCTACATAGTTCTTCTGTTCATTTCATAGGCTCTTTATATCAACTTCGCTTAAATTCAGAGCGGCTGTAGTATTGCAACCATGGAAATGGTAATAGTCACAGAGCATCTGAGAGTATTATGGGGATTTACGTATCTATGAAATAGCATCGTCTGACTCTGTATTACAACAATACTGTCAGATGGTCCCATTGACATTTGAACCATTCGCTTCTTGTTTATCTTGCAAGTGTGTTATAAACTAGGCCATCTTGCAGGTTTGTAGTCTGCGCATGGCATCGAGAAAGCATTCAATAACCTACATGACTACCATTTGGAACTATTTAATCATGAATTGCAGACAGATAGCTGATATCTGATAACAGATAACTGGTCGCTTGTTTTTATCTAAACAAGATTTTATTACAAAGAAAAAGAGTTCTGATCTCTTCTTTATTAGTCTATTTTACTACCATTTTTAATATCTAGGATTTAAAACTGAACACTTTTCATCAGATTTAAACACATCTTTGAATGATGCTTTTATTTGTCAAGTATAGACACCAGAAGGAATAATAAAAACAGTCTACTTTGAACAACATCCGGATTATTCTTGGAACAGTTGTGTTATTCATTCGTGTATATAAAGCATAAAACACTGTTTAATTTTGTTTTAAAATTAATTTTAATTTAAATTTTGAGTTAGTATGCAGAAGTACGCGGCAGTGGAAAGACTCTTCAGGACATGCAATTCGAAATTGACAGGTAATTGGATAATAATATTATTAATAAAGGTTTAAGGTTCGTCTCCTCATACAAACGATAGAGTAAGATAGTCTGATGGAGCACGTGTTACTACTGTTGCAGCTACCAAATTAGAATATAAAATTAGTGAATTGTGTCTGAGATATTATTGCTTGATTTTATTCAGTATATTTCTATGTTGCAAAAAGTATTTTTACCCTTTTATTTTAGTTAGTATTCACTCAGCATTTGCTTCGTCTTGACTTAAGTATTGTTCTGCTAGTTGTCATTTTTTATAGATAACTATAGCTTTATGATTTCCCTGGGTTGTTTTTGAAGAATTGATCAACCGATGACTGCACGTGTCGTAGAAGGCGACTAAAGCACTAAGATCTGCTCCAATGTCAGAAAGGGTATTCGGTTGGTGAGCGCCTAGGCTCCAGAAATTGCTACAAAAAATTAAACAAATGGCAAAGTCTCAAATTGGGGAATGACGGATGGATGATATAGTGTGGGACGGAGAGGATTTGGGACAGTCAATTTGAATCCCGACCCTAGTTAAACTGGGATTCAAGGGAAAACGTTGATGAACTGTAGCTTTATGATTGCTGTTTGTCTATTGACATTGACTTGTTGTTACTTATGAAACAGTATCATTCTAGCTGATATTGCTTAGATGACTTTCGACTTAATGGTAGCCACTGTTATTTTCAGTATGCATTTCTCTTTGGAAAATATGCATCTTTTACTCTGTATAATTTAACAACTGTAACTAGAAAATAGCAAAAACTAACATTATGTATGTTGATAAAAGATAAACAGCGATGGAATTCTAGCTATTCTATTTGTTACTGTTGTTGTTGGTACTGTTGCTGTTGTTTAGATACATAAGGGAAGGTAAGGCAGACATGTTGGCTGCCAGTAGAGCAAAGACAATACAAGTAGAGGAGGAGATGACAAGGCTGGAGAAACGAAAAAGTCAACTGAGCGAAAGTATTGACAGGAATAGGCAGGAGCTTGCCTCACAAGAGGTAAGACTTCTCTCTTCTTCTTTCCAAACCAGTTCAGACCATTTCGCATAAACCGGATTGTGCGACGATATATTGCTGGTACATATGAATGTCATCTTTGCAAGAGGGAGCTGTTGTTTTACTATAATTATTTGTTAAAATGTAAAAACTTCCCAAAGTTTGGAAGGTTTTGATTTCTGTATTGCAGACCTAATATATTTTCACATTGAAGATTCTGGACTTGTCATTGATTTATTTATTGATTTATTAATTGATGTTCTATTGACTGATAGATTGATTGATCGACTGAACGGTTGATTGACAGACTGATTGACTGACTGATTTAATGATTTCTTAATTGATATATTGATTGATTGAGTGATTTATTGATTTATCATTTAGACAGATTTATTGATTGATAGATTGATTGATTGATAGACTGATTGATAGACTGATAGATGGATTGATTGATTGACGTAAGGTTAACAAGCGTGACCTGGAGGACAATCTACAGCTGCGTAAGAACCAGGAGGAGATAGAGATGTCGTGTCGTAAGATAGAAGAGGAGGAGGCGCAGCTGGGAGGCATCAGAGTGGACAACCTGACGAGAGAGAAGAATGATCTCAGGCGCGAGTATGAGAAACTTGAGCGAGATGTTAGTAACCTATTAACAGTACTCTTATGTAAGTACACTTATGTAAGTACTCTTATGTAGAGGTGTTAGTAACAATACACTTATGTAAAAGGCTGGTAAAGCTAATGTTAACATCAGTTTCCTCTCTCGAAAGCGATGTCACTGACGGGAGAGCCCGAAATTTGAACCCCGCACATACTGAACCGCTGTCGAATATCTTACTGACATCGCCATTGGCTCCAGCCAAGGATTGACCAGGATAACCAGGGTCCAGTAGGACCAGGATGTGAGTTAATAATTAATGTAATACTAATAATAGTTTGTAATAGTTTTAGTAATATAATTATATTGCTCTGATGTTGATAATGCAATAGCTGTACTTGATGTTAGTAATGCAATAGCGTTTTTAATTATGATATTATGATTTTGCAAATTAATGGAATAATAAGCATAATTAATGGAATAATAGCTTTGCATTGATATTGTAATACAATATCAAACATACTTGTTGTTAGCAATGCACGATCAGTATACTTTGATGTTAGTAAAGTGTCAGGTTGGACTGGCCTTGTAAATACTCGAAATCCTAAAGCTTTAAAAAATATTCATAGTGATCTAATTGCTAAGCTAATTTTGGTTTATATATTTAATTCATTTTATTTTTATGAAGTTTAAGAGCCGATCTGAATAATAACAATTAATTTAGCTTCGACTTTACTATGTAAATACATTGTCAAAACCTGGAACATCGTCACGTCATGAGCGTAATGCAACATTTCAGAAAGACGCAGCTCGCAGTAGACAGCAGGTTCTGGAGGGAGAGATCGTTGCCTTTCAGAGGGACCTCAATGAGGACATGTACAAAGATGCTGAGGAGAAGTATCGGCTGAAGAGAATCGCGCTGAGAGTTAGTGTTTTCTGCTTAACAACTATTGTAAATGTTTCTTATGGTGTTTTATATATATATATATTAACTTATGGTGGTGTTTTGACGTTGTGATGATTGTAATTATGTGCATTTTATTTTTGTTTTGCTGTATTTATAAAGTATAGAGATAAGTTTTCATAGTGTACTCTATTAAGCATTAATATTAACATTAGTTACAGAAAATTGATTGAATTTATATCAGTTTATCTCTCAGGGATTTGTTACTGATGATATTGGATTTTGTTGAAGATCAATCTGTTTAAGCTAATTGCTAAATTGTATGTGCAAGATGCCTATTCATACTATAAATTAGCAATGATATGTAAGATTGCACATAATTCATCAATAAATTAATCCCATCGTGTTGGCTTTACTTTACCATATAATAATAATTTTCTACGACGACAACAGGCGAAATTTTTCGGACACATTATGCGGAACAAAATAGTTGAAAATACCGTAGTGACAGGAATAATAGAAGGAAAAAGATGCAAGGGTCGACAACGAATGACGTTTATTAAGAGTCTTAGCAAATGGATGCAGTTAACTGAAACAGAGATGATCAGAGCAACAATGAACAGAGACATGGAGGAATATGACCATGACCGTCCAGGCTTGGAACAGGCACGGCACTTAGAGAAGAAGAAGAATTTTCCTCCATACTGTGCTCGTGGTTGGACCACTGCAGAATAGAGCAACCGAAAATCGCCTGGTTGCTCTTATTCTTCCTTAATATATCAATTTCTTTGGAAGGATTTGTTTACTTATATGTACTGTACAATTGTACACTGTATAGTTGTGCACATATGTTTGCTGTATGTTTAAAAAGTGTATTTGAAAGTTTATATATTTACAGACCACAGAGCTTGCTAATAGTGACTTGGATAAATATTACAAAGCACTCGATGGGTTAGTGTACACTGCGCAATTTCCTCTGCTGGCTATATATAATTATTGGTAACATAATTTTTGGGGTACCTTGAGGCTAATTTTTCATGTAATACTTCTAAGTAAAGCCTTAGTCTAGTTTAATTATGACAGTCTAAGACGACTAACTTAAATAAATAGTA
Source organism: Enchytraeus crypticus (assembly GCA_905160935.1). Taxonomy (NCBI): domain Eukaryota; kingdom Metazoa; phylum Annelida; class Clitellata; order Enchytraeida; family Enchytraeidae; genus Enchytraeus; species Enchytraeus crypticus. The sequence goes on along the minus strand of CAJHZI010000649.1, from coordinate 1,031,837 downwards.
AAGCAATAATACTTAAATTTATATTTATATAATCGGAGTCTGGCAGTGTTTCATTTTAAATGAATCTTTTAGAATGAAGGTCAACTTTATTGTAAAATTCAATCCTCTTTAAATTGCTTATTATATTCATGTAAGTCTTGTTTCCTTTTGTTTAATAGGTAATTAAGGCCTAATTGCTTTACGGTCCTACTGTTGGAAAAGACTAAAAGACTATATCTGCAATACGATTATCATGTAACTAATAACTTTCATGTAAATAATATAATCACCTTCCCACTTAAAGTATTGTGTGCCTCAAGGCTCCGTTCTTGGTCCTATCCTCTTCAACCTGTATACAACACCCTTAAGCTCACTGATCTCTTCTCATTCTATTGATCATGAACTATATGCTGATGACACTCAAATGTACACTTGTTTCACCCCTAACTCTTACTCTGATGCTGAAACCCTTCTGCAACAAAGTTTTCAGTCTATATCCTCTTGGATGTCTGCTAATTTTTTGGCACATAATCCATCTAAGACTGAATTCTTGTTGGTTGGGACACCTCAACAGCTTCTGAAGCTGAATGGGAAAACTCTTACGTTATCTTCGGATATTGCAATAACACCTGTTTCCTCTGTGAGAAATCTCGGTGTTGTCCTTGATAAACACCTACCCTCCACGAACACATAACTAAAACTTCACAAGCATGTTTCTTTCATATCCGAGATCTTCGTCGAATTCGTCCATATTTGTCACGTGAGACAGCTGCTACAATTGGTGCTGCTATTGTGCAATCGAAATTGGACTACTGCAATTCCCTGTTTTTAAATCTCCCTGGCTGTGAGATTGATCGATTGCAGTTTGTTCAGAATTCTCTTGCGCGAGCAATTTTTTGTAGTTCCAAGTACTCACATGTTACGCCCATTTTAAAGTATTTGCACTGGCTAAAGATTACAGAGCGAATCATTTACAAAACAGCTTCGTTAGCCTATAAGTTCATCACCATCCCTGGACAACCTTGTATGTCTCACTTGATTAAAGTGATGCAACCTGCTGTTACTCGGTCTTCTAAATTAATTACTTTTGTGAGATCTAGCTTACCTTCGCGCTCTAAGCTATCTAATCGTTCTTTCCAGCATGCTGCACCGCAGATCTGGAATTCTCTTCCATCTAATCTTCGGAAATCTTCATTTGAAGCACATCGGCCTTTGCTTTTCTAGGATCAGTTCCATAGGCAGTTGAAGACCTATCTTTTCCATCTCTCATTTCCATCCGGTGTCCATGAGCAGCGACCTGCGCCTAAACCTCCTTTTCTTTAATACCCTGTACTTTCTACTGATTATCTGGATTTTGGAATTTGCACCGTTTTGAGCCATCTATTTGCTCGCCGGCTTGATTTTGTCTCAATAGTGCTCGATGTTGTCATTGATGACAGTAGCACTCTAATTGTTGTTATTATTATTATTAATAATATATATGATCTTTATTTCTTTATGATTTGGAAGATACAGCATGATAACAAACATGGAAACAAACAAAAAGATTTTTACATTATCGTGAAGAGAGAGAGAGAGAGACAATAACTGAATCACATAATAATGATAATAATGTTCTGATCATGTGTTAATTTGATCTCACACTGTTTAATAAAACTATTTTACTGTTGCTTATTGTGACACAGGACCATAATGTCATATCACAGTCAGAAGATGGCTGAAATAAATAAGATCATAAGTGAGCTGTGGAGAAACACGTATAGGGGCAACGGTTGGTTATAACCTCTCCTTTAATTTTAATCGCTATTTTCTCAAGTCAATATGGACTGAATTTCTTCTGCGTTGATGTTGACATTTATCAGGTCTGCACTCAAAACTAAATTTACATCATCCGGCTTGTAGAATTTTATGTTGATTGCAAAGTTATTTAACTTGGATCAATAGTCGATTTCAGAAATTTCATATAATTGTTGAATTAGATTTCAATTTTGTTAAGATCTAGGCTTTCTTGGTTTAGATTTTAAATTCCGGCTATTTGTTCATCTGTTGTGTATTTCACTGAGTGTTATTTTTTATTCGCCAGGCAGCTTATTTTTACTTATCAATTGATTGACTGACGGCTTGTTTGTAGGTTTCAATGATTGTTCGATTGAGTGATTGATATATTTATGGAGCGATTGATTGACTGATTGATCGATTGACTGATTAATTGATTGATTGATTCATTCATTCATTGATTAGTATATTTATGGAGTGATTGATTGACTAATTGATTGGCTGTTCGATTGATTGATTGATATATTTAGGGAGTGATTGATTGACTGATTGATTGACTGTTCGATTGATTGATTGAAATATTTCTGGAGTGATTGATTGATATATTTCTGGAGCGATTGATCGACTGATTGATTGATTGACTGCAGACATAGAGACGATTCAGATACGCTCAGACGACGACACGGATGAAGGCAGTGGAGCGGCTAAGACGAGGCGTCAGTACAGATACAGAGTCGTCATGATGAGAGCCGGCATTGAACTGGACATGAGAGGTCGCTGCAGTGCTGGACAAAAGGTAAAGTGTCACATCATCATCATCATCATGTTCCCTTGAATCCCAGTTTAACTAGGGTCGGGATACGAATAGACTGTGTCAAATCCTCTCTGTCCTATCCTACATCATATCATCAGTCAATTCTCTATTTGAAACTTTCTCATTCGTTAAAATTTTTATAGCAATTTCTGGAGCCTAGGCGGTCACCAACCTAATGCCCTTTCTGACGTTGGTGTGGATCTTAGTGCTTTAGTCGCTTTAGTGATACTTTACCTTTTAAGTATAACTTATTTGTTGTAATCTCTCACTCTCTTAGTTCAATGCCTGTTACAGGTCCATGGCATATAATGCCTCCACTCTTCTTTATCTTTTGTTTTCCTTTTCATGTCCACATTTGTGTGGATCTTTAAATCATCTAACATACCTAATATCGGTCTGCCTCTGCTTCTCCATCCTTCCATTCTACCTTCTATGATCACTTTTCGTAAACCCCCTCCTCCCTTCGAATATGTCCTATCTTCCTATTTTATAATGCGTTAATTGATTGATCTGTAATTTCTTTCGTATTGTTAAATTTAAAATGTTATTCCAGAATTTTCATAAGTATTAGTGTAATATCTTATTTAATACGGTTAAGCTGGTGCTCTGGAAAGCAATGGAAAACCATAGCTGAACTTTCTTTCAAAGAGTCTTTCTCGTGCTTGAAACTGCATTAAATGTAGATAAAGACATTTACTGTTCGTGATAGATTATATTTGTTGTATACACTATTCTAAATTTCCCTATTCTAAATATACACGAAACATTCTATTTCGCTATATAGTATTTTTTTTGTATTGTGTACTATTGTCATATAGTATTGTTATATTATTAGTTGTGTCCGGGTTGCTGAAGAATTGATCAACCGTGGAATGCACGTGTCATAAAAGGTAATAAAGCACCAGGATCCAGATCAACGTTAGAAAGAGCCTAGGCTCCGGACATAACTTGCTACAAAATTTTCTAAAATGAATGAAAAAGTTTACACTTCTATTCCGACCCTAGCTAAAGTGGGATTCAAGAGAAGAATAAAAAAATGAAGACGATGACCATGACAATGAGGCCGACGACGGCTACGATGATATGATGATGATGATGATGATGCTGGTGGTGGTGGTGGTGGTGGTGGTGATAGTGGTGGTGGTGGTGGTTATGGTGGTGGTGGTGGTGCTGATGATGATGATGATGATGGGGGTGGTGATGGTGGTGGTGGTGGTGGTGGTGATGATGATGATGATGATGATGATGATGATGATGATGATGATGATGATGATGATGGAGGAGATGGTGATGGTGATGATGATGATGATGATGGTGGTGGTGGTGGTGATGAGGATGATTATGATGATGATGATTATGATGATGTTGATGATGTTGATTATTATTATTATTATTATTATTTATTTATTTTTATTTCTTTAACCCAGTGTGAACCTGGGGTTTGATAAAAACGATTCAAGCAATACGTGCTGAATCGCCGCCCGGCTAGTCAAGGTCATCAATCGGCTTAAAAGAATTATTGAAACAGACTGCATTAAATCTTTGCAAAGTCATGGAAAGCCTTTGCCAAAGAATAGAAGTCTCTCGCTTATCGCTGGTTTGCTCTGCAATAAGTCTGCCTATGCCATTAATAAAGTCAGCTCCTTCGGGATTCATCGGGCCCATGGTTTCAATGGCCACCGGAACAACTTCATATCCTAAGGACAGATCACGGTATTTATCCAACTTCCTAGAGGCGGCATAAACAGCAGCTCCACCGGCTGTGACTGAAGTCGTATTCAGGTAGGAGTTTGCCATAGTATCAATGACCGTGACGTCCCATACGGCACACTTACCGTTGCACCAGGGCACTAAAGTCATGCCGTCCGGACGCTTGCCGTCTGATCTGGACAACCCACTTGGTTCCTTAGAGGAAGGGATGCCTGCTCTTGAAAGTGCTCGCCAAATTAAGTCATTTAAATTGTGATGGCGAGACATTCTACCTGAGCTTCGTTTGCAGGAGAGGCCGTGGAGACCTAAAGCGTCGACTTCATGACCGCAGGGGCTCATGTGAGGCTCGCAAGTTTTCGCCCCTAAACGGAAACTAACGGCTACTCGAATCGCCTCATTGTCTAAAAAAGCCCACAAGAAGCAACAGGGAGAGCATGAGGCCAGTCGCTGCTTTTTTTGGTTGATACAGCTAGGAGTCGTGCTCTGTCTACTGCATTGGACTGGGATTCTAACAGACTGGTATAAATCCGATCCACTATAAGACGGTCCCATGATTCTGGTTACTGACTGAGGTAGAAGGTGGAGCACTGGAGGTGAGACTTTTGGACCAAACTGACAACGCAACGTCAATGGATCTATCGGCAGAAAGGGAGCACTTATGAAGGATGGCGTCTTGCAACTGCCTCGTTCCCTTCGTTGATGCCAAGAAGGCTGAAGGCGCGATATGGGAAACAAGACGAATTCCAAGACCACCTTTGCTCACCGGTAAACTGGCTTGCTGCCACTGCAAATCAGACAAATCTGCGTTGATAACGGCGCACAAGCATTGCCTATGAGCCTCGTCGTAGTCTAAAAGCCGCGGATTAGAGAAGCTCGGACTAGAACGCAGAATGTGCATAAGTTTAGGTGCACTTAATGAAAAGCGAAGGATTGTCAAAGCATCATGAGCGGCTAGCGACTTCAAGCGCGATGCTGTACGTTTGAGAACCTCCAAGCGACTAGATAAAGCGGTGGTAGTAGTTTCTTCTTCAGAGAGTGGCGCGCCGAGTAGAGTACTATGGGATAGGCCCATTGGGACAGAGGATGAAAAAACTGAGTTGCCCGGAGATTTGCAAACTGATGATATGACTTCGCACTTGATACGATTCAACTGAAGCCCAAATTCTTGGCCTCTGTCGATGATAGTCTGTACATCATTTGCAATCGACGACTCGCAACCACCAAGAGTAATGTCATCTAGGTATCCCACCGTGAGAGCGCTAGAGAGAGAAGTAAGGAGAGGGTGAATAGTCAAGCAAAACAGCATGGGCCCTAAGGGATCCCCTTGTTTGACTCCTTCCTGTGATTCAATGCACCAGTCTCCGAACTTCAACCACGAAGGGCTTGAGTAAGCTAGATGGCAGAAACTATACAGCTCAGGTATCGTGTGATGTATTTCACTGAGCATTCGTTATCTACTCAAGCAATTAAAAGCATTACAGAAGTCTAGCTTTACCACGAAGTGATCAGCTGGCATTGACTCAGCGAAACGGCGAGTAGCGTGAACAGCTGCCTCACAGCCACCTGGAATACCAGTACCAAGTTGAATTTGGCTCAAGTAATCGCTGAGAGCAGACACTGCATAGCGATTTGCGCATTTAGCGGCTAAACGACGCCAAGTGTAACCCACTGCAATGGGGCGAATGCCGCCAGATTTCTTATTGAGTGCGAAGAGTTCACCACCAAGCAGCACCGGTTGGACCTCAGGGGGCAAACGCCTCTAAGAAGGAGATTCACGAAAGAAGTCAAAGCCGTCAAAAATGTCCCAGCCGACTCTCTACAAGTCACAAGCTCCAGAAGATGCTGAGGGCGAAGGCCATCAGGACCACCTGCTGAGCCTGCTGGAAAGCTACGTACAGCTTTGACAACATCCTGCTCTGAGACTTGAATGGGCGGAGTCTCCATGGAGTCCGGAAGGGGTGCCATTATACTGCTACTAGCTGCGGGTGGATGCTTGGCCTTCAGGATATTGAAAGTGTTTAAACTGCATTGCGCTGGGCTTTCGTCTGAACAGAGGATGCGTACAGCTGCCGAAACATTTCCATCTTCCATTTTGGACCTGACTGCTGAGGCACGGGAGTCACGAGAACGATGAGCTCTTTTAATTCTCTCAACGACCGGCTCAGTGAGAGCACCAGTACCTAGGCCCTCCAACCTTTTCTTAATTAATGAGCTTAGATTATGCCTTTTACCTGTGCGAGCAGGGACTTGCAAAACCGAAGATGCGAAAAGCAACAAATCTGACCAGTATGATAAAACTGAGGGATCGCTTTCGATCTTACGAAAGGCATCAATCAAGGCTGCTGAACACGCAGGTCTGGCTGATTTGGGAATGTGTTTTATTGTAGGTCGCGTCAAGCAGGGATGCTCAAGAATGAGCGGCTGAGAAGAAAATGAATTGCGAGATAAGTTAGCAGAATTGGGAGCAGCAGTGGGAGAACTCTGTCTAGCCGAACCAGAATCGCAGCTCCGATTCCTGATCCTATTCCTAATATCAGAAACTGCAGGCCCTGGTTGCGAAGCTGCCACCTGTGCGGAGTTCTGCAAGGGAAGTTGGTTGGAACCCGGGCAAGGATTATCCAATGGGCCATGAAGATGGACCTTTCCGTCTCCCGAATGAAGCTGACGTTGAGCTAGGCACACTGAACAGATGCCAGTTTTCTTGTTGGCAGTCTGAGACAGTGGCCAAGTCTGTCTGGCAGGTATGTGGCAAACACGGCATAGCAAGCGAGAGAAAAAAGAATTACAACTGGATCGCTACTGCAAATAGCTGCAGTCCAATAGTCCAATGCAGGTGAAAACTAAAGCATAATGCAGATTTAATAAAAGGTAAAATAAGCCGAATGCGCACAAAGGAATAGAAATAAAAGGTCCTGGGCGTACAGGGGTATATATAAAAGCAGTATGCCAAAAGACAAAGTGAAAAAATTAGCAGAAGTGAAGAAAAACGATAAAAAGTGCTAAAGAAAATCACAGGTGTGCGTAAACAAACTAACCACCTCGAGCGCCTCTAGCGAATTGATTTATTATTTTTATTATTATTATTATTATAATATTCTCTATGATTAAGTTTCAGTTGAAGGATGTAACGTGACTGATATGTGTTCTCGTGCAGGTTTTAGCCTCTCTCATTATTCGACTGGCTCTGGCCGAGACGTTTTGTCTAAACTTTGGAGTTCTGGCGCTAGATGAGCCGACCACTAACCTGGACCGTGAGAACATTCAGAGTCTCGCTCACGCTCTCGACAAGTGTGTGGCTCTTCATTGACATTAATTATTAGCATGGTTTTATTGGGCTTAGATTAAGATACGATTGTCATATTTTCGGCCAAATCTAATAGTCTGAGCTGTCATTGATCACGCTTGTTTCGATCTGTGCATTTGCATTACGTTCTTGTGGTGTATACCTGCTTTTAGTGTATGTTGCGCTTAGGGAACGTTAGCTATCGGACGAGAAACCGGACGTTAAGTCTTCATCGTATTGTATTGGATTGTATTAACATCTTTTCTGTACTATTAAGTTGTTGAAGAAAATCAGGGGTGAATTAGAATGCCATAGTCTCCTACTTTTTAGACTACCGTGCACTTGGCCGTCCAACCTTGGTTAACAAGCCTTTGATAAACAGGTCTTTTTTGCAGGAGATTCTGTATATATGCGAGAAATCTGTTATATAACAATGGCTGTCAAATGCTTTGTCTTATATATTCATCCTTGATGTCAACAATTAGCAATAAAAACTCTCGCTTTCATCTACTCTTCAGGGATATTTCAACTTTGAAATAAAACATTAATTTAGTTATTAAAGTTCACGGATATAAATAGTAATTACTATTAAGGTCACAGCAAATGATGATCCTCGAATGCTTACCCTGTAGAGGTTCAATTGGTAAAGAATTCTGTCCCTCTCCATTGCAGTCTATGCTCGATTTTCTGGAAGATGAACGTTCATTCTTAGTAAAACTAAAACAAGCTATTAGTTACTTCTATAGCTGAAGCTGCGCCAGTGTTTTACTCTAATAGTTTAGCTTGCTGTACTTTGGAGACTTTCATTCTGATCATCTTTTAACTGTAAAATATTCCTGAGCTTTTTTTGCGAGGGAGTTGCTGAAATGTGAGAGTTGCAGAAATATAGCCAAAATTGAGAGAAACTATTTTCACTCTATTGCAATCAAAAACCTTTTCATAAATTTGGTTTTCTACAACTTTTTGGTCCGTACCACTTAGTTCGTTGCAGTTATTATTTATCTGATTTCTTTGTAGAATCATAACGTATCTCTTATTTCTCTGTAGAATCATAAGGTATGTCCTATTTCTCTGTAAAATCATGAGGTATCTCCTATTTCTCTGTAGAATCATAATGTATCTCTTATTTCTCTGTAGAATCACAAGGTATCTCCTATTTCTCTGTAGAATCATGAGGTATCTCCTATTTCTCTGTAGAATCATAATGTATCTCTTATTTCTCTGTAGAATCATAAGGTATCTCCTATTTCTCTGTAGAATCATGAGGTATCTCCTATTTCTCTGTAGAATCATACTTCTGATTTCTCTTTAGGATCATAAGATATCTCTGATTTCTCTGTAGGATCATGAGATATCTCTGATTTCTTTTTAGGATCATGAGATATCTCTGATTTCTCTGTAGGATCATGAGATATCTCTGATTTCTCTGTAGGATCATGAGATATCTCTGATTTCTCTTTAGGATCATGAGATATTTCTGATTTCTCTGTAGGATCATGAGATATCTCTGATTTCTCTGTAGGATCATAAGATATTTCTGATTTCTCTTTAGGATCATAAGATATTTCTGATTTCTCGGTAGGATCATGAGATATTTCTGATGTCTGTGTAGAATCATAAGATATTTCTGATGTCTCTTTAGGATCATAAGATATCTCTGATTTCTCGGTAGGATCATGAGATATTTCTGATGTCTGTGTAGAATCATAAGATATTTCTGATGTCTCTTTAGGATCATAAGGAGCAGATCGAGACAGAGGAACTTTCAGCTGATCGTCATCACTCATGACGAGGATTTCCTCGAGTTGCTCGGCAGAGCCGATCACGCCGACGAGTTCTTCAAGGTCGAGAAGAGCAGCTTGTGAGTAGTTGTGTTCTTCTTGAATGTCTTAATAGCGTAGGGGGTAACGTCATGAAGTTTTAAACGACAGATCCTGAGGTGAATTGAACCCTCGTGGGTTCGCATCCCAGCCGCGCTGATCTTAGAGTAAAGTCTCGTACATTCTCAGGACTGGTTATACGGAAAATGAAACCGACCATGCATATAATTGCACCAGCCATACCTATAATTAAACTAACCATACATATAATTAAACTAACCATACCTATAATTAAACCAACCATACATATAATTAAACTAACCATACATATAATTAAGACAACCATACATATGTTTAAACCAACCATACATATAATTATACTAACCATACATATGTTTAAACTAACCATACATATAATTAACCAACCATGTTTATTTTCTTTGTGTTGTAGCGGTTGTTCTCGTCTGATTCGTGCAAAGATTCAGGACGTTAGGGGCAAATAAATAAACTGCTGCAGAATCAATCAATCGCGCTAGAGATGATAAAAGAGGCGACTACACTAGAGTACAAGGCGACGATAGAAACGCCGATTGTATCCGCCTTGCTTGTTTGCCAAGACTGGCTACTATATGGGAGAAAAGTGACTCATTACCAGCTTAACTTGAAGATTTTATTTTTCAATATTCGCAATTGTTAGTTAAGTACAGTTAATAAACGTTAACGTTAAGCGGGTATTCTCCAATCGTGTGAGCATCCCAAGGAATTTCACGCTGGTATAATTGAAATTCAAAAAATTAACAAACTAACAGAAGTTGTACGAGTGTTATCGCCTAAAGGATCTCGAGAGTATTTTGGAAACTGACATTCCTAATTACTGTGTATTGTATAGTCTGATGCTTATGTCAACAACACTTAAATGTTCTCATAGCTATTGTCTGTGTGTATTTAATGATATATGTGCAACTTAGAAGCCATGATCATTGTGCTACGTTGTATTCTACAAATGTTTACTTAGCTTTAGGTTACGGGTGTAGATAAATAAGTGCTGTAATAGGGTTGTCTCAGATTTTTCTGTCACTGATTTCCTCCTACATGAAAATGACTTAAAATTCATTTTTTGTTCTTTTCTCAGAAGATAGGCCTAAATGGCTAAGCATTGGGAAGAACTTCGTGTAAGATATTTTCGTAAGGTTTTGGTTATGTGCTTTATGTAAGATTTTTGTAAGATTTTAACTTTTTTGTCAATATAATTTGAGATTTCTGCACTTCTAATTTGATAGTCTCTTCAATATCAGCTTAATATTTAGTGTTAAGGTACAAATTTGCTCAGAAAATTAATATTCGATAGGAGATATTTGGCTACGCACGTGTATATTGTTAACATTATTTCTCTGCACTAATATTTTATTCAGTATGTAATTTCTTAATTCACTGACTAGGCATATATAGTACATTGTAGTGCAGCTTGCTCTATGTTCGTGGTCGCCTCAATGATAATATTCCTGCCTTCACTATGCAATTAACATGTATCTCAACACAGTGTCATTAAATGAAGCTGTTGCTAAAGATAAAGATGCTCTGTGTTGTTTTGCAGTAAGTTAAAGCTATGACAAGCTATTGGAAGAAATGGTTCTTGGTAAATCTTTAAGTAAATACACAATGTCATTTCTAATTTTTGTATTTAATTTGGAAACATTTAGATTTTTATTCATGTTAGTCGTCGCTCTGTAATCTCTGTCTCTCTCTCTCTCTCTCTCCCTCTCTTCCGCTTTCTTACACTCTTAATCTTTGATAATGGTCCAAGGAACATATTTTATATAAGTCACTGTTTGATTTCACGCCCTATAGCAATACATACTTTATTTTGTACGGTTAACTAGTTTAAGTACGCTTGGGCGCCCTATCACCGCCCACATCACCGCCACTCTTATCTTCCCTATCATCACCACTATCACCATTCCTATTACCACCGTTATCACTATCACCGCCACTGTTATCATCCCTATCATCACCACAATTATCACAGTCCCTATCATCACCCCCTGTTACCACCATTATCACCACCCTTTATCACCACCACCACTACGTGGGTCTCCAGGTATCCACTGGACTCACGGCTACCGCTGAAGTCACCGGTGTGGGTTCAAAATTATAATCATCAACCTCTTCAATCTCGTTACTAAGCGCCCTTATAGCAGCTTCTTCGTACCTTCTTGCCTGCGCTTTTAGGCTGTCCGTCTGCCTATCAGTCTGTCTCTCCGTCTGTTTGTTCTCTTGCGTTCTTGACGTCGAACCGTTTGCGTTGTTTGTTTGCCGACCGACGGTTTGAAGCCAGCGCCTGCTGGTTGAGAGACCGCTGCGCTGCTCATTGCGCGCTAGAATGGTTGGTAACCGCTGTCTGCTCACCACGGGTTGAATACGACAACACCTGCAGAGGGTTTCCTTGAAGGCTTGGCGATATCTTCGTGACATGAGGTTGTAGAGGATTGGATTAACAGTGCAGCTGATGAAATATAGTACACCTGAAATCATGGAAATCAAAATAGGGTTTAAATTCACCTAAACAGTTAGTACGTGTCAGGTTTGATTGCCCATAAGAATAACTATTTCTGAATAGTTATTCAACTATTTCAAATGTATATTTAAATATTATATATATATATATATATATATATATATATATATATATATATATATATATATATATATATATATATATATAACTATTTCTGAATTGTTATTCCATTCTTCAATATAAGATTTAATTTCTTTGTTATGTGACTGCATACTTTTCGCAAAGATCGAAGTTCTCAGCTCTGTAGTAGGAAATTGTTTTCGACTACACAATATACAATTTAATTCTTAGCTTACTGCTGATTCATTTTAAATTAGTTCGAAGGTAGATCAACCAACGAACAGGTAGTTTTAGAACTGTATGCGTAACTATAGTAGTAAACTTATTGTAGTTTGCTTTGCTAGGCTGCAAAAGTTGACTTCTCAGCTTGGTAGTTTTATCCATAGTAACTAGTAAAACGTAAACGGCTCATAGCCGAATGCTAAATTACGAATAAAAGATATAGGTTGGTTCCGCAAATCTGTTGGTCAGCGCTAAACCACAGCTAAACAGCTGCGACTGCAACTTGCAAGGTAGCGGCGGTGACATGTTTCGGTCTCAGAACTGTATAATCATCCCAAATTGCATAAAAATTGAATACCCATTACTGAACTGATTCACAAAAACCACTGACGCAGATACGGAAGTGTAAATTTAAAAAAAGAATTGAGAACTTAACGTCCGGTTCCACGCCATAACGCAATATGAGGGACGTCGATTTATAGCAATGATTATTGTTACAGGTCATTTCTTCATTCATACGCTGTTGTGGTGTTTGAACCTACGTTAACTGACTCTTCATTGTCAATTTAAAGTACTGTGGCATTTTAGAATGTTCAATTTATTGTCTTCAAATATACACCGTTATGAAAAAAAATCATAAAACGTTGAATGTCAACTAACTTAGTAACTAGTTTCGTTTCGATTTTTGTTGCAAAATATCGATTAATTACAAAACTATCTTTAGAACCTCTAACCTCTGCTTTGACCTTAAAATCGACATTTGAAATATAATTTATAGGTAAAAATCCTATTTATATCATTTCAACGATAGTTAAAAGTAGCCTAGTATACACATATCTATTACGAATTCGATGTGCCACTCGATAGTTATTACTCGCTACAGAATGATTTAGCATTACACTTTCATTGCAATTCCTTTTCGCATGCCACGCTTGCAATATGATGCAATATCCAATGGCAAGATACGTACTGACTTCGATAAGTTTTCCACGTAAGACTGCTTCGCTGATTTTGAATAATTTATGGGGGCACTAATTCTGCGTCAAATTGAAGCTTAGCGGCAAGACGGGCTTCCTTGAAATAGCGTGATCGGTGATAGAGAAATTATCTAAATCAAATGTGGCACTATTCCATCGAAACAGTTTCGGTCCATTTTATCAGTTACCACACTAAACAAGTTTGACCCACAAGTTTCAGGGGTTCAAGAAGTGTTAGTTTTGTTTATCAGAAGCTTCTTAGATAACGATCTTGCCTTGCTTTAGTAAAAACTCATTTTAAATACTTACTATTTTACTTTTTTACTATTTTACTATTTTAAATACTTGCCATTTACATTTCCTGATAGTCCGCAAAATTTCATACTACCCACAATTTCTTTAAATCTGTGACATTTTAGAAACGGTATTTTTTGTCAACATTCATCTATGACAAATAATCCGAGATTTGTTTACAAGAGAGAAAGTAAGCCAAGGACTAATGCATCAATCCTCTGCGGTAAAGGAAATCTGAAATTGAAATCTCTATGTAACTGTGCACGATTGGCATTGCATAACGATTAATTTAAGAAACATAGCTCCGAGTCAATCTATGCCTTGCCATTGTATGCACACCCTGTCAGAAATCAAAAATTGATTTAGCGTCCTAATCGTCATCTGATTGGGATATCAGGGATATACAATATAATACGTTGGTTCGGTTTGACTGACTGTCTGACTGTCTGACTGGACTGACTGACTGACTGACTGACTGACTGACTGACCGACTGACTGACCGACCGACCGACCGACCGACTGACTGACTGACTGACTGACTGACAGTCAGCTGACTGACTGACTGACCGACTTTCTGACATACTGACTGACCGACCGACCAATCGAACTTTCGATTGACCGGCTGTCAGATAGATGGATTGATTGATTGATTGACTGATTGGTTACTAAGGTAACGTTTCGTGTATCCAACCTGACACGTAGAAGAGGGCGCTCTGTATTTCCAGGAAGAGATCGGACCACTGGTTCTCATCCTCAGCCGCGTAGATTGTGCTCAGTCGCTGGACATGGAAAGGTGTCCAACAGATGAACGAAGCCACCACTACGGCGACTGTAAGCATACGTCATAAATAGACTGAGTGAACTATTAACAAAGTTAGTTTCATGCAAAACGTATTGAGTGATATTAAAAGCTGGTAAAGCTAAGGTTAACGTCTGTTTCCTCACTCGAAGGCGATGTCAGTGACGCAAGAGCCCAGGATTTGAACCCGCACGTACTAATCCGCGGTAGAGTATCTTACCGACTTCGCCACTGGCTTCAGCCTTTACGATAGTCCTGGTGTTATATCGGGCCACTACAGAACAGACCAATCGTAAAGTACACGTGCTGTAAAAGGCGACTAAGATCAACAGGGGATGACACTGCAAAACCACTTCAGAGGCATTATTTTCCAAGCTGGAGGCTATATTACGGTTTGGAAAAGTTTCTGTTACAATGTATTTGTTTCTCAGTGTGGTGCTCTTAGTTTTCGTGAAAATAGACTTTGAGAAAGAATATGTACTTAAAATCTGACGCTCTGAATAACACGAGAGAGAGCGAGAGAGAGAGAGAGAGAGAGATAGCGAATGATTACGATACGGTTTGTGGTCATTTTAGTAATCTGCGGATGACGCCAGATAAATTATATCAATGTACTTGCAAATAAAAGAATAAAAGAAAAAAAGAATTGCAATACTCGTCTTTTTAAAAGATATTGCTTTAAGTTTGACTGAATGTGAAACCACTGCAGTCGTTATCTAAGTAATTTAAAAATTTTCTTGGGGACTTCCCGGATACAAACATCAAAAATCCATTAAAATACATGTACAATTTGCCTACACTTACGAGATAGTGGCCATTCGCTTCTACCACTCTCTCTTTCGCTATCTCTCTCTCTCTCTCTCTCTCTCTCTCTCGCTCTCTTTCCATACGAAAATAGCTGACCAGGACTAACTAAAGGACTAACTCTATAATGTAAGCATATATTATTACATATCTCTGTCACTCGGCTTAGTATACTGATAAGGAGAGAGAAAGAAAGCGAGAGATAATCAAATGTATTCTAAACACTAAATTTAATTTATAATGGCGGCCCCTTTGCATTTCCGATATAGAAAACATACAATGTAAGTGCTGATATGAAATAGGAACGCTTTTGCATTGCCATTTACTTCAATGACTCGCTCATTCTTTCTATTGTTCTACCAAGTGGCAGGTCTAAGATACTTATTCCTACTCACATACAGCTTGCACGCTGCATAAGAAGCTCTCTGTCTATCAAAAACCTAATCCCTTCACAAAAGCAGAACCTAAACTCACCTTAAATACCTTATCGCTCCTATAGCTCTGGTATAATTTAACATCTGAGGTCGTTTTCCTATATCTTCATTAGTTCGTGTTCAATCGCCTCGTAGGACATGTACAATTTCCACCTATTCAACTTGGATCCTGACACGTCACTTGAATTTATTAGCACAAGCTGTTTTCAATATTTCAAAGTATGCTTCAATGTCCCGAAAACAAAACATGAGTTCAAAGTGACTGAAATTGACTCAATGCGTTGTTGTGTCAGACGAGCAAAGTCCAAATAGTAGTTTACAATAACCCACGCACTCGCCGAAGATATCTCTGAAGGTGACCGTACGGTGGCGGTGATCACGTACAGGCTGCTAATAGTTAAGACTCGGGTCAGTCGCCGACCTAAGTGACAAATGCGATGCATCATTTTCAATTATCTCTCGTTCCCGCCGTGGATGTTATAAAGAGCCGGATGATGCGTAACGTTTGCAGAGCACTGTATAATTTAATCAGTGCTTTTAATCAGTCTACAAGACCCCACTGTTGAGCCCGGGTGCGGTTGAACCACTGCAGAATAGGCCAACCGCAAACGAGCGTGTACGTAAGGGTCGGCTAAGGCAGGAGATGAGGAAGGCAAAGGGGGAAAAGTAAAAAAAAGTAAACACGTATCATAGTGAATAATCAGCTATGTTGATATCTATCACTTTTAAAATCACATGTTTAAACCGTTAGGCAATTTAGACCATTTTCCGTATAACCAGTCCAGTGAATGTCCGAGATTTTACTCTCAGATCAGCGCGGCCGGGATTCGAACCCACGAGGATTCAAATCACCTCAGGATTTGTCATTTAAAACTTCATGACGTTACCCCTACGCTATTTAGACATTGGACCCACCTCTCCATGAAATTTTTCCCCGTGACTAAATGGCAGTTAATCCATTATAGAACTCAGGAATGTAACGGGAAACCACATCAGAATCCATACTATTCTCATGCCTTATCCACACCTTAATGCAGCCTATAGGCTGCATTAAGGTGTGGATAAGGCATAGCCATTTGGGAAGGGATTAATTCGTTAAGAGATCTTGAGCTCTTTATGGAGCGTGAAAGCAGCATATGAGAAGGACTATGTATCCGGGACCTGCTGCTGGGCAGAAAACTAGAGAGAGAGAGAGAGAGAGAGAGAGAGAGAGAGAGAGAGAGAGACAGAGAGATTAAAAGAATGTGCTATCGATCTTTTGATAGTAAATGTCAAGTGATCATATTATCTGTTCTTTTTAGAAGCATGACAAATCTGCAGCCTATTAGACTTGTGGTTAATAAACAAATGACTTCACTGGTTAAAGTTAAGAACTATTTATTTATTTAATTGATTTAATCATTTCACACAATATAGTTAGAAAAGTCTCACAAAATACAGCAACCATATGAAATTAAAAGGGCACAAAGGTCCGAAGACTCTGACATGTGCCCTAATAAGAGAATAAAATGATAAACGATTTAAGTATCACTGCAATACTTTAGCAGTTTCAACATTACAATGGTCACATTATTTATTGTAAAATACATGTATACATATACACTAAGCTATGAAAATCAAATATTTATTAAAATCAAGTTTATCTAAATTGCGTCTAAATGACATAACGCATAACTAATATGACTACAGACAAAATTAAATACATTTTCACCTCTCAAATGAATATATTAATGTAACGTAACAACAATCTCTCATTGGAATCCAACCTCATATCTTGCACCTACAGATAAGAGAAAATCTAACCGAGCTGGTGTCTACTTCCATACAATTTACAAACCTACAAAAGCGGTTTACTGCAGTTTTGTAAATGGTTTTGACATAAAAAATCCGGATGTCGTTATGGGCAATTGCAGGATTAGCATTTTAAACTTGATACAGCTTCGTAGCAAATCCTGTATAAACCCGCAAAGTTCTAATGCCACTGGGATTCGGACATGGCTGACTGTCGATCGATAATCTATCCAATATTGACTTCAAGATCTTCATTCTAGAATTTTGTATCCGACACTCCTAGAGCTGTCGTTAACTTCAATTGAGAGACTAATTATATACATGTATATATATATATATATATATATATATATATATATATATATATATATACATCTTCAGTTCACTGCCAAGTGGCAGGTTCAAGGTACATATTCATACTCAAAGTCTGTTTTCTCGCTCCATAAGAGCACTCCTTAGATCAACAAGTTAATCCCTTCACAAAGTCTATCTTTATCTATAACTTATGTAGCCTATAGCTTGGGAAAATATGGCTATATATATATATATATATATATATATATATATATATATATATATATATATATATATATATATATATATTTATTTATTTATTTATTTATTTATTTATTTATTTATTTATTTATTTATTTATTTATGTATAGTATGTATTTATAAAAGTCAATATTTTCTTCTTTGCATGATAATTCCTTCGCAATTGTTGGACACATGAAATTTACCTAACAATCTAATCAAATCATTTATCTAATACAGTCTTTTTAAAAGCCCCATATTTGTAAATAAAAGTTTCAGAAATTGGATCAGGCTTCACTTTCTGTTAGCTGCCTGTGTTGGACTGAGTCAGAGTTTTAATGGGTTGGATTCTGAAGTTATATATATATATATTTATTCATATAATATATATATATATATATATATATATATATATATATACCGTATATACAATATTAATATACATGTACATGTAGTAGACAACAAGGTTATGTTCGGTTGAATGTAATTTAATTCACAATTTAGGCAAACACACGAGTTTGTAAGAGATATTTTGTCACAGAAAGGCGACCATAAATATATCTCATAACTTGAATAATTATTTGTATAATTTGTATCAACAATACTAGTATTATTTCCATCTGAACAGTTACCTAATTAGGCTAGCATATAGAATATGAAAACACAAAAATTTATAATTTAACACTTCAACACAACATGTTATTCCATACAAATTATCTAAGTACAAAATAGGAATTTCTGTGAAAAGAAGTACCAGTTAATTTAATTGATAATACTACATTGTAGATCTAAGAGTGCAAATTAACTATTTAAAGACTAATTTTTTGAATATTTATAGAAAATAGTATATACGATTCTAATTCAAAATTTTAGCAGAGAAAATTGCAAGTAGTCCCATTATTTTAACAGTATTCAAATCTCTCCTCTACAGTATGTCATCTCTATTGTATTGATCTGAATCAGAAGACTGGATACCAATACTATCCTCATCATCTTCAGCATCGCCATCAGATTTTTCATCATCATCCTGATCGTCAGAATCATAGTCTGTATCATCATCGTTCTCAGTGAGCAATCTTACGCGTGGATTGCGAATGGATTCATAATACTTAACTTCAACCACCTTTATGGTCATTTTCCAAGCCTTCAGTAGAGTGACTGATTCACGGCTGAACTCTTGACATCCATGGACGCCAATCTCCCTTAGGCTAGGACACTCTTCCATCAAACTCATCAGCCCAGGAATTCCAATGTTTGTATACAAAGCTGTAAACTGGTGCAGATTGCATTGTTTGAATGCGATCAAGCAGTTATCTGCAATTCCAAATCAGCAAGTGATATCCAGATAACTAAGCTGTGGACATTGATTAGCCGCGCCTTTCATCCCCTCATCAGTGACCATGTTGTTGTCGTCATACAGACAAAATATATAGTTAGATATTCTAACTCACGGTAATGCAACTAAGTCTGCTCTTCATCCATTACATGTTTCTATTAATAAAGTCTTGAAGAATCTACAAAATCATAATCGCTTCTACAATGTTAAGCAACTTTATGTGAATTATGACATCCTTCCAATTGCCCTTCTACATAAATTCTCAATTGCTAAACTTATATATAAGCATCTACACTTTCCTAATAATTTGTCTGCTGCTATTAGTGATCTTTTTATTCATAGTAAAACCTCGCACAACTACATAACTAGATTATCATTAACTGACCATCTATACTTACAATCTAACCGTGCATTCTTCTCTTCGACGCTATTCAACAGCTACGAAATTTGGAATAGTCTACCAGACCATATCAGATCCATCCAAAACCGTAATAGATTCCAAAAGCTTCTTAAATATCATCTACATGCTAATTGGTTATCATAATTATTCATGTTTCTCGAGTGGCGATTTCTTATTTAATCTGCTATATACTTACTAACTTAATTTCAAGCCTGGATCGATATTTTAACCTAATTATGCTACACTTCTAAAGTCTAATAATAACTTATGTAAATTGACGTGATTATATGTTTTATCGGTGGCCAGCAAGATAGGATATGCCCTCACTGGTGGCCGATATGCTGGTAGCTATTTGATTGTTATGCCTTGAGCACATCTGCACACCTGTGTTTATTTCAACTGCACTTTTTCTAGTTTTGTGTTACTATGGTCTACACTATGTTGAATCTGTATTTGTAATCTGTAATTGTCAATGAATTAAAACATTGAGTCTCTCTCTCTCGACAACCTCGAGTTAGTGATATCAGAACATCGTCATTCACGAGGTTATTGAACATCATTGTTAGACTTTTGAGCCTCGGGCAGCTTGAGATTTTAACAGCTGCTCCGCTTGAATACTCCACTTCTCTAAATGTTCCGCTCATTTCCAGTATCTCGAATGACTGACTGCTCACCGCTGTTGTAACGGAGCGCAGTGACTCAGCCGACAGCTCAGGGCATTCGATGATCTCCAGCTCCTTAAGTTTCGAGCAGAGTGAGGACATATGGGCAATGCTTTCATCAGTCAGTTTTGATAGGTTTAGCCTATCAGTCTTACTGACGTTATCTCTGGACCGAATGCTTCCATGAAGGACCCTGTGATACAATCATTAAACGAGATATGTAGGTGCGTCAGCTTTTGGCATCCTTTCACAATTCTGCTTTACCCTGCTTCATTTTGGTAGGATCCGTTGACTGAGAGAACCTGTAGGTTCAGTAGTGTCGCTACACTGAGATAGCCGCTGTTTAACACGAGAGGAACGCCAAGTTCCAGTCGTCGCAGTTCAGGATTGCGTTCGGTTATCAGTTGCAGCGTTTCGTCCGTGGTTTGGTAAGCTAATATTCCAGCGGGCCTTACTGACTTGAGATTCTCGCATCCTTTCTCGATCATTTCGCGAATAGCATTATTGGCCTCCAAAGACTATCCTGTCCACAGCTCACCCAGGTTAGAGGAATTCTTCAACTTCCACTGACGCTTGGTAATGTCGCTCCAATCAGTACATACTCTATCCACATTAAATATATCTGAAGCAGGAAGGCAGTCAAAGATGTGGTGCATTATGTCAGAGATGAGTTGAAATATCGGAGTATCCTGATGTATTAGGCATTTTTTGATAGAATTAACGCTGATTGCGGTGCTAACGTTGCCTGCTGACGCTGCCATCGTAGTTTTTGCGGATAAAACTGAACAAAAGAGAACCACACTACAGTTGATCATTCATGATTATATTTATCACATTTAATTATAAAACGCTTAAATTAAACGAAGAGAATTCTAAAAATCAAGAATTTAGATATTGCATAAGAACTCAATTTAAACTACAGAAAAAAAAAAAAAAATGCAAGTAAACATACCTTTCTGTTGATACGGTTGTGAAGAACAGAAATTGATGCAGTGTTAGACCTATTGAAGAGGTGTCGAATTTCTGTCGTCAATCGTCTCATTCATTAGAAATAAAGTAAATGTAGTTGAACAACTAATTCTGAGGTATTTATAGGGGAGAACCATAATAAACCGTAGTAGTAAACTCTCTTCAAGCTTTAATCCAATCAGATTCAATGTCTAAGAGTTTTCAACCAATTGGCGCGCTTCATTTAAGTTGACAATGGAAGCCAATTGACAATCAATAATAAGTCAATAGAAAATTCAACCAATCTCGAACGTGTTAGGCCGTTTTGCTCTCTTCCATTGTTAGCCAATTACAGTAACAAAATCATTGGAGGAAAAACAAGTTAAGACATCGTCATTGTTCAGTGCAAATATTAATATATTAATTTATTATTATAATTTTGTAACCCCCTATATTTAAATTATAATTTTTAATATTGACAACATATTTGTATTATTATTATTCCTATATTTAATATTATTACTATTATTACTATAAGTATTAGTATGATTATTATTATTATTATTGATTTTGTTGTTATTAATATTATTAGTATTAGTATTATTATAATAAATATTCGTATCAATATTACTTTTTAAATTTATTACTATTATTATTCTCTCTAGTTCACTGCAAATATTGCAGGTCCAATGTGCTTTTCCCACTCAAATTCTGTTGTTCAAGCTCTACAAAGAGCACGAGTTAAACCATTCCCATAAGGCTATGCCTTGTCCACACGTTAATATAGCCTATAGCTGCCTACCTCAGTTCTTATCAATCGCCTCGTTTGACACACGCAGTGTATGGTATGTCCATTCTTCAATACCAGATATATCACATTAGGGATAATTATTTTTAAAAATATAACAATTAAAGTTATTAATATTGGTATTATTTTCATCATAAGCATCATTATTGTTGTAATTAATATTGCCATTATTATAGTTATTACAATAGTATTAACCAGCTATCGCTACCTGTAACACGAGTTAGCGATCTTTACTCTTCGTTAATTTATCTACACAAAGACGGTTTGGTAACGCAACGGCGTCTTGAAGAGAAGCCCTTCGAGTTTCTGCCCTTGACAATTGATTATTGGTTCTACATAAAGTGAGTAATGTAATGAGCTGTAATGCAATTTTTTAAAAGTTAAAGTTTAAAGAATGTAAAGGAAATAACTTCTACGCAAAAACGAATGAATTGATCAGGAAAATTGAAATAAAACATTACAAAAATTACTAAATGGAAAATAAGGGGTACAGCTATCCAGGTGAAAACCTAGATAATTCTTATCTTACAATACAGACATGGTATGCCCTCTCTTGAGTGGTGGCGTTCCTGGTGAAACATTAATGTGGATTAAAATCCAGATATGGTGAGCCCTCAATTGACTAATTATATCCCGAGTGTGATAGGCAAACCTAGATAAGTGCGCACCTAGGCTTTTATATATCGCCACTATTATTATTTGTTTACTATTGCTATTAATGAGACCTCATCGATAGAATTAGTTAATGTCTTACCAAGCATTTTGATGACAGCTTTGCGGGGTTGAGCGTGCTTGGGGGACCCTTCTGAATGTCGACTGTTCGGTGCTGGGGAGGACTTGCGGATCTCTAGTCCAATCAGGATATAGAGCACGGAAATGATAGTGATAGGAAGGACGAAAAGAAGGAGCGAGGAAAGCTGGAAGACAACACGCATCGAATCCATCCATTCGACCGGAATGTTACAAATCAGTGATTCCGCGATAGGTAGATCCGTGTCCGGGTGTGTTAGGTAGTAGTAGGTGCGAGTAAAGAACGGATAGGGTAGGGCTGTTATACAGGCGGTTAGCCATATAGCAGAAATTATCTGTGGCAAGCAAGCAATCAATTAGTGTATAGATTAACCAATCATTTGGTCGTTTAATAAAAATCAGTCATAGATTTAATTGGAAGAATTATGCAGGCTATTAGGCTTCAACACAGCTGAGATCATCCGTATCCAAAAAGACATCGATCAATGGACCAATTAATCGTTAATTGCATATCGATTTATCTATCTATTATTGCGATAACTTTATTTTACGTATATTTAATTCCAATTTAGTTTAGATGGTTAGCAGAGATAAATAAATATGTTCAAAGTCTATCAAAATATATATCAATTGATCCATGACTAATAAAATCACGTAATAAATTTTGAATTTGTGAACATATTTTGAATTATTTTCTTTCGTAGTATCTAAAATTTGCTGCCAACGAGTTTTGTTGGATTTGTTAAAATTAATCAGCTTTAATTTATTTTGTAACACAACGGCTTCTATAAAAATTGTCCTTAGCTTTCTCATTCAGGTTTAGTGTTACAATTTCAAAATAGGCTAGCACTATTTGATTAAATATATTTTCATTAACTTTTAAATTTCAATGTAATGTTAGAGCTCTTTGTAGCCTTACATGCATTAAACCATTTTTAAAATTACTATCTCATATGTGACTGACTCCTGTCAAATTACTGTCTCATATGGATATGATTAATATTTTAGCGTCGAAGACTGAACGAGTTCGACGCTAAAAGTTACGAGTTCTATTCATTCTATCGTTTAGACATCACTTGACTGTGTTACAACTTACAAGTGATAGTTGAAACGATAATGGTCGAGATTCCTTAAATTAGCTATGAAATACGGCCGACTGGTAGGTTCTATTCTGCGGACAATATTCGAGTGAAATATCTCGGGTGAACAAGTATTGTGTTAATTTCCGGTCAAAGACTCGAATGTGTTCTAATGATTTTGCATTAAAAAAAGTTTATTTTAAATCTTTTACATCACATTAACGAATATTGAAGAAAATGTATACACACATGGTATTAAATGCGTTTTAAAAATTATAATCATTTCTAATTCAATTTATTACTGTATTATTATTGTAGGTATTTAAATTAGGTTATGAAATCAATAATAAATGAAAAGTCACCGAATCCGGAGAAAAAAAGAGACATTAAATTGATGAAACTGGGATGAAAGGAAGGTGATGGAGAGATATAAGCACTCAACTATTAAGAAAGAGAGAGAAAGATAGAGGGAGAGAGAGAATGAGAGCATAAATGTCATAGAGAGTGAGGAAAATGAGAAAGAGAGAGAGAGAGGCAGAGAGAAAGAAAGAGACAGAAAAAGAGAGAGAGACAGAGAGAAAGAAAGAAACAGAAATAGAGAGAATAGTAGAAAATGAGAAAGAGAAAAAGATAGAGAGAGAGAGAGAAAGAGAGAGAGAGAGAGAGAGAGAGAGGATAGCCCGCCAGAAGAAAGAAGTGTTGATGATTTAAGACTGTCGTTAAAACTCTGGGGATTTTTATCTAAGCTTGTTCAGACATCAAAAGATTCAAAACGGTTACGAAATGTCCTTATGCTGTTTAAGAAGAATGAATAACAATATCTTCATCTGTAAGCTAGTAGCAATTATTGTTGCTGCTGTGGTTCCATAAATGTGCTTCCATCACGTTGTCGGTAAGACACTCGACCGCGGATCGGTATGTGCGGGGTTAAAGTCCTGGGCTCGTCCGTTACCGACATCGCTTTCGAGTGAGGAAACTGACATTAACATTACCTCTACCAGCTATAAGCAAATATCTAATTTAGTAAACTACTGTCTCGTATTTACAAGTGTACATATTGATTTTCTGCATAATAATTGTTTTTATTAATGATATTACGTTTATGATTGTTTTTTTAAAATTGCCCTGGGCTGTATAAGGCCCTGGACTAAAATATAAGATAAAAAGACTTTATTTAATTAAAAGAAAGATGAAAAAATATTTAAAGTAGTTCCTCTACGTTCTGGGAGGCCGCATTCGCCAATGTGCCACGAATGCATCCAGCATTAAAACTCTGGAGTGCGATAGATAGGCGCTGCCATAGAAAGGCTTTTTCACGTTGGTCGCCTGTAATGGCACTGGTTCTCCTACCTAATTATTATTTTTATTTTATTTTAATTATTACTATTACTATTATTATCTTTTTGTCCAGGTGGCTGAAGAATGGATCAACCGTGGACTGCACCTGTCGTAAAAGGTGACAAAGCACTAAGATTTAAACTAACGTCAAAGAGGGCATTTGGTTCAAGTGCGACTAGGCTCTAGAATCTAGATATTGCTACAAATTTTCAAAAACGAATGGAAGAGATTACAAGAGATTGATAGATGATATGCTATGGGACAGAGAGGAGTGGACACATTCTATACGTATCCTGACCCTAGTTTAACTGTGAATAAAAGGAAGACGACATGCGTTTTACTACTTTTTATTTCCGCCATTTTTTGCTTATTTTAGTTTTTACATTTGACATTTATAATTAGCTGTAGGTGTAAAAGTTACGCAGACATTCTTTGGAATTATTTATTTTCTTGATGATTAATCGATGGCGTGTTCATTTTGGAGCGTGACTGGATAAAACAAACAAAAATGTACACTATATCTAGAAATTTAGAGTGCACTTACGAGTAGGTTTTAGTTGCAATTGTCAATTTATTTCCAATGAGGACTTTATTATTGTTGATCTGACGGTTTGAAAGGAGAAATGTAACGTCTTCTGGAGTGGACACTTCGACAATTTAATGAAGTTAGTCAAAGAAAATCATGGCGATAAAAAGACATTCTTCATCGTTCTCAGCACGTTCCTTTTTGCGCTGCTTCTTGAAGTACTTTGTAAGCATCTTGTCAATATATTTACGGAGATCATTAGCTCATTTAATAGTGTTGAAAGTGATGCTTAAAGTTTTTGAATTTCTGAGGAATTACTGGGGAAATACTTTGATTTCACGAGTATATCAGATTACTACTGTAGCATATAAACATCATCTTTATATGAGGAAATTGGCATTTAACGTTATTTATTAATACCAATGTGGAGATTTATAGTGACACATACAATTTAAACCAAAGCTCGTCGTAGAGGTCTTGTAATTTATAATATTTACAATAATATATCATACTTTACGAAGTTAAATTTCTCTTACCCAACCACCTTTGATCTTATTTGGCAGAGCACTATGTAGCAACAAAGAACGCAGCAATGTTACTGCAATTCTAATGTCCTATTGTCACCCATGAAAACATACTACTTCACTTAACCAAACACTAGCCGATGAGCGAAAAATAAGGTTCAAAACCGGTGTAAAATCCAAAATTCCAAAAATTAGTCCGAAGTAGCCCACAAATATAAACCAGAAAAGCCTCATTGCCTCGAATAATTACTATATTGATTAATTGACTCACTAGTCATACCTTTAGAGCCCTTGAGAGGCTAGAGAGAGTTTGAGAAAGCAGTGGGTAGCAGATAGCCAGATAACGCTCAACAGTAAACGCCGTGATGGTCAGAATAGAAGCTGATGACGTCATCTCAGTGAGGAAAGTCTTGAAGAGGCAATATGGCTGCCCAAATATCCACGGATAGGCTTCCCATATTGTATACACTTCCGGTGGCAAACCTGCAAATAGAATCAAAATAATAGTAGGTAATATCAGTATTGTTTTCATTCCAACAGTTCAATTCTCTCTTGATCTGCTAAAGCAGGCGCAAAGTGTAGATTTCGTTTAACATCGGTTTCCTAATAGCTTGTCAGTAACGGGAAGAGCACTGGATATGAACCCTGCACCTACTGATCTGTTGTCGAACAACTTGTCAACAAGCCACCGGCTCATTCCACTTTTTTCAGCCTGTCAGATATTGTTTACTTGTAGTTTCTCGTTTACCTTGCTTGATGACTCACCACATTTACAGTAATAGGATGTTTTTCTGTTTCCAATTTAAATACTATAAGTTTTAAGCCCTATATTTAACTTTTCTCTCATTATTCAAAATTATTTACGACTGGCACAAATTAGCATTAGAAAATCCGCCGTTTAGAGAGTTCAGCAAATCTTTGACAAAGTAAACATTTTATATAAAAATATCGAAATCGAAAAGTGGGCCATAAGGCAGTGTAAATATACATGTGCGTGGACATGTGTTCGCATACAACCAACCCACCGATGGATTCAACAGTAGCGTGAAATCCAATAAATTACGAGACCCATTCAATTCAAGCGAATGGCTGTTCAATTGCCGGTTTCTGAAATATTTCTAGAGTTTGCAATAGAACACTCAGAAACATCTGCAACTGTGTCTCGCGGGCTTCTTTGGGTCCTGAGGCGAAGGTTCAACTCTCACAGATATCAGGGAAGATTTTGTATATGTCTTAATTAAAATATGAAAAAGAAACTTACGCTTTTAACTATAGTTAGTATCGTTCCTTATCGATGCAAATCTGAAAGTTGTATGTGTATTCTATTTATATTTTTATTTGTATTTTTATCACTTTTCATTTATTCTGTTGGGCGTATGTGAGTGCTTTTTTGCCCGTATGTCCATATTCACGTTTTAAACATGCTATGTAATGAGTGTTTTGTGACTTTCGTGAATTAAAAACTATCTTATCTTAACGTTATTTCATTATCGGATTTATAGTATTAAGATTAAAAATAAAACACTCTATATAAATGGGTAATGTTTAATCGGATTTTACCATTTTCGATTAAATTATTTTAGCGGTACCGTATTGAACCCTATTCCTGGCCACCAAATTGCTTTAAAACATCCAATCCAACTTGCAACTGTTATAGTTTCACAAAATTGTTCTGCATTCTAACAAATACTTGACAAAAGTTGTATGAGCACAGTCAAAGCTTGACCACTCGATGTGTTTGTGATCTCTTTTTCTCTCTCTCTCCTACTTAGTACACTGCTTTCTGGCAGGTCCATGGTATATAAAACCTCTACTTGCTTCTATCTTCTTCCTCTTCATTTCCATATACCAGTATATCTTTAAATCATCTATAACATTCCTTTGATATACCATTTTCTTTGGGGGGGGATTTTGCTTATAATGAGATGGGCCCCCTATGTCTTCCTCAGCTTCGACTAACATTTACTAGGCAGGGGCGTCATTCCCTGAGAAAACAATCCTGTCTACCCATGTTTGTGATATGTTGTATTATTCTGTTCTGCAGTTGAGTTGACACACATAAAGCTACTGTCAGGATCTCTACTCATAGCAATATCCTGACTTACCTTTACTTCTACTCATTATTAACTCTATTCACTCTACTCTACTCATAACTCTACTTTATTTTTAACTCTACTCATAGCAATATCCTGACTTACCTTTACTTCTACTCATTATTAACTCTATTCACTCTACTCTACTCATAACTCTACTTTATTTTTAACTCTACTCATAGCAATATCCTGACTTACCTTTACTTCTACTCATTATTAACTCTATTCACTCTACTCTACTCATAACTCTACTTATTTTTAACTCTACTCATAGCAATATCCTGACTTACCTTTACTTCTACTCATTATTAACTCTATTCACTCAACTCTACTCATAACTCTACTTTATTTTTAACTCTACTCATAGCAATATCCTGACTTACCTTTACTTCTACTCATTATTAACTCTATTCACTCTACTCTACTCATATCTCTACTTTATTTTTAACTCTACTCATAGCAATATCCTGACTTACCTTTACTTCTACTCATTATTAACTCTATTCACTCAACTCTACTCATAACTCTACTTTATTTTTAACTCTACTCATAGCAATATCCTGACTTACCTTTACTTCTACTCATTATTAACTCTATTCACTCAACTCTACTCATAACTCTACTTTATTTTTAACTCTACTCATAGCAATATCCTCACTTACCTTTACTTCTACTCATTATTAACTCTATTCACTCAACTCTACTCATAACTCTACTTTATTTTTAACTCTACTCATAGCAATATCCTGACTTACCTTATGGGAGAGGATTAGCGCACTTACTTAAGCTGCACGTCAATTGAACGAAGTAAAGCCACGTTGCGCGCGGTTAGTTAATTGTGGGCGACCACTTTGGAAGACCGAGTGTCGACAGCTTTGAATGTAAATAATCCCAGGGTGTTCGACGTTATTCTTAAATCCGCACCGGCTGCTATTGGAGCGCCAACAAAAGGCAACGATTACTAATAACCATGGAGAGAAAAGGGAGGAAATAACGAAAGCTACAACAGCAACCAGGAAAGAAAACTATGTAGCACATGCGGTAGGTCATGAGGCTTGAATCAGTTGTCTTGAGCAGCTTTTAACAATTTGTCAGCTAAATTTCAGTATGCCCATACAAAAGATTCTACTTAAAATCTCTAAAATAAACCACATCGAAAACTTATTTGCCATTGAATCTAAGTTTCTGTATTGTATTTAATTTGTTAAATATTCTAGTCGTCAATCAGATTAGTGAGCTACTTATAATGGAATTGCAGAAAGTATGGATAGAGTAGGCGATATTAAAATCTACAGTTTTATTTATATGCCAATATTTCTCTAAGTAACTCTAAATTCTAAATTTGTCAAAATATTTGATAACTAACATATCAAACTAATAGTTATTTCACTAAAATAGTTTAATATTAACTAAACACAGATCGTTTAATCACTGATATCGTAAACCAAGCATCGCACTCTTGTTCGCAAAAATACCACAAACACATATACTAATATGTGTTTGTGGTATTTTTGCGAACAAGAGTGCGATGCTTGGTTTACTCCATAGTATAATTAATTAATTTTCTAGAAATCGAATTCAATTATCAGACAGTAACAGAACTTTAACCCCTTATAAACCCCCAACAACAAATAAGGAAGGTCAGATTTGAAGTAGGAAAAGGCGCGATAAAGGACGGAAATTTAATTAAGATGGTCAAATTGTAAAAATAGATTCTTTCAAAGCAATAAGTGTTTCAGTTTACTTGAAGAGTAAACTGAAGAGAAAATAAATCCAAGAGTGGCTTGTTGATGTATTTAAGACGTTCTTGAAATAGCAAAAAGTAAACTTTAGGCTGGTCTTTTGTTGTTTCTCAATATTGGTGGACATTTATTGGATTAGATGCTCCCACTAATCCGATTGCGCTGTCTAACTTCACCGAAATTACATCACCAAGCAATTTTCTGCGAGAAGAGGCTTTGAGTGACACAGACTTGGACTAAATGATCATCCATGATGACTTCAAACGCTATAACTTATAAGCTAAATTAGTCGTATTTACTTTAATTGACGGCTAGCTTACTGCTTGATCTGCTTCATGTTTTACATGATACACAATATTGTGTAATTGTTTAAATCATTTCATGCATTTAAATGACAGAGATACTGTAAGCAATTAATATGCGCAAACTTATCAATAGTTGTAAACAATTTCTTTGACAATGCACATGCTAACACATGCACTGCAATATGTGTAACGCCACAATAGAACCCTATTTACCAAAACATAAATAACATAATTAGAACCAACTAATATGGTAATTTGTCATTGACATTCCATTCGAACAGGACACTGACGTTAAACTTGGGTTTAGCCTTTTTGAAGAGGGCAAACTAATTCTGTAAAAATTCGGTTTAACTTAATCTCTTCAGTTGCACAACGTGAATACATGTATATGGAATTATGATATAAAAGTTGAAGAAGGTGACTGTGAGGAATCAATAAAAATTTAACGTCCGGTTCCTGGCCATAAATCAATGTCAGGGACGTCTCTTACAGACTCGGTACAAACATACGCCAAACAACCATACGATTACGACTGAGTTTACAACGACTAGAGAAAGAAGGACAATAAAAGTCATTTACACTTGCAAAAATGCAGAGAAGCTCTAAAGACGCTGAGATGCTGAGCAGATAAATACTATAACACACAGCAAAAGCTGCAGAAACCATGTGCTGAATGGATGATTTTTGAAAGGAATTATTCGAAGAAAAGGTTGCAGGAAATATAATTTAGAAAAGACAATAACACCGAGATACGAAAGCAGACTTTAAACTTAGTAGCTTTGCGACTTTGCAGCAAATTATGATATTGTACCCACTAGCTGCAAGTTTTCTCTGCAACACATCAGTGCGAATAAACGCCGAAACTGAGATATCTTACGGAAAGAGACAACGTTTTGCCTGATTTAGCTTAATTGACCATCTCACGCGATCAACAACAGCCCCATTGTAAAGCTTAAGAGCTGTAATTAGAAGTGAGTGCGGAAAAATTGGGCGAAACAGAACAATCGCCGGGCATCTCTTGACTGTGTTTAGAGGCTTCTAAAAATTAGAGATGGGAATCGAACCGAACCCGAACCCAAAAATCTGGAATTTTGACCGAACCGAACCCGAACCTAGACTCTGGCCGAACCCGAACTCAGACTCTGGCCGAACCCGAACCGAACCCAAACCCTGGCTTCGTCCAAACCGAACCAAGCCGATCTCTTGAAGTTCCCTGCTCCTTCGCCAGCTCCAGGAGAAAAGAACACTTTTCTTCTCAGCTATTTTTCAAAGTCTTCATTAAGATATTATGGAGAATGGTTGACATTATATAAATATAATAAGAACAATACATGCATATATATATATATATATATATATATATATATATATATATATATTAGTTTTTGTATTTACATGTCTTACAGCATCTAAAGGCATATATCAGGTAAGGCTGGTTCCGAGACAAATTTTAAAATTAATAGCAGATAGCGATATAAAGGAAAGGTAAGGTTACAAAGGAATGGTAGCGGGAAGCGAGGCTGGTCTACACATGATAATGGATAATCTGAATGATAGAGCATTGCAATACGGAATTAAGATTAACATCAAAGAGACAAAAGTGATGAGAGTATCCCAGAATAGAGGTGAAGTCAGTATTATAATAAATGATACGAAATTGGAACAGGTAAGGAGTTTCCAATATATAGGTCATACTATAACAGTGATGGGAAATGTGAGACTGAACTATATAGTAGGATTGCACAAGCAAAAGAAGTCTTCGATAATAGGAAAGAACTTTTAACAAAAAGTCTAATGAAAGACACTAAGATAAAGATAGAGAAAACCTTGGTATGGACCACGCTATTATATGAATGTGAAACATGGACATCAGGGAAAGAAATACCAGGAAACTACAAGTCCTGGAAATGTGGATATGGAAGTGATTGGAAAGGATTAGCTGGACTCAAATAAACTATTAATTTCAAATTTGAAACCCTATGGTAAATTATGAAGTTTACTGCTGGTTCAGTTGATAGCAAACGGTATATATTGTGATAATTTTCCGTGGATGTACACATCTTTACCAAATCGTCCTTATTTGACATTTTTATGTTAATAAATTACACTTTGTCTCTGAAATATTGGATCAATTTTTGCCAAGACATTTTGACTTAAGTATAAACATTTCTAATATATAGGCTTAGTGACAAAATTTATCTTTAAGTTGATGAAGCATTCTATTTGTTGGTTATAATCAAGTAGAATTTTTCAGATACAGTAATAAAGCTAAATATCTATTTTATGAACATTTGTTGGCCAACTTACAATATTTTAAGAAATATTGAAATGTACAGGAATACCACTTCTCTCCTTTTTCATTGTCATATTTTTACTCAGGTGAAAAATGTGACAGTAATCATTATTGATTCATGTACTTTTTAAGCACATTTACCATAAACCATTTTAAATATGTTTATCATAACCATGATTATTATAAGTAAGGTTAAATAGTTCCATTATTATCCAAACCAAACCATTTCGAACTCGAATCGAACTCTTGTGAGGTGGAAAGCAAGCCGAACCCGAACCGAACCTGAGCCCTTGTTCTAACCGAACCCTAACCGAACTTTCATTTTCAACGAACCGAACCGAACTCTGGAAATTCATAAAATTCCCATCTCTACTAAAAATATTCCTATTAGTTATCAGATTCCATAAGCTCAAGTCTAGAATTTCAATACTACTAATGATGTGGGTTTAACGTCAAGGTCAGAAGAACGACGGCTTTCCCTGCAAGACGGCAGGTGTACCGGTGAATCGTCGTAGCCTGAGACGCGACCATCGCCGTCGTTTGTCCAAATCACCGTCTAACCAAAGATATCAAGTCCGAGATTCAATCGAGATGTAAAGGATCGCTCACTATTATTTAATATCGTTCTAAAGCATACAATTATGATATTTGACAGGTTTGAAACGTATGAAATTGAAAATTGGCCACCCCGTCAAAAGAATTTTAATTATTAATTGCTAAAAAGTTTGACTTGAAAATATTAACAATAGCCTGAGATTCAAATTTTTGCAGTTGCTATAATTTTTTACTCACTCTGTATATATGTATATACATGTGTGTGTATATATATATATATATATATATACATGTATATATATATACATATATATATGCCAATTACCACTAAATATTTAAATATTCTTAAATCATAATGAAAATTTTTAGACCTTTAAATTCTACGCCATACTCTATCTTCTAATTGCTTATCAATTAAACTTAGTTATATCAAGAAGATTTCAATTAGCTTTCATTTAGTCCAATTATATCTTTCGCTCACATGTATAACATTGTTCTGTAGTTTATATATACGAGGGTATGATGTGACATTTAAACTTAAATCATATCCGGCAAGCAACTATCTGGACTTCACTGACAAGTGAACACGGCACTTGACAAAACGTAATGCAGTTTGAGAAAATGGGTGTTACAAGATTTCCCTTCGTTAACAGTCTTAAGGTCCTACATTGTCAACACTCAATACACGTGCAGTAAACCAGAGTCCAACATGCAGTAACATTTATTCAACTGAAGAATGTTGATGCCCTCTCTCTCTCTCTCTCTCTCTCTTTCTCTCTCTCTCTCTCTCTCTCTCTTGTTGCTTTCACGCTGCTTAAAGAGCACTCCACCGATAACAGATTACCTTCCTTCACAAAAGCCTATGATATGGAAGGAGACAACTCTTTGCCTGATGTAGCTTAATTGACCATCTCACGCGATAATAATAATATCAGCATCTTTAGACACCCTATAGCTTGAAAATAATATAGCTTCTGAGGTGGTTTTCCACAGCCTTCCTCAGTTCTTCCACACAGTTGTCTCTAACTACGAGTGCAGATTAGTGTTGGGCTATTCTTCAGTGTCCCGAACGCAACACAGGAAATGCATAAAACACAATTACAATCCGATACAGTTTCAGAATTTCAATTAAGTAATTTAAGAAATTTGTCGCTTACAAAGTTTATGGAGAGAGTTGGCACAGATAGGCAGTTGATAAATGTATTAATAAATAGGAAGAAGAGTTGGATAGGACACATTCTAAGGGGGGAAGGTCTATTAAAATAGGTCATAGAAGGTAGAACGGAAGGAAAAAGAGGCAGGGGCAGGCCGAGATTAGGTATGTTAGATGATTTAAAGACCCACTTGTATGTGGCAATGAAGAGGAAGGCGGAAGACAGAGAAGAGTGGAGGAGTTATGTACCATGGACCTGCCAGTAGGCAGTGCACTAAGAGAGAGAGAGAGAGAGAGAGTCGCTAACAAATGCTAAATAATCCACTTTTGTCATGCTCATGGCAATGTAGATATATTTAAAGATAAAGTTATCGCGACATATATGGAATATCTCTATGGCCCATTTCACCATTGTATTTTATAGATTTAATTGGCTGCAAGTTTTTTCTGATAAATATAATCTATTTCATTAAAATATCTCATTAAATGTTTCACAACATTCTTAAAACATTTTGTCCATTATTAGTTATCCAATCGACTACTTTAATAAATCATCTTGATAGTATCTCCACGCATAATTGCAGCGCTCAACTACTAAAGCCAGTGTGCGCACCGCGTCATTTCGAGAAGGGACGAAGGATGATTATACATGTATTTCCTCAACATTTTCTATGAATAGCCAGTGCCTGCAGCATCCTTAACTTTGAAACGAAAAAATGACAATAGTAACCTATACTTTTTCTCTTTCTCTCTCTTCCTCTCTCTCTCTCTCTTTCTCTCTCTTTCTCACTCTCTCTCTTGTGTTTTTCCAAGTGGCTGGCCCAAGGTAAACACTTCTACTCCTTGCCTGAGGAAATTCTCGATTAAAAGCACTTCATCAATCCACTCTCTCTCTCTCTCTCTCTCTCTCTCTCTCTCTCTAGTGTTGTGACAAGTGTCAAGTCCACGGCATATATTAATACTCACAAAAGCACTCCATCGATGAACGAGTTAATCCCTTTTCTAAAGACTAACCTTATCAACACAATAATTGTAGCTGGGAAACACGGCTTCTAAGGTGGTTTCTATTTGCCTCCGCCTAGTCGCCTCTAACGACACGTGCAGTTTAAGGTTGGACTATTCCTCAGCAGCTCAGACACAGCACGGGTACTCCCGTACCCTCAAGAAATTTCCATTATGTCTGACAGCATCTCAACTGAGGCTGATTATGCAAATATTTTGCGGTTCAAATTGATTGCGAATCTCTATCGGTAAAATCTTCGAGAAGAAAATTACGTCACGTATTTGTATTTAGCGGCTTGAAGCGTCTCCGTCATAATCATGTTGTTGTTGTTCTCGCTGGACCACCATTACGCGCTAAATGATAGAGATCTATAAACTTCTTTAAAATTGTTGATTTGTATAAAAAATTAGCAGTTAATATTTATATACTTACTTATGTTAGTTATATTATTATCGTCATTTACTTCAGCCTGTTATTGGCTATTTAGTATTATTCATTTAATTTCAAATACGACAGAAAAAAACAAATTGACTTTAAAGTTAGTTCACGTCGTTGATCAGAAATCATAATATAATATTGAATGCAATACATCTTCCTTCCGTAGTGTAAGATTGCTGCTTCACTTCTGGGTGAGAGATTTTGCAGAAGAACTTGATTAAGAAGTTATTGAATTATTTCAAACAGACGGAAACTTTTCAATTTAATTAGCTTCGTTTAGTACCGATATATTACTGTCATCTCTCTTAGTTTTCATTTTAATTGTCAAGTTTTCATTCCCAAAGTTGTTAAATTCAGAATCATTAAGTAAGACAACTCTGCAATTATTGATTGGTTGACGATTAATCAATCACTCAATCATCAGTCAATTAATTAATTAATCAACCTAATGGAAATTATGAATTGAATAATTGAGTATCTATCATTATAATCCCAATATTATGTTAATAAAGTTCAGCAGAATGCTAAGTTTTTTCATGTACAATAATATCTGCAAATGATAAAGAGTTAATATAGTACTTTATAGTTTTAGAAAGTGCACTATGGCTAACCTAGCATAATGATAAAGCAGACCTAATTACACCCTGAAGTAGGATCGTCCACACAGTGTTAACAAAGACACAAGTTGCGTCATTTGAAATATAGGGGAAGTAGAAAAGGTAAGGAGATTTAAAAAAGGATGAAGAGGAAAATTGCGCATCGTGAGCTAGGCAGTGGAAGCATACATGCTCCAGAGGATGAGGCCCCTGCCTTTAAGTGCTGCAATGACTGTCGATCGTCTGCTTATTTGGGAGTCTTCGAAAGATTCTGCACATTAATCATACCTTTTCTTGTTTGATGCAGTATTAGACCGGCTTAATGATGGGTAGTCAGCCATATCAAAGGTTTTAGATAAAATATTTGAAATTTATCAGTAAAAGACTTTAATTTATTGCTACCTACCTATTATCCTGATATTTTACGAAATGAAAAAATTCGTCCTATCTTTCTCCAAAAAGTCTGTTAAGTAATAAGTGGTATTAATATGTATGCAAGGTGATATGCTGGCCGGAATTTCATATGATGATCTGTCTAGGTGCCGGTAATTTGTATAGATGATATACAATTAGCTTCAGAGATCCATTTTATTTGTTTTAAAAGAAAAATAGGTTTACTTACAATTAGATCTATAGTATAGGCCTACATGTAGTTTTGACTCAGTTTAATTACCTAGAATCATTCCTAGCCGTGCATTTGACAAACCTCAGTCAAAGTGAATTTTGGATATTAGTTAGTTTTACTACTATTCTCTCTCTCTCTCTCACCCTTTCTTTCTCTTTCTCTGATGTTCTTCCAGCGGCAGGTCCAAGGTACATACTCCTGCTCACATGCTGCTTTTCATGCTCCGTAAAGAGCACACCATCGATTAACGAGTTAACCCCTTCACAAATGGCCTTGTTCACATCTTAAAGTAGCTTATAGCTTGGGAATAATATGGCTTCCTACGCTGTTTCCCGTTGGCTTCCTCAGTTCTATAATGAATTAACTACCATTTAACCCTAGGAAAATATTTTATGGTGAGATGGGTCCCCTCTACTTTACTCAGTTCCTGCCTTAGTCGCCTCTTACGTACACGAGGCAGCTTGTTTAAGGTTACCCTATTCTACAGTGGTCCCAACCACACCCGGTCTCAACAATAGTAATTATAGCCATTAAACTTTGGTATAGTATTGCATCTACTTTCTGCTAATCATTCTTTCTACGACGGTATTATTACGATATAGAAATAACGTAAACTTTTATGATTTTTGTTTATCAGCAGAAAATATTAATTGGTCTCTCTTGCTTTCGAACACTTCAATGAACATATTTTGTTCTCAAAATCTGATTTCAGCTTGCATACGATTGCTTCATAAAAGACCAAATTGGTTCTACGTGTATATGAAGGCCTGAACCAGTAGTGATATCTGAAGGATCAGTATGTGCAGGGTTCAAATTCTGGTCTCTCCCGTCACTGATATCGCTTTCAAGAGATGAAACTGACGTTAACATCTGATTTACAGCTTTTATCTAAGTGTGAGGTTCTAATTTATTTCTAGCTCTGTCACTGATATGCTTTCGAGACAGGATTCTAATTTTTATCTTATCTTCATCAATAGTTATAACATTGGCACTCGCAGACGAATATGTTATCCTCGGATATGATATTCATGCTTTCACGAGTATCGTCTAAAATGGTTTGATCGATTCGTAGTTGGCAGCTCATCATTCATTATATTGCAACAAATATTTGCGCGTCTTCCTTTTTGCCCGAGTATTTACTGTCACTATTCATCAAAATATTGTTTGACACGTCGCTGACAGTGTCTCCAGGAGATAAGAGGGTCGCAGACACTTGCCCGTTATTGATTGTGGATTAACCCCATGGCCTAGCGATAGTTAATACTTGTATTAACGTAATGAACCATATATCTTCCTTGAGCTACGAAAACAAGAGAATAGACCAACTGAAAGAAACAAATCATCAAAGTGCAAAGCGAAAACTGAAAAACCTTCAAATGAAGATCATATAATGATATAATCTCGCTCCCGACTTAGTTAGCTTCACTTGTTTCTTTTGGTTTAAAGAATTGAGTATAAAATTCCTCTGTTAACTTCAAAACACTTGTCATCGGAAACCTTTCTTATCTAATCTCTACGTCCCTTATTAACCTTCTCCTAATCTTCGTTCTTCTAAAGCCAACCTGACAAAATTCCAAATATTCTTACCTCATTAGGTAGACTCTCCTTGTATAGATCCTACTGTTTGGAGCTCTATGCCTCCAGATCTTCGTTTATATTCCAATATTTCCACTTTCTGTAGTGAGCTGAAAATACATCTCTTCTCACATTGTTTTATTTTATCTTGCCCGCCTGCTTTTTTGATCACCGGATCAGTTCCGTTTAGGATCTCCCTTCTTTGATTTTTAAATATTTTGGATGCATCCATTTGTATTGACATGTGATGGGGACGTCCCTGACATAATCTCTGTTTGAGAACACGAACGTTAAACATTTATTATTATTATTTGATTATTGTTATTATTACAGCTATCATCAACATCACCATCATCATGATCGTCATCATCATCATATCATCATCATCATCATCATCATCATCATCAATTATATCATTTTTATTACTATTATTATATTTTTTAAATATTTTTTTACCCCGGTGTAAAGAACCTGGAGTTTGATAAAAATGTTCAAGCAATACGTGCTGAATCGCCGCCCGGCTACTTGAGGTCATCAATTATTGTTATTATTATTATTTTTATTTTAATTTTATTTTATTTTTATTTTTTAAATGCCCTGGGCTGTAAAGGGCCCTGGGCTAAAAAAATAAGATAAAAGAGACTTTATTTAATTGAAAGTTTTTTAAAAAGTGATTAAAATAATTTCTCTGCACCCTGGGAAGCCGCTTTAGCCAAAGTGCCACTGAAGCAGACTGCATTGAATCGCTGGAGAGCTATAGACAGTCGCTGCCACAGAAAAGATTTTTCGCGCATTATTATTATTATTATTATTAGTATTATTATTTTGTATATTATTATTATAAATTAAAGTCATCTCAAAAACTTGAATATTTCCATGATGAATTGAAGTAACTGTGAGCAGCTTTAATTTCAGTTACTGCGCTTCAATTCATGAGCTTCATTATGTGCATCTAAATTCAACAAATTTTACATTTGTAATCTACCAAGTCAATCAAATGTCACCGCAGACTTTACTATGTGTCGGCGCGTATGTCAATTGTAAAGATAATGTAATAATATTTTCAAGGAATTTATACAATTATAAAAACCACCAAATCAATGCACGAAAAATTCTCAAACTACTCTCGAAGTCAGGATAACGACTTTGACTTAGACATGACCCGGTTATATACTTTCTGACTCCCTTTTTAGATTATTCTCATGAGCTCGTCTAAGAAAATTAATCAGTATTCGTGATGAATGAAGATGGATTGTTCCCATGGTGGACAGGAAAAGTACTGGAGAAATTTATGCTCGAGTGCATAGAGGAAGAAAATTAGTTAAATTTACAAAAATGATACTTATCCAATATTTAAAGAACTTTAATCTTTATTTGTCATCAAATTAAGTACATGGCCTATAGCATAACAACCTGAACTTAATTATATTTCATCAAAAGCTTTGGTTTAAAATCGTCAATTACATGCCAGTAACTTCGTTATTTTATTGCAAGTCCAAACGCGATGCTAATGCGGAGTTGAACGAGTAAAAATATAAAAATGTTATTAATTAAATATATAAACGTTATTGTCAAATACGTTAAAGAAAAATTAAATTATCCATAGACGAATTTAAGATAATATTATGCAGGTAGGCTATAGTATTAAGCTAATAATTCTATAATCCTAACACTCCATAGCATTTTTGAATTGGGATCATCAGTGACTTATTATAGTCTCATTTAAACCATTATCATGGCAAAATTATGTCCATGATTACATCTATACCTTTTAGCACCACATTGTTAATCATTAAACAGTTTATTGTCACTTGTTCGTGATAACGATCCTCCGACTGTCCGAGATTTTACTTTCGGATCAGCTTACAAGGGGATCAAATCCTCAACTTCAGCAACATTCAATTAAAACCTCATGACGTTGTTTGACGCTCTACTCACAGAGCTCTGTTTACTAATAATAAAGGTTTAACGTCCATTTCCTCATACAAGGATGATATCAGTGGCGTATCAGGGATGTATACAGTACGTTAAAATTGATCTACTCAATACTATTCACTGCAGGATAGAGAATATTTTATTTACAATTAAATACATAGATTGAATACATAGATTGTATTACAGTGAAGTTAACGACAATTTCCATACAGCGTTAAATATTACGCTTCTCAGCAAATGGAGATATATATTTATTGCATAATTTTGATGTCTTATGAATAAGCAAATAATTTAAATAATAAACCGGCTTGAATTTGTCTCAATGGTGATCGATGTTGTCATGGACGCCTGTATCACTCTAATTGCTGCTATTACTAATAGCCGTTTACATATACATGTATAGGCTATACTGATACAGAGAAGGCAGTGGTTAAGAAACGTCTTTAACATCAGGCGTGACTTAGACAAAAGTTTACCTAAGGGGTAGACACTTAAATTGAAATATGGCGTGGCTTACTCTAATTGAAATATGCA
This sequence comes from Enchytraeus crypticus, assembly GCA_905160935.1. Classification (NCBI taxonomy): domain Eukaryota; kingdom Metazoa; phylum Annelida; class Clitellata; order Enchytraeida; family Enchytraeidae; genus Enchytraeus; species Enchytraeus crypticus. The sequence continues at coordinate 990,747 of CAJHZI010000649.1, read as the reverse complement.
ATTAGAGTAAGCCACGCATGTACAAGGAGTAAATTCCTTGCAACATGATTCTAGAAATTTGTTAGAGTCAAAGGTATTAACCCAATACCAATATAATTGATATGTCCATTCTCCTTTATGAAGGGAATTGAACCAGTAATTTTCATCACAATCTATATTAGTAATTTTAATCAAAAATTCATAACCTCGCCACTCTAAACCTCGTCTGCCAATCCTAAATTATGTCAATATAAAACTAGCTTTTTAACAGCATACTGTTACATGTCAACCGTCATCCACGACAATACCGATCACTAAATGTCCACATACCTAGCAACAGCGTGAGCAGGTCAGATATAGCAAGGCTGCAGAGATATAAGTTGGTCGAGGTTCTCATGTAGGACTTGCTGATGACGATGATACCGGTGCACACGTTGCCGATAATGCCGGTCATAAAGATCAGAACGTAAACGACCGTCAGGATGATCGACTCCGCTCCGCCCCGGTGTCTGAAGCCTAGGCGACGCTCGATGTAATCCGTAAGGTCGACCACTCCAGATGTAGAGTTCTCGGGGAAGCTCTGATTCGAGATCATTGTTGTTTAGCTATTTGTGCGCAACGGAGATGAGAAAATTATAGTATTTTCTATGAAATACTTTTTCCTAATATATGTCATTTATTGTGTCTTTACCAGTTAAAAAACAATGCAATAGACCAATTGTTTTGCTCTGTACTCTGTTGTCTAGAAGATAAGAATAGTATAAGAGTATTCTCACCAGAGTAAAAAATATGCACCTATTCAGAAATCACCGAAAATACGAAATAAAAAGCTAAGGTTAACGTCAATTTTCTCACTCGAAAGTGATGTCAGTTTGTCAAATGAGACAAACATTTTCTGAAACACTCACACATGTTGTACGTTCTGTACAGAAATCAAAGTGGTTTTGAATAGCATTGAATATAAAGAATGCCATTGAATGTCAATGCCATTGAATGGCATTGAATATAAAGCTTTATGCCAAACAAAAAACAGTAAGCTATGTGCAATTTTACACAATAAAGCTGGTAAAGCTAATGCTAATGTTAGTTTCCTCATTCGAAAGCTATGTCAGTGACGGGCGAGCCCAGGATTTGAACATCGCACATACTGATCCGCGGTCAAATATCTTACCAACATCGCCACTGGCTTCAGCCAATAAGCCGATTAACGTTAAGGTATGTACTAGAATATTTCTCTTATGTTCTGCCAATCGTGGCCAATCCAATTTATATAGACCTATTGCTACCCAAAGTCTGTTTCACATTCACTCAGAACATTTCGTTAACAACAAGCTGCTCCCATTACGAAGGCTAATCATTTACAAAATCTCAAATGCCCTTTAGCTCGGCAAAATTTGTCTTTTGAGATTGCTACCCGTCATTGACATCGCTTTCGAGTGAGGAAACTGACGTTAACATTAGTTAGCCTTACCACCTTTTTTATCAGGTTCTTCCTATTGGCCTCATATTACGACTTCTAAAGCTGGGCTTAGCCAGTGGCTAGTGGGCATGTTTTTCAACAGAGGATTAGTATGCGTAGGGTCGAACTCTAGTGACCTCCCTGTCTCTGACGCACTATCGAGAATAGGAAAACTGAAAAATTTGCTTTAGTTTCTTTGCGATCAGTCCACATTCTGGTGACCCGGTTACTACACGGGGAGTTAAGATATGCCGCAGCAATTAACAAAGTGACAGAATATATTCGTAAGCATGAACAGTTTTTATTCGAAGGAAAATGCGGGCTCTAAAATTAGTTTTATTTTCTCCTTCAGTGAAAATTTTGCGATATACATGTATGTAGTACATCATGCGACGTTAGAATTTCAATATTGTTTCTCTGCAAGAAAAATAACGCGATTTTGTTCCGTGTAAATAGTCATCGTTCTTAAATCAATTTTTGTTATCTATTATCCCGACCCTAGTTAAACTGGGATTTAAGAGAATGTAATGATTATATCAATTTTTATGGTTATGATATCAGTCATTCTTAAAAAGTACCAGGACGAGTTAGGTTCTTACTGAACATCAGTGTGTGCAGGGTTCAAATCAAATCTATTCAGTCACTCGGGGTACTGCAGTGATAGTAATCATTCATTACTATTGAATGTCTCAATAGCGCAACGGTTAGAGGTGTAGATAACGTCATGAAGTTTTAAATGACAGATCCTGAGGTAAATTGAACCCTCGTGGGTTCGAATCCCAGCCGCGCTGATCTGAGAATCAGATGTAAAATCTCGGACATTCACTGGACTGGCTACACGGACAATGGACAAAATTGCCTAACGGATATAGCTTGTGGCATTAAAAGTGAGAGATATCAACATGGTTGATCATTTCACTATAATGTGAGTTGTTATTATTCGATGAACAACAACATCACAATAAGAGCTTTACAGCAGCATCAGTGACAACATCAAGTACTTCAGGTATGCAGGACTCCAAACCCAATAACTGATACATTATATCTCTCTCATAGTGCACTGCCTACTGGCAGGTCCATTGTATATAACACCTCCACTCATCTCTATTTTCATTTTCCCTCTACCTGTCTACATACGACTGAATCTTTAAGTCTTCCGTAACATTCTTTATGATATACCATTATTTGTGGGGATTCTGCTTATGACGAGGTGGGCCCCTATGTCTTCCTCAGCTTCGACTAACATTTAGTGAGCAGGGGCGTCATTCCCTGAGAAAATTGTCCTATTTCTTACCTTATATACAAGATCCACTAAAGTAAAAAATAAAATTCATAAAACAGAATCAAAGATACGTAGGCTATATATAAGACAGTAAAGGAATTGAAGCATACGCAAAGCTATTTCAAGGTCAACAAAATAAGAAAAACGAGAACGTAAGATGAAAATTGCCAACAATAAAATCAAATGCTACGGTTTGGAGCTCCTTTGTTCAGCAAGAACCATGTCATGCCTAAAGAGTGTCATGCCTAAAGAGTGTCAGGCTTAAAGACTGTCATGCCTAAAGAGTGTCATGCCTAAAGAGTGTCATGCCTAAGAGTGTCAGGCTTAAAGACTGTCATGCCTAAAGAGTGTCATGCCTAAAGAGTGTCAGGCTTAAAGACTGTCATGCCTAAAGAGTGTCATGCCTAAAGAGTGTCAGGCTTAAAGACTGTCATGCCTAAAGAGTGTCATGCCTAAAAAGTGTCATGTTTAAAGAGTGTCATGCTTTGAGAGTGTCAGGCTTAGGCAGTGTCATGCTTAGACAATGTCATGCTTAGAGAGTGTAATGCTTAAAGATCGTCTTACTTAAAGGGTGTCATGCCTAAACAGGGTAATGATTAAATAGTGTCATTCTCTAAGAGATTCCTTGTCATGAAGTTTCCACTGAAATTGATATGATTCTGGTATATAAGAAAGAGAGAAGCGTATGATATAGAAACTGGAAGACTATGGATAAACTAAAGAAGATTGTTATATTCTACCAGCCTGAAAGGATCAACAAACAATTTGCGTTGCTAAGCAATCTTTATACATCTTAAAGACTAGCAACTGGCTCTAATGGCGGCCCTTGTTTAGAGCGGCCCTTGGGCTATGATCTGAATTTCATCTTGCTACAAATTCCGATCTCATTTAAAATCTTCCATCAGAAGTGAACTCGCAGCCCAAGTCCGTATGATGGAATATATGGAGCGTTTCTACAAACAAAATCAGCAACAAAATCAGTGTAATTATCTCCACAACAACAACAACAACAACAGCGATAATAAGAGTAATTAAGAGTGTAATACAATAAAGACAAGTTAATAACAATACACAATAGTAATGAGAGTAAGCTTGTGATTTAATTTAAAAAAACACGTCAATAACAGTAAGCTATACAAATAAGAGTAAGCTTGTGATTGGATAAAAAAAACAAGACTAATGCGTTTAATAAGAATATACAAAGTGGACTGTGAAAATATAACGTAAATTACCTGCCAAACGGCGAGAATTTAAATCCGACAAATAAAGCAAATATGAGGTGCTAAAACAGATTAAAAGTTGTCAGTCAAATGTATCGAAAATAAAATACTTTTATTTTATCATTGAATATTTTCTAAAAGTTGTAACAGATTATTTGTAATTATGATAGCAAAGTATATTTATATACGTGCAAAAAATTCACTGTAATTTCAAAAGCTCATATAATCTATAATTGATGCTCAAGATAACTTTTCATATGTATTCTAAAATTAAATGTGAGTATTAATTAAACAAGCATTTGATGATTACTGACCAAGTACTGTTTTGTCATGTTAAATTAATAACGCCCACTGATTCACTGCACAGAACTGCACTATACTACATAGCACTACACGGCACTTCTGCACTGTACTACCTGACACACTACTGCACTGCACTTCAATGTACTGCGCTGTACTTCATAGCACTACACTACGCTGCAATGCATTGTACTACCTGACACACTAATGCACTGTACTTCAGTGTACTGCGTTGCACTTCAGCGCACCTAACGGCACCGTAAACGACGTTACCTTTCTCTTTAGCACTAAACACACACTTAACTCAGTCCCTCTAGCATTAAACACAGACTTAACTCAGCCTCTTTAGAGCTAAGCACAGACTTAATTCAGTCTCTTAAGCACTAAACACAGACTTAACTCAGTCTCTTTTGCACTAAACACAGACTTAACTCATTCTGTCTAACTCTAAACACAGACTTAACGAAATCTCTCTAACAGTAAACACAGACTTAACTCAGTCTCTTTAGCACAAAAACAGACTTAACGAAGTCTCTCTAACACTAAACACAGACTTAACTCAGAGTATTTTAGCGCCAAACACAGATTTAACTCATGAACGCTGTATAACATATGAACGCTGCAACATTCAGGCCTTGACTAATACTAGATGTTTGTCGAGAAGCTTTTATCAGTCCTGTTCCCATCACTTCCACATTGACATCGGGTGGATGCGAGAGCGCTAACGCCCGGAGAAGATCTTTCACTGAGTTTATCGAACCCACTCACACATCCTATCGTCTTTCAGAAGTGGAAGCAGAAACTTTTCATATGAAATGAAATATTAAGCACTGAAAGCTACAACTGTAACCTGTTTAATTTTCACTTCGTTTGTGGATTTGACTTAGCTGACTTACTTAGCTAGTTATTTAGCATATTATCTAGCTAGTTAAATATATGCGCAAGCAAACTAATAGCCTACTTAAATGTTCCTTAAGGATTATTTATGAGAGCGAAGAAAAATTCAAAAGTCATATTTTATTGTTTCTAACTTTCTTGTCGCTCTAATCATTGTCAATTCTGTGGATTAGGTTATAAGCTTTGTTATTCACTCTTCGTCCCATACTTCACGCTTATCCCTCCTGCTAAACATATGAGTACATGTTTATCTTAAAGACAACGTAGCGAGTACATTTACGTGTAGACCTCTTGACCTTTTGCAGCTTTTCTAAAAGAACGAATTTATGTGGAGTCCATCTAAATTTCGATATTTTCTCAAACCAGGACCGGGGTAAGTCAATAACAAAGCTATTTCTAGCAGAATAAATAACAAATCAAAAACATTAGACAGTTAAAGTTGCAACTATATCTACGGAGACCAAGAAAATCTATTAATCTCACTAAAGTAAAGATGTGTTCTCTGAAATTTCAATTTGTTTATAACATTGAAATTATGTATTTTTCGAGTGAAATGTTCAGTTACAAAAGAACTTGGCTCTTAACACATATAGTACTAAAATAGACGAGAAAAAAATAGAAATATGCTTAAACGAATTTTACAATTTTAAGAACAGTAATGTAAAAATGTAATTAGCAATATAATTAACGAATATTGTTATTATTACAGAACTGTTTTTGCACAATTGCCTATTTTAAAAACAGATTCTTAGCTGCGACGCACTACATAATTTCTCAAATGATAAAGTTTTGCTTCAGATTCAGCATAACTATCATTACCGACATAGTTTATCATTCCATCAATCTGCATGCAACCGACAAATTAAATTGAGACACGATATCCTAAATTTATCTAGAAAAGTCCTGCCCAATTAATCTATATTTTGTAGGAATACTGCCTTTGCAAAATCATTAGGCCTATTGCATTGTCTACTTAATTAAATATAGACTCGCGGTTTTCAGAAAGAGCTTGTCTTTATTAAAATTAGACTAGAATATTTCGTTAGAAAAACATATACACCTAGAAATTATATATATAGGCCTATATATATATATATATATATATATATATATATATATATATATATATATATATATATATATAGAGAGAGAGAGAGAGAGAGAGAGAGAGAGAGAGAGAGAGCGTGCGAAAAAGTAAAGGGAATTATTATAAGAAAATAAACTTTCTCCCCTAGCAGATTCAAAAAGATGTAAAGCAAGTCGAGAGATAAAGCTGTCTCTATAAGTGCATGTGTAAAATATTATATATATATATATATATATATATATATATATATATATATCGCTCTTTCTCACTCAAAGCCATCAATGTCATTTCCATCAAGGAACAGGCAATGCAATTTGTGTTACGAGAGATAGAATGTTAGTGGTGTTGTTCTTGCCGCTTGACAGCTTGTTTATTTCGTCTATGAACGACAATAACAAGAATTCTTAACCCAGAAAATAGAATATGATATTAACCGGAGAGAGATCCGTCCTATGATACAATTGTCTAATTTAATAATCAGAATTTCACCTTCCTCTAAAACAGGTTAGAGGAAGACCGAGACTTGAGATGCTTGATGATTTGATAACTAATTCTTATGATATGAAGAGAAAGGCAGAGGATGCAAATATGTGGAGTTATAGGGTCTACCATGGACATGCCTATAGCAGTGCAATAGGAGAATTTCACAGTAGTCCGATATGCCCCATTTTCTGTCTTTGTAAGACGTGAAAATTTATCTGCTGATATAATTTTAACGTCTGTTTTCATACCAGACGTGCACTGTCAGAGACCGGTTGGCAGCGTTTCGAACCCCTGGTTATTTGTCCATCAGGAAAGAATTCTAATACATGCCTGCAGATAGTTGATTTTGTATTTCATATAACGCAGTCATCCTCTATTGCATGTTATTTAATAACAACGGTAAAGCCGTACAAATATATAGGCCCACTGGTGTACGCCAACACTTCAATAAATAAACTAACCATTATATACTTCTAATCCATTTATCGATTAGTTGTAGCTTTATTGTGTTTAAAAATTCGATGTTGAGTAACAACAGTTGGCTTCATATTGATAGATTAGATTGAGTTCAAGAATTAACAAGACGATCAGTGGCACTTGATATCATCAAATATGGCTGCCATTGGCTCATACCACCCATTGTTACTTCACGTGGAAGAGACGTTTCATTTATTGAATTCAGCTCTCAAGACAAACTCAGTTCTACTTATTCGTGACGTAAGAATAGCGTGTAAGCCGAAGCCAAGTTGACATGAGAATTGTTAAGAATTGAAGCTGAAGTATGACTTCGGTGGGGACGTCTAATCCAATTGTACATGTATTGCTAGTTCTGTTTGGCGTTTTAGATACACGCACACAAGTTGGGCATCTTCGAAATTCCAATAGTGATGTAAATATAGGCCGACAATACGTGTAGTATAAAAAATTAGTCACATTTAATATCACAAATTATAACGATTGATAACACAGATATATAAAAGAGCATTAAAATAATAGAGCTAATAATAAAGTTATTGTCAAGTTTTTACAAGTCAGTTTGGCACGTTCGGAGTAAAACAGAATAGAAAAATACGAAAATAACCATCACTCGCTCACTCAACTAATTATCAATAAATAATTTAGCAGTTCATCGATCGTCAATCGAAAAACTCAATCAATCAAATCAATCATATTAGCACCTTATAGACTGCTAAACACTAAGTTAACCTTGCAGAACACTAAACTACTGAAAACTCTTAGGCCTCGTTGGGCAGAGGTCTACCGTTATCTTTTATCATCTAAGGCTAGATGGTAAAACATAAATCTACACAGTACCAGAGGTATTATACAGTGTCACAGGTACCATCACTATAGTGGGATTTTGCGCAAATGATAAATTTGCGCGGTTAATATTCCAAGTTAAGTTTCGTCGGCATCAGTTAGTACACAGTTGGGTGATCAAATTGGAAGACCGTGTGTGAAATCTTCGAATGAAAAAATCCTCAGGGTGTTGGAAGGTTATTCTTAACCTGCTCTTGCCGCAATCGATGCGCTATAAAACGGCAATAATGCTATTAATACGAATAACCATGGAGCGGAATGAAAAAATGGGTCATAAAACAAGCATATGTGCTTCCTGGCCCGTTGTGCCGTTCTTCTTATAGAAATCAGAACAAGAAATAGTGATAATAATAGGAAACTAAATATTTCTCAAATTAATTGGCACAAACTACTAATGATATGTCCCAATTTCAGGTTGACAATGTATTTATAACATCACAATTGCATAAAAAAACAGACGTAAAATTTTAGAAACTTCAATTTAGCGTCGGTTTCGTAGTCTACATGAGGGATAATTCATCTATCCGAATCAAACCGCACAAAAAATTACCAAGATTGGCAGTTTTCCTATCATAATACTTTTTGTGCCCTATAGGTGTTTATTGAATATCAAGTAGGCAAATATGACACAGATTTATTGCAATTCTATAATACTGATGCAAAACTTAGGTACAGTCAAAACAAAACTTAGGTCAGCTTTACATGTAAATTAGCTAGCCCAAGGCTGCAACTACTGTCTCTTAGATACAAGTAATAATTATAAATGACGTCAAGGATGACGGTAGCACTAGCATTCTACTGAGATCATCATGCAGAATAAGAGTCCGCTATAAACCCAGCCTTTTCGCAATTTTTTGCAATTAATAAAATCAGAATAAGAATAAAATCACACAACGTAACAACCAAAAGCTAGAATAATATAGAGCTACACCAATTCCTTCACAACAACTTATGCTTTCACAGATCATTATACTCAGCACAAAAATCACCGAATGCTATCAAATTCACAGTATCAGCAGACGTTGTAGAAGTCAGCTATGCGCCTGCAGAGCACAGTACACCTAAGCGAGGGCGACATGAGGTGCCTGTAGAGTAGACGTACCGAGGCGCTGGGGCAGCCCTTGAGCCACTCGTCAAACACTCGCCCTGCAGGGTACTGCAGTCCAGCCTGCCACCAGTCATCCAGCGCAGTCTGGTGCAGCCCCACCCTCACACCTAGCGCCCTCCAGTCACCTCCTGCATATCAAACACACGTCCATCATGATATCTAGCACAGTCTCCTACACATCAAATACACGTCCATCATGATATCTAGCACAGTCTCCTACACATCAAACACACGTCCATCATGATATCTAGCACAGTCTCCTACACATCAAACACACGTCCATCATGATATCTAGCACAGTCTCCTACACATCAAACACACGTCCATCATGATATCTAGCACAGTCTCCTACACATCAAATACACGTCCATCATGATATCTAGCACAGTCTCCTACACATCAAACACACGTCCATCATGATATCTAGCACATCAAATACACGTCCATCATGATATCTAGCACAGTCTCCTACACATCAAACACACGTCCATCATGATATCTAGCACAGTCTCCTACACATCAAACACACGTCCATCATGATATCTAGCACAGACTCCTACACATCAAACACACGTCCATCATGATATCTAGCACAGCCTCCTGCACATCAAACACACGTCCATCATGATATCTAGCACATCAAATACACGTCCATCATGATATCTAGCACAGTCTCCTACACATCAAACACACGTCCATCATGATATCTAGCACAGTCTCCTACACATCAAACACACGTCCATCATGATATCTAGCACAGACTCCTACACATCAAACACACGTCCATCATGATATCTAGCACAGTCTCCTACACATCAAACACACGTCCATCATGATATCTAGCACTACTACAACGTTGAAGCCCACTCTCACACCTAGAGATATCCAAACTCCTTTTATGTGTTAAAAGTACGTCCATTATGACATCTAGCTCTATCAAAACTCTCTCCTCATGTGAGTTCGGTTTAAAGTCAGCTTAGTAGCACCAGGGGCTATTACAAAGATGATCCAGTTAATATAAGAACCTTTGGCCTCCAACTTATAAGATAAGTAAGTGTGCTATATAGTCGGACATCCTACCAGTATAATTAACGTCCATTTCTAAATCCAAAGATGATGTCAGAAAAATCCCCAAAGCACACTGCAAACTACAAATTAATTAACTCAAACCAATTTTCTAAAATTCTTCCGAAGAATGACAAATCATAGAAACGAAGTCTCAACAGTTCAATCGAGCTTCACATAAGAGGAAAAAAACGTTGTTTCAAAACTCGTCGATCCGGAGTCGCCGATGATGGCTTCTGGTAGAGAATCCGAATTAAATTTCGGTCAACATTTATGAAATATGACTATAAGTCTACAGACACAGTGCTGCTCAGTAACATCCTAAGACATACCGGAAACTTTTTCCAGACTGAGCTCTTTGATGATGTAGAGCAACAGATCAGGCAGCATGTCCAGCACTCGGGTTTCACCGGGGTACAGACAGGCAGGCTGATAAACACCGACAAGCACATAAACATGACACATAAAAATACACATACAAACATCTAAACATGACATTTAGAAATAAACATACAAGTATATGAACATGGAATTTAGAAATATACATATAAGCACCTACACATGACATTTAGAAATATACATATAAGCACATTAACATGCCATTTAAAAATACAAATTCAAGCATATAAACATGACATTTAGAAATACACATACAAGCATATAAACATGACATTTAGAAATACACATACAAGCACATAGACATGATACTTAGAAATATACATACAAGCGCATTAACATGACATTTACAAATAAACATAATAGAACATGCGCATACCACAAAATACACATTCAGTTTACAAACACAAACACATACAAACACACACCTAAACTTTATACATAAAATAATGGTACACACGTAGAAATATATAGAGTATTAAAGTATAGCCAGTCACAAGCAGATTGGAAGAGATCCACAAACAAACAGAGTTCTTTCAAATATGCTTCATTGCACAAAAAGCACAATTATGTTAAATTGTGCTTTTGATGTAGAGACAGCAGATGACAAGGGAGAATCACTTTAACTTTCACTATTTGTGCTGATAAAGATACGGTTAACGTCAGTTTCCTCACTTGAAAGCGGTGTCAGTGATGTTATTTGTGCTAAAAACTGCACCCTATTTTGTAGATGGATGCTTCCGGTAGTCAGCAAGATAGAGCTCAATTGTGCACTTTCTGACGGCCGTTTGATTTGTGTTCTGTCTCGCTGTAGACACATCGTGCATAATTTGATTCAGTTAAAAATAAGTGAATATGGTTCTCTCTCTCTCCCTCTCTTTCTCGCTTTTGTTGAGATGATTTTTCTACAAGTTGTACTCATCCCTATTATAACTGATTTCGAGTTGGTAATATATGCCTGGGAACTGTTATTTGATGTACTTGAAGAATAAACTGCAAAGGTGCAGAGATAAATTCCATCACTACAAGAGCAAAATAAAAGACAGAGTTTACACAGAATTTTTTGGCATTTAATAATTCATTAAAAAAGGTAAACTCTCGTTACAGAGAAACCCTGTAAATCTCCTGAGCCCAAACTATGCCACCCAAAACAAGTTGAAGAAAAACAAACGTTACATACAGGCACAAGATCCAGGCAGTTGGCATCTTGGATAACCCGCTTCCCATCCTCATGTTCTCTATCAGTGATGCCAAGAATTGAAAACAGATCCTTTGGGTTACGCGAGGTGTCGTTAGCCTCAAAGCAATGAAAAGATTCTCCTGATAAAATATACCACATAGATATAAATTACACTTTTCAGTATGGCGCATCAATTGACACAGATGAGTCTATTAATTACAAATACGCTAAAGCTTCTCTTCCATTCAAAACTTAATATCACAAACCAGCGCCATGCTTACTAGAGCACAACAGCATTTCTCATTTCATGATACTACGAATTATTATGCTCTTGAATTAATTCGAAGATTAGGATATAGTTATTGAATTATTGGCAGGGCTCTCATAAATGCTATAGCCAGCAAATAGTAAGAGAATCATGAAAAATTGGGCAAAGAAGATAGCCAATTGCTTTAAATTTGTGTGAATCCAAACAAATATAAATAAAGAAGACTTGTAAAATTCTAAGAAGTACTGTCAAAAAATATTCTCAATCCTATGATCTTACTTCTACAGCTAATGTCCATGCTGTAAGACAATGCATTTAGCAATGGTAAGGGAATTTCAGAGAATTCAAATTTAATTTAGACTATATCATTTAAACACTATAAACTTTCATTTAACGTGCCATATATCCCTATTTGGAGTCTATACGGAGGGGCATGATAAGGAAATTGAACTTTAAGGTACACTATCCCTCGACCTGTCACCACCAAAATGTACACGACTAGGAGTTTTACTTGCCCCTCGGAAGAAGAAAACCCAAGCCGCAATGCAGTCTCCAACCAGCGACCTCTCATTTATGAGGCGAGCACTATCACTGCGCCACAAGGTGTTCACTTGATTTAAACAGCATGAGTTTTAAAAATATATCTTATAAAGCATGCAACGAGGAAGACAATGGAAAACCACCTACGGAGCTAAAGTTTTAAGCAGATGGCTGCAACATGGCTTAACAGTTAACACAAAGTCCAAGAACTTATGATCTGATCAACTGGTTAGCCATTTGATGCAACTGCCCTATAATGAGCAAGAGAGCAAACTGTAACTTAAAATATACCAACAAAGAGCACTTATAAGTTTTCGTTTATTGGAACATTAATTTGAGAACATAAAATTGAAGTTTCGCTAAATAATGCTTAAACTGAATCAAGGGTTTTCAGACTAATCAAAAATATATCATCATCATCATCATCATCATCCCTAATCATAAATTATCAAAGCATAAAAATCATATTCAATGTTCAGAGCATATAAGCCAAGCTAATTTCCATAAATCACTAGTGAATCACATATCAATGCTAATAAATCATACAATATGTTCTGTTTTAATACTGAGTTAAGCACACAAATCACATAAAATTATTAAAAATTTACTGATTGATATACTCACCAGCAATTATCCTCAGTCGATACACCCTATCTCTGACGTCATCAATGCACTCACAGTCGCTCAAATACTTCAAGCCTTGCTCGTACGCCGCGCACTTCTGTGTCAGTCGCGCCACGTCAAGGTTCAATTGCGTCACTCGCTTCTCCAATCTCTCTACTAAACTCTCTGCTGAATCCTACACATTAAACATATTGCTTGTGTTATTTCCTGAGTATAAGTTTTCATTTTAGATTTATAAATAATTGTAACAATTATTTTAAAATCATGAGTAAACAATTTTTACAAAGTTAGTAAATTAACGGAAAATTTCATTTCAATTAAAATGTTTGCGATATATCTACGCTTAATATTCTCTTATCCTCGAGTTACTCGATACTTCAATCAGGTTTGAAAGTGTACAGGAGAATAAATGAAGGGTCAATATGACACAGGTATACATATAAATGAACAAGGTTTCACCAAGTACTACTAGTTTCACTTTCACTAATCATCACTCTAGCTCATCAGGACAGAGGAAAAAGTTACAGCTCAGCGGCACTGCAGCAGAAGTTTGCTGCTTCTCCACTACTGCAGCTATTAAGTTCACTTCGATTGCTGCTGCTGATATAAAATATACAGAAATCACATGCTGTAGCTTAGCTTCACATGTACTGTCTCACAGTGGCATGGTGAAATTGCTTCTATCAGCAGTGATACACAGTAACGGATCAGCAGGCATACTTGCTTAAAAATTAAATGTGCCTATATCACTAAGAAATAAAATAATAAATTTAAATATACTTTTAACAATATAAGGGCAGTAAGACCACATTTTTTCAGCAACATATATATTACCATATACAACGATATACAATGATAAATTGATATATAACGATAAAAATACTATGACCGATATTCAACTTTAATATCTATGCTATCTAGCGCAGTCTATCTATTACATTTAAAAATTAAACACTTAATTACTTACAATCAAGAACCAATTATATTTTCTCAGTAAGCAAACCTCAAATAGTCTTTTCTTGATAATAAGGTGCTCAATGATTTCATTCCACTGATCTTCACCCAGAAAACTAGGATCATCAATAATATTGTGCTCCTGCTTCCATATTTCACTCAAACCTTCCAACATCTGCTTACCAATTCCCTCCCATTTCTTATTCACAGCAGACATTTGAGCTTTGGCTGTCGCCAACTCTTCTGTCAGTCTAGCATTCTCATCTGCTAAATTGACTGTTGCACCACCTTTTTTATTCTTACCTCCTTTAGCATCCTTTGCAGCTGCCTCTTTTGCCTTTTTAGGAGGCATTGTGTTAATACTTAATATTAATTGTAGAGCACTTCTATATCACATTTTATAGACTCTAGAATAATAAAATATATTTTTAAAATAATCAAATAATAAAGCAGGTTTAACTTGCTATATAGTACATAGCAATAATTCTTTTAATCAATTCAACAAGCTGCAAAAAGGGGGTGGATTTAGCGCACATGGTTAGCAACGTGTCAATAACAGAAGTTAAGCTATGTCCGGCAAGGGTTATTATTTGAAAGAGTGATCACTTTGGAAGACCAAGTGTTTACAGCTTTGAATGAAAATAGAATTCCTGGGGGTGGAAGGTTATCCTTAAATCCTCGCCAGTTTTAATCGGTGAGCTACCAAAAAGCAACAATTACTAATAACTATGAAGAACTGAGAAAATAACGAAAACAAAAACATCGGTCTTAAAAACTCATCTGTGCTTCCTAACCCTTTGCTGTTAAAATAGATAAATTAAAACGATGCGAGAGGCAAAAGAGCAACATATAAACCTAAGTGCAAAACGTATTTTGAATTCTCAACCAATATTCACTCATGATTAATAACAAGCTAAAAAATTATCACAGGTTAGCAAACTATAATTTTTTACAACCACCTTTCTTGTATAAATTAAACAACCAAACAAACTCTCATGTGTATTCAATATAAATATTAGAAGCCAACCTCACATTTTAAGCAAAAACATATTTATTATAGTGAAATGAAGAACATGTTGATATCTATATTAAACCTTTTAATACCACAGGTTTAAACCGTTCGGCAATTTAGACCATTTTCCATATAACCAGTACAGTGAATTTCCGAGATGATTTTACTCTCAGATCAGCACGGCTAGGATTCAAGCCCATATATCCGGACTTCGAAATTGGGAATTTTGAAATTTTGCATTTGAAAATGCACAGTAACACAACTACATTATTACCTTATTCCAACATAAGACATGGACTCAAACTTGGACTCACTCGTTCAGCAAATATGGACTCAGAATAAGCAATTTAATATCGTCACATTTCAGTCAAAATATTTCTTTTTGCTATAAGAATTTTCCATAAAAACGCTTTTACAAGTTTTTCCACATTCTTCCACTATCTTCTTCTTCTTTTCTCTGCATGACGTCACTTTGTGGGCTCCAGAGCAGCCTCTTTTACCTTCTGTCTCCACTGATACCGGTCCTGGGCAAGATCATAGACATTACTATGCTAGGTTATATTTAGTATCTATTTGTTTTATATCTTTATTATATTGTTTAATTAAAGTATATTTATTTCCCATACCTAGTTTCATTTTATTATTTGTTATTCTATAATTTAGAGCTTTTTTTACTGGAGTATTTTCATCCAATCTTAGCATATGTCCAATCCAACTGAGTCTTTTGAATTGTATTAATTCACTCCATGGCTTTTCTTGTGTTCTGTCATATAGGTCCGTATTGCTAATTATGTGTGGGTATTTTATATTTAATATGATTCTCAATAGTTTTCTTTGAAATATATCTATATTACTTTCCATGCTTTTAGTTATTATCCATAATTCACTATTATCCATTATATATAAAGATAGGTTTGATATATATATTAAATATTTTAATTCTTATTTTCAAGCTTATTTTTTTATTTCTTAGTTTAGATTTATATTTATTAAATCATTGTTAATTTTTTCCTTTGATTTAAATCTTTTTCTGATTCAAGCATACTACCTAAGTATTTGGTATTTTGCCATTGCGTATCATCTATAGTGCTTGGTATAATTATTTTCTCTGTTTTATCTTTATTTATCTGCAAATCTCTCCATTTTAATCTATTTTCTACATATTCTATTAGTTCATCAGATTTGTTATTTCCAAAAATAATCCATCCTATATCATCAGCAAACTGCTGATCTATTATTTCTATGTCTATTTTCTCATTTTGGTTTTTATTCCAATACGTATGATCTTGTAATTCTGCTGGTATATTACTATCTTCCTTTGCATTTAAAGCTATGGCTAGATATAAAGTAAATAATATAGGAGTCTCCTTGAGGGACTCCTGTGTTGGTATTAAATTTTTTTCCTTCAAAATTGTCATTTACAACTTTTATTTTTACATTTTCTATTAACATTTTTATTATATAAAGTTCATCTTTCTCTAAAATGTGTTTTAAATCTTCAATTAGTATCTTTCTGTTTACACAATCAAAAGCTTTACTCATATCTAATAAAAGTATTTCAATATTTACATTTTGATTTATTATTGCCTTTTCTATTATTAGTTTTAATGAACATACATTTTATGTGGTGCTTCTCTCACTTCTATATGCGACCTGACTTAATGGAATTTGATTATCTATTTTATTATATATTCTGTTGAACATTATTATACATAATATTTTCCTTAGGGTATTTAATAGAATTATTGGTTTTAGATTTTCTTCTTTCCCTTTTGGTTTGCCTGGCTTCTGCAAAGGAATCAATATTCCCTCCGCTATTTCTTCTAACCTTTCTTTACCTTCTGCAAGGTTATTGAATATCTCTGCTATTATTTTAAATATTACATTTAGACAGTTTTTTAATTCTTCAGCAAATACTTCATCAGGTCCTGCACTTTTATTGTTTTTCAATTTTTTTACTGCTTTTTCAACCTCTGCTTCATTAAAAGAAATTTTTATTTGTATCGGTTTTATTTCTTCCAAATGTTCTACAACATGTTTGTTAAACATGTTACTGAAGTGTTCTGTGATTTTATCCGTTACCTTTTTCTTATTTATGATTAATTTTCCATTTTCTTCTAAAAATAGTTTTTTTTCTTCCACTATCGCTCAAAACATTATTGCTAGGCAACAAGTTGAACGATAGTATAATGAGAACCGACAGTCATTCACATCAAAAATTACTCACTAGAGCCAAAATTGCAATCATACAGTGGCTCGCAACTGCAGTCCAGTGAATATCCGAGATTTTACTCTCAGAGCAGCGCGGCTTGGATTCGAACCCATGAGGGTTCAATTCACCTCAGGATCTGTCATTTAAAAGTTCATAACGTTACCCCTACAATTAATTACAATTTAGAATGTCTAAATAGCGTAGTGGTAACTTCATGAAGTTTTAAATGACAAATCCTGAGGTGATTTGAATCCTCGTGGATTCGAATCCCGGCCGCGCTGATCTGAGAGTAAAATCTCGGACATTCACTGGACTGGTTATACGGAAAATGGTCTAAATTGCCTAACGGATTAAACATGTGGTTTTAAAAGTGATAGATATCAACATAGTTGATTATTCACTATAATGCGTATTTTTTAACCTATGCTATTAAAATTAACATGATGTGCAACACAAAAGAAACTGTTTGTATGATATTTAATCCGCTTATCAAATGTAAATCTATTTGTGCTAACTTTCCGAATTTTGTTCTTGATGGCCATGAGCTTTCATATGTATCCAGCTTTAGGTATCTCGGTCATATCATACAGAATGATGTTCATGATGATTTGGACATTAATCGCGAGATAAGGAATTTATTCTATCGTACTAATGTTCTTAAAAGTAAATTTGGCTTATGCTCAATTTCTGTTAAATCGAAATTATTTAGAAGTTATGGTTCTTGCTTCTATGATATAGCCTTGTGGAAGGTTTTTAAGTTAGCTGCTCTTAGTCGTATGAAGTCCTGCTATATAAAATGTGTTAAATCATTTTTTAACTTCCCAAAATATAGTAGTGTCACTGAAATGTTTTTATCTACTGGGTTACCAGTATTTGACACAGTGTTATGCAACTCTCGGTTTAGTTTGTTAAAACGTGTCAAAGAGTCTCGTAGTGCTCTTATTTCTTCCATGTCAAGGTTCTGTCTAAGCTGAGCATTGTTTTATGTTTAGCTTTTTTATCTTTACATATGGATTACGTAATTCTCTGTCTTTTTCTCTTTTTCTATCATTGTATCGTGCAATGTCTTACGGACTGTTGTCTGAAATAAACGAGTGATGATGATGATTGTAACCAACGGGGTTTAGCGCATGAGCAGTGCGGCTGGCGAGGCCTCCCGTGTTACAGCGAGTGGAGACGTATTTCTCTCATACTCAATATTGAGTCCTTGGAACCCGGGACATCGGGTTTGGCGGCCCGGCCCGAATCGGGAGTGGGGACTCACTCCACGTCGTTAAGTTCTTGTAGGATGCTGTGGTGGAGCGACAGCGATTCGAGATTGCAGCTACTACGTTATTACAGGTACCGCTTGTCAGGAGGAACCGAGGGGTGCTGCATCTCGAATGGCCTAGCTTCGCTCGACTTCTATCTGCTAATTCAAGGGGCCGACTCCCTTACTTCTTTAGTAGATTCTCTTCCGTAGTGTGATTCTCTGGGCGAAGTGATATGGTGACCCGAACCGGGAGTGGAAGCGTAACGTTATTTTTGGGCAACTACGATTAAGTTTCCGCCCTGCTTCCTAGTCTTTAAACTTGTAGTAGTTAATCATAGGATTGGTTGTTTTAACTGCGACGAACTTTATCATTCTTTACCCTATAAAACTTCCCTATACCTTTTTTTATACTTATTCTTCCCTATCCTTTTAATATTGGCCTTTCCGTAGTTCCTTCGCTCGCCGTTGCTGAAGCGTGTAATGGCCTTTTGTTTAGTGCGGTCAAATTCGTGGATAGTCTACTGGTCGTTGGTAATCCCGCTTCTTCATCCTTTTAATACTGGTCTTCCCGTAGTTCCTTCTGTCGTCCATCGTTGCTGAAGGTGGTACAATGGCTCTCGTGTAGTACTAAAAAATTCGTGGATAGTCAACTGGTCATTAGTAACCCTGCTCCCGCCTGCAGGGACGAACTCCATCAAGGCAATGCCGTCTCTAGCCCGCTCCTGCAGAGACAAACTCCATCCAGGCGCCTAACAAATACCTGCAGAGACGAACTCCATCCAGGTAGTGCCGTCGCTAGATTCCCGCCTGCAGAGACACACTCGACCCAGGCGCTTAGCGAATACCCGCAGAGACGAACTCGACCCGAGTATTGCCGCGGACTACCAGCCTCTTACTTGGACCTACCCAGGGGGACACCGAACTCTCTCGCCTCCAATTAGCCTGAGGGGCCCCCTTACCTATCCCGAAGGGAGTCAGTAAGAGGAAGGATCATTGAGACTCGATCCTTTATGAAAACTACACGTTGTACACCGTATAGACCCCTCGGAGCCGCCCTCTTGGGAACCCACTCAGACGAATCAAGTAGGCCCCCGGCCCTAACTTGATTCTACTGTATCTAGCTTCTCCTTATATACATCGCTGTCAATCGATGTCAAACGTTTCTATCGAATCACAGCGCTTCTTCGCTTAGCTAATTTACGACGCAGCTGCGTCACTTTGGAAATACCCTTCGTAATAATCTAGCTATACCCATCTATAACCTCAGCTTATATCATCTATTATAAATCTTGGAAAACCCCTACGTCATTTATTATTTAAAATAACTGCACTATAATATCTGCATTCCATCTAAAATATATTTATTTCTTGATATATAAATTGTGAACAAGGTGTGTTCATTACAATGATGATTAAGACATTCAAATCTAATATTAGATGGTGATAGACTTAAAAGGTTAACGAAGCTGTTTTGCAAATGATGCGCTCTAATTTTTTTATTTTTTGGACCTCCTTTTGCTTTGGACCTTCTTTTTGTTCGCCGGCTTGATTTTGACTCAATAGTGCTCGATGTTGTCATTGATGACTGTAGCACTCAAATTGTTGTTATTTTTGATAATTTTATCTTTAGCTAGTGCAAGGCTTTAAAAGACTTTAAACAACTAACATGATTTACTTTTACGAAGAGGTGGGCCTCCTGTGCCTTCCTAGGATCTCTATCCGAGAGTAAAAGAACGGGATTTCATAGGACATCATCACAGGGCTGGTGATAATTTCACTGTAGTGGGTGTTTAAGTTTGACTCGCTATAAGCTATTAGTAGAAAGACAAAACAGGTACACTCGATAGAGAGGTTTCATGAACACGTTATTTTTTGTTTACATTACAAAGCCGCCATTTTGATATACGACACTCTATATGATACACGGCTATATATATGTAACTTTAAGTAGTTTTTCATTTAGTATAAAATTGTGTCTGGCATATGGACATTGGTTCTTTCTTACAGGTTAATGAACTGGTAATGGATATGATGATTCTTGAAAGCTTTGTTAGACATAATTTCAGCATTTCTGCCAAATAGTGCTTCATAAGTGCTTAATCCCTTCCCAATTACGACTAGACTAGTGTTACAAGTCCTCGATCAAGACCTGCTGAACTAGTATAATTAATTTAAGTTAAGTCTCCAATTATAGAATCCATCTACATATCGAATCTACAGCTTACGGCTTACCGGTAAGATCGGAGCTCATATATTCCATACGTAAGTTCATACAACTTTATGAAGCACATAGGTAGGCCTACACTGTCTGTGTATATAACTAATAAATCGTGTGCATTTTTACAAATTGCAATATACGTACATATATAGAAATTTTTTAAATGCATATATATCTATATATACGTAATGCTAAAAATCAACAGACGTAATCCAATATGGATGCCAATGCCGGTAGGTGTATAAAAGTGGGCGCGGCTAACAGCTGTGAAAATCCTCAATTATTTAGGTGCTCTGGCGTATTTTAGCGCATAGTACAGCTAATTGTCGCTGGTTATTGTAGCATGCTTTAAAGTATTGTTTACACTTTTAATCTGGTAATTTTAATCAGTTAATTGCTTTCTCTCTATCTCAGTTTTCTTATCTCTCATGACATTAATCATTATTGTTATCTCTACTAATTCCTACTATTATTTGTTTTTCAGTTTTACTTTAATTGTGTGAAATCGACGCAATTTACAACGTCTCTAATATCGCCATACCCGGTTTCTTAAAAGAAAGGTCGATTAGAATGGCAAGCAATCTACAACTCGATGTGGAGACGGAAACGACTATGAAGCAGGTACAAAAAATATACTTTAATCAGTAAAACTTAATACTCGTTTCACAATATGTAGATTACATTTGAGAACTATTTAAATCTTTGTTAGCATGGTAGAGGTTAAACTCACATTATATAGTGAAATGATCTTACATGATGACATCTCTCACTTTTAATATATTTAAAACAGCGATGTAACGAGACCAAGACATGTCTTGAGTCAAGACAAGCTCGAGATAGTATTTTACTGTCTTGGGTCTTGCAGGTCACTGTCTTGGTCTTGGTCTTGCAAAAATTGTCTTGGTCTTGCAAGATAAAGACAATTTTTGAGATCAAGACTTGCTAGATGGAAATATTTTATACTTGTTCATATCGTAACGTTGATGCGCACAAAGAAGTACTATTTGATTAAGTTGAATCCTTTGAAAGTACAGATTACTTAAATCTCTTGTTAATTCATTTTCAAACTAACCCTAATTTTTTAATAAACAAAGGGTGATTTCCGGTCTCGGTCCTCCATCTTAGCCGAAAATGAAATTTAAAGAAATTTAGTGAAATATTGCAATTTAACGACCCTCTAGCGAATAAAATTAATGTTTAAATAATCCTAATACTATAACATGTTTGACTAGGTAACTAGCAGATGACGATATGGACTTATGAATATTTCCCCAGCATTATTGACTGGGGGTCAGCCCCTAATACCTAGCTCCCAAACTATCTTTAAATATATATGCATATATTAATTACAAATTTACATTACCTCTCAGCTCAATTTTCCTCTTAGCAAAAAATATAATTTGAACTAATGTAAAAAATATATAACTTTGGCACTTTTGCGAAAATAAACAAGAATGGTCAAACATAGTCTAAACCTGGTTCCTACAATTAGTCGGGTTGATAAAATCTCAAAATAGTGATACACGGATATTTAATGTGTAAAGCTGAATTTTTGTGTAGTTATAGAGGATGTTAAGGACTACTTGTATGAAAAGTTCCCCGTTTCTAGGACCTTGGGGAAAAAGTTATGACCATTCTAAAATCACTGATTTTGTTAAAGAATATGGTCATTAAAAAGAACAAATACAACCTCATATTTTTTTATTTTTGAGCAATATAGTATGCTTTTGTTGTAAGTTTGGAAAATTGTAAGATTAGACAATTAGTTCTAATTGATTTCTTGCTTAGACGTTATCAATATGTTATTTAAATCGTGTAATTGGATATAAGTAATTAAAACTTAGAATTAAGTAATTTCTGAACTGTATTTTGTTAATTATAGCTAATGAATAGTTTTAATTAACAAATTCTTAGATTATTAATGTAGGTAGTAATACAATTAATTACAGTTATCCAGGGATTAAAAATCAACTAATTAAAGCTCTTGAGAGATGGCTGAAGATTTGCAAGAGAAATAATTTTCGGAAAATCAATGCGTTATTTGTGTTTTATATGCAACTGATGTTGATGAACCGATCTGATCGAACTGATCTGACTGTTATATGATCTCAGGGGTTTGACACACTATTAGAAAGTGCTCTTTCACGCAATGATAATTAACTCTTACATCATCAAACATCTTGTGATCAGCCCGTTGTAGTGCTCAACAGTTGCAGAAAGCCATACTAAAAAAGAAAAAATAACAAACTTAAAACAAAAAATCAGCAACTGGAATAAGATGCAATAAATGATTCTACAGGAAAAAAACTTTGTTCATCTATGATTTTTAACTGGAAAGCACAACGCTTGTTTTGCTTTAAATTATCAGATCAATGATCAAAAGAAATACTATACAGCAATGTCAATAGAAGTGCGAAGCACTGTTCAAGAGCATTGATGAAGAAAGAATGATAACTGGGGATTTGAAGTCATGGGACGAATGGAAATGTGTTGTGATTTAGCGGCAGAAGAAGCCATATATCACAATCTTTGTTATTTGAAATTTGTCAGCAGCAGGTCTAAGGAAGGTGCTGATGCGGGGACTATACACTGACCTAGATTAAATGAAGATTATCAATCAGTATTTAGTGAAGATTATCAATCAATATTTTTATCAATCAGTAGCACGTTTAGGTTTCTCTGTGTCATATGACGAAATTTCATGATTTAAACAGTCCACTGTAACTTTGAATCCTTCTGATATGAATATTCACCCATATCCTGAGGTATTTACACAATGGGTTGCAGACAATGCTAACCATAATGTTTCTGCATTGGATGGCACGGGTACTTTACATGTTATGGGCATTATAGCCGCTTCCACTGTGCTAGTTGCTAATACTGAGCAAGATAATTTAATGCCACTGACACATAATTTGAGACACCGTAAGGCCATAAAATAATTAGAAATAAAGCCATACCCATTCTTCCGATCTTCCACATGCCTATGTACAGTTTGACCACTATGACATTTAAACTACTGCGCCAGCTACTTTTTCCAAGCACATTGCTATCTATTGTGAATTTGGGTTTGGTTTGTCATATGAACTGGCTGTGTAAATATAACAATCACTCTGTCAAAACGATATTTTATCACTTATAGACTTTAATCCATCTGATGAGATTTGCTTATACTCTACGCTTCTACACGTCATGGACGGTGGTTCAACCAAAAAATTCTAGGAGGGCTCAAATTTTTTCAATACTGCCTTCGGCGACTGAACTGGGGCCACACTGAACCTACTAGCTTACTAGCAAATCCAGTATCCCACTAGCTAACTCCACCAATACCCATACTACAGTCAGGGACATTGGTAGAAAAGCAATTTGTGTGTAGGTAGGATCATTTTTGCACTGACAGGCATAAAGTAGAGGGTGAAAGGGGGCACAGGAAGGGGCTAATACACCCCTCCCCAACGGAGAACATTTTTGTAATTTGTGAGAAAACTGGTGGACTTTCAGTGCATCTTAGAATGAATATAGTTAATTACATTTCTTTTTTGTATTTTTTTTGTAAGAATTTTTCAATAACATATCCAGTCATATCAGTCCAATTATGATTAATTAAAAAATCAGTAATTATTAAATTAAATTATTATAAATGATCTAATTATGGTTATTAGACCATTTGTACTGAAACTACTGAAAATGCTTCGTTGTTCTGCTGGTGTCATAACTAAACTTTCACTTAGCATAACCAGCCCATTTCCTATCCCTTCCCTCCCCCCGCCAAAAACCCTGCAGATCTGGATGAATTGCAAGTAACGTAAGTTGGGCTGGGACTCAGGCTAATTATGCTACTGTTCATGGACCAAGCATCAAAGCACATGTAATCTTAATATCATCTTTATTATGAGAGGCTTCCTTACTCTTCCGGTCACTGATATGCTATCGAGCAAGAAACTGACATTAAATTTGGCTTTAATTTTTGGCTTTATCTTTATTTGTTGCAGACACATGATTAATATTTCATTTGCTGAGTTTTGTAGCCCTACAATAAATTTTTAACACTTTGAAAATCTCTCAAGAAAATAAAAATTGTTAATTTTTCAGTTTTTGGACATAACTTTTTTATTAGTAGTGCTACGAATGGGGAACTTTATATTTGAATTCTGCTCAAAATTCCGCTTCCAAAGAATATAAATTTAGCTTTACACGTTAAATGTTCCGGTTTTTTATTTCTATCCGACTAAATGTAGCATACTATATCGATATGCTCATAATACTGTTCTGCTGATGATCCTCAATTTCATGTAACATAACCTTATAAATAACGTATATTTGATGTGCTCTTTAGACTTCTATTTGGAAAAATATGATGAAAGGAATATTAACACTTGCTTGAATAACTTGAAAAAAGGACTTATCAAAATATTCTGAAAGGAACATTAACACTTTAAAAAGCTGTATTTCCAATGTTAACGTCAGTTCCATCTCACGAAGGTGATATCAGTGACAGGCTTGCCCAGGATTTGAACCCACACTTACTGATCTGCAGCCGGGTCTATTACCAACATCGCCAGCGGCTCCAACCGCTGGCACATTTTTTAATATTTTTAACTAATTAGAGTAACTTGTATTGAATTGTTTTTCATTTGACATTGTTTTCTACATAAATGTACATGTAACTCTGTTGTCTAGATTCAGCAAAAGAAGTGACTATAGTGGTCTTAATTTAATTTAATGGTTGCGTTTAATTTAATGGTTTTAATTTAATGGTTTAATTTAATGGTTGTATTTAATTTAATGGTTGTGTTCAGTTTCGTGAGTTCCTGTCATC
Organism: Enchytraeus crypticus; assembly: GCA_905160935.1. Classification (NCBI taxonomy): domain Eukaryota; kingdom Metazoa; phylum Annelida; class Clitellata; order Enchytraeida; family Enchytraeidae; genus Enchytraeus; species Enchytraeus crypticus. The sequence continues at coordinate 965,072 of CAJHZI010000649.1, read as the reverse complement.
GTACAACAAGCTATCAGAGATGTGCTTCACAGATTGTGTTCATGACTTCACTACCAGAAAAATTCTAGATAAAGAGGTATTTCTAGTTACCTGTCATTTTAATTTAAATTCTAAAACTTCTAATGGTAATATATGGTAATTTCATACTCATCTTGAGTCTGTAAGTTAATTTCACTGGTGTTAAAGGCTAAAGATTTGTTATTTTAAGTTTTGATTTACTAAAATTGTTCAGAACTAAATTGCCTAAATCCTGCATTAGTTTAGTCGTTAAGTTCTAGCCGCTCTAGCAACGAGTTTTATGTGATTAATTTCTATTACAATACTGGTGGTGCCTATTTTTTTAAGCGAGATCTTAAGCTCTTATATATATATCATGGTAACTGCAAATGATATTTAGTGAATTAATCAATTTATTGACTGAGTTTACTGTTAATCATATGATTTAGTGTTGGACTTATTCATTGAGTCAATATTTTGTTTTCTGATATAGTTACTGATATATCCATTGATTATTTTCTTAACCATTTTATTGGTTGATTGTTGTCTTGCTATTTTCTGCACAGAATTCGTGCACGATGAACTGTATGGACAAGTTCTTGAAAATGACGCAAAGAATATCACAAAGATTCCAGGAATATCAGATGCAACAGACTGATATGTCTATACTTTCCAAGCAGCAAGCGTCGGGTGGTGGCGTTTTCTAATTAAAACTTTACCTAGTTATAATAATATGCTATGTTGTTTATTCAATTTTCTATTTTAGTATGTATTGCACTTTAATGTTCAAACAACTGAACATAGTTAAATTTTGTGATCATAACTATTAGTCTATCTTTAAAATTTAAATGCTGGTCCCTATTTTCTCACATATGATGCTGGTAAAAATTAAACTTAAACAATTAGAGGATTTTAATCTTTATTTTATTGTAATTCCTTTTAAGAAATCGAATAGGACTCTGTCAATTTTTCATTTCCTCAAATTAACAATTAATATAGAGTTCTAGGCATATCATTTTTCTTGACCTATTCTAACTAACAGGGATGTCACCGGACATCATCTTCATATGAAGAAACGGATATTAAATCTTTATTAGTATTAGTGTGAACAACAGAAGATAATTAACTTAGACGGTGTGTGCTGGACTGTGTTATACCATTACTAATTTATTATTAGACGTCTCCTCATAGCATATATCTGCCTTGATAGATTTAGAGAATTTAGTAAAACTTAAAAGTGATATAACAATGGACTTTTGTTTTGGTCATTTTGACATTTGAAACAAGTAATTAATTGTAATTACTTTATAACTTCAATGTTATATTAACTGTTACTTGTAAATGTAGCATAATTCACAATAATAATAGTAATGCATGTTTAGCGTCCGTTTCCTCGTCCAAAGGTGATGTCAAATGTGTGTACGTCTCTACAGCACACATCACTACAGATCAATTTACAATAAAATAAACCTGTTTACTGTCATTATTAACTGAATTCTCTTTAACGATAGAAGGTTTAAAATATCTGTATTGTTGGGGAAACTTTTCAATCATATCCAGTTTTGTTATATTTGGTATGTCAGTATTAATGGAATGATATCTAACTTAACATTGTTGAATGCTGGCTAGAAAAATTGAATATTTCTTCCGAATTGAAAGGTTGATCATTTTTAAAAATAAGTTGTTAGAAATTTTAAGTATCAAATCTTACTATAAAATAATACATTATAGCTTGAAATGCATTTATTTAACCTTTCTTCTTCTTCAGTGCACTGCCAAGTGGCAGGTTCAAGGTACATATTCATACTCAAAGTCTGTTTTCTCGCTCAATATGAGCACTCCTTAGATCAACAAGGGCTAATCAATTCACAAAGTCTATGCCTTATCCATACCTTACGTAACCTATAGCTTGGGAAAAATATGGGTTCTGAGGTGGTTTCCCATTGCCTTCCTCAGTTAGGTGGATTAATTACTATTTAATCCTGGGGAAAATATTTTATGGTGAGGTGGGTCACCTCTTGCCATCCTCAGCTCCTGCCTTTTGTCGCCTCTTACGTACACGCGGCAGATTGTTTGCGGTTGCCCAATTCTGCAGTGGTCCAACCACACCCGAGCACAACACGGGGATTTAGCCTTTAACTTTAAATAATAAGATTAATAAGATGGTCTGTAATTCGGCAACATTTTAATGTAAATATTGGCTAATTATGCGGGATCATATATGCGTTGAACTTATTGATTTGTTCTTTTATCTAAACACTCTATAATTTATAAATTAGGGATCCTCTTGTAAGTACAGTATGCACAACATCAGTATTGTTGATGGTTTCAGCACATTGCTCTGTTAAATGGCCCGTTCATTTAAAAAATGCACTTCTGGTCTTGATGCCTTTCAACAACGTTGCTGTTTCATAAGCAGACCATCTGCCCTCCCACAACCCGATCAATTCTTGCCTATCACTACCTCGCTCAAAATGTTGCCATTGCATGGTAAAGAATATTTTTCTTCTGATTCTACAAAAGATAAACTCGAAAGTCATAAACATTCTCTGTCCCTCACATCCCATTGATTTTCATTTAGCATTCCCAGCTATCAAACAAAGCACAGTCTTAATTATGACGGCGAACCTTTTGCCTTGTGAATTGCACCTTGGGAAGCTGTTGAAGGGAAGTCAGAAACTCATAAAAGATCTGATAGATACTTTGAAGACTTACCGATAACACAAACAAAAGGATAACCTTCCAAGACAATAAGATTTAAACCGTTTGATAGCTTTCCAACACAAAGAACTCCAGAACTGGATGTCACTAGCTTACTCTTTCATGATTATTAACTGTCCAATTACGAAAGCATCCTTTACAGGCCAGTCTAATATTTTGAGCATAGAATTAAATAATAATAATAATAATAATAATAATAAAGGTTTCACGTCCATTTCCTTTTACAAGGATGTCGTCAGAGACGTTCTTCCATCCCACATAACTACAAATCGATTCACGATTAATTATAAAATGCGCATTACACCTGAAAGAAGAGGTTTTATGCCTTTGCCTGAAGACATCAAGAGAGACGAAACGATGACATATCGTAGAGTAATGCTTACTAGTGTCGTAGAGTAATGCTTACTAGTGTCGTAGAGCAATGCTTACTAGTGTCGTAGAGCAATGCTTACTAGTGTCGTAGAGCAATGCTTACTAGTGTCGTAGAGCAATGCTTACTAGTGTCGTAGAGTAACGCTTACTAGTGTCGTAGAGTAATGCTTACTAGTGCCGTAGAGAAATGCTTACTAGTGTCGTAGTGCATATGTATAAATAGCTCAACGTGTAGAGCGTCAAGTAAATGACTCATCATGCACTGAATGACCTCATGTGATTTCTATTGCCTAGTAAGCTGATTAGAGAGTAAAATGCAGGACATTTGCAGGACCGGTAGAATGGATAATTTTCTGAATTAACTGTGTATTGATTTAAACTAAGGTGTTAGATAGTATAATAGATCTTTCTGCTTCTTCCCTTCAATCCCAGTTTAACTAGGGTCGGGATACTAAGGACCTTCTCCACTCCTCTTCCTTCCATACCATATCAAAATCTCTTCCATTCGTTTTAGAAAATTTTGCAGCAACTTCTGGAGCCTAGGCACTCACCAACCGAATGCCCTTTCTGACGTTGGTTTGGATCGTAGTGCTTTAGTCGCCTTCTACGACACGTGCAGTCACCAGTTGGTCTATTCATCAAACAACCAGGACACAAAACGGGGAGATAGTATAATAGATAAGTAATTTCCCTCTAATATTTGTTTGAACCTAACGTGCATCTTATGTAAAGTCACTTGGCTTCAGAACTCGACATTTTCAGTTAAGTAACGTAGAACGCAGCGGCCTATCCTAGAATTTTTTAAGATGCGGGGGGTGAATTTTTTAAATATTTTTACTTGCTACCATAAGTTTTAAACAATTTTTTTCTAATTTTTGACTTCAAAACTGGTCACAACCTTTTTATTGTACAATGCAGCCGTTTCTTTAGTTCCTTTTTTGACATCTCTTGCAAATCCTTTGGATTGTGGAAGTTGAGCCTATCAATGTGTGTGTATGATTTACTATAGGCCTATTCGGCGAGCCTAAGGGGGGCCGCCACCTGTTACCGCCACTGATTGAGCGATAAATAAAGTTAGCAACGTATATTAACTACAGTATTATAAGTTTTTTTTTAAAAACTACCAATGTAAAACTAAAGCAATATCAATTACGTGCTACAGTCGACTGTAACATTGTCGATAATCTTCTTCTGAATTTCTTTCACAAAAACCATAATTACATTTTTAGGTTTCTCCTCATCAGAGGCTGTAAAATTATATATATATATATATATATATATATATATATATATATATATATATATATATATAGGCTTATCTAGATCTACTAAAATTTGATTTACAGAAGTGATTTTAATTTAACGAACGTGAAGGTCAACTAACTGTAGTGTTCTATCATTTCGATGCCCCGCATCTTTATAATTATTAACAATAATTATAAATACTTTAACTCCTGTTGATACTAACTGGTTTCTTATTCAATACAGCATTGTCTGCCAGTAGCTTGAGTCGCACCTATTATTTGCTCAATTATTGCTCTAAGATTGATGTCAGTCGTTAAAGAGGAAATGCAATCATAGAGTTATTTATGAATAGGTCGGTTAATTTGGCGTAGGCTGACTTCCGTTGAATACTAAACTCAACTAGTTAAATGATTTATCAAAATGGCGATCACTCGGAGTATAGAAGAACTTCTATAAGCTCATATTACGGTAGGCTACTTCAACGTCTGCCTTGTTGGTTTACTGTCATTTGCAAAATTATGTAAAAAGCCACATATGTTCTGAAGTGGCGACTAACACAGATACCACGGAGAAGAATACGTTTGGCCTACATGCTTTTTTTCATAACTTTCCTGTACCAGATCAACAATTCCACTCAGGATTGGATGAGGTCTAGCTCTACTTACCTTATCGATGCAAGTTCTTGATTGATCGATTGAATTAAAGAATGAACGAATGAATGAGTGATTGATTGAATTAATGAATAACTGATTATTGATTGATTATAACAACTGACTGTTCACGAATGAATGATTGATTGATTGATAGATCGAATGATAGATCGATCAACCGACCGACCGATTGATTGAAGATTTAGGACTAAGCTCAGCGGTAGATTTTATCATGTCTTTCGGCTACAAATAGTATCATACATCTCGCTCAAGTGTTCTGACAAGTGGTAGGTCCAAGGTACATATTCCTACTTATGTGCTGTTTTTAACGTTACATAAAGAGCACACCATCAATAAACGAGTCAATCGCTTCACAATGGCTTGTCCACCTACACCTTAGCATAGCCTCTAGCCTACATCTTGAGAATAATATGGCTTGGAAGGCTATTTCCCGCTGCCTTCCTCAGTTCTTGCTAAGTCGCTTCTTACGACAAGGGCAGAATGCACAATACATTCAGAGATATTAAAAACTTCAACGAATCTTTTTAAACGCGTATGATGATATGATGATAGTAAAAATGATGACGATGGTGATCATGATCATTTTGATGATGATGATGGTGTTGATGATATTGGTGGTAGTGGTGGTGGTGGTGGTGGTGGTGGCGATGATGACAATGACGTTGACGATGATGACTATGACAACGATTATGATGCTGATGATGAAAATGATGACGATGATGATGATGACAATTGCGATCAAGATGATGATGATTATATTGTTGCCGATGATGATGGAAACGATTCTAAATAAATTAATATAGTTCTTACGATATATCGAGCTCGGCGAGTAAATATGTATAACTCTATTGTCAGTTATAGTGCAGTGGGATGTCTCTTAGGAAACGTTTGAATGGCCTGTAAGACTTATATACTTATGAATGATGCCTGTTAATTACGACGTATAAAAGCAGCATCACGCAGATAGGGAACACACTGCGGCTTGCGTGTTTTTGTGAGAGACAGATATCATTGCCGTTCTTTTGCTAAAATTCGCGACTTGTGTTCGTACAGCTATTTGTTCTTTAGTAATGATCAAAACTGGACTATCTTATTTACAATAAATCACATTTACTGTAGTAGTAATATAATACAGTGTATATGCTGTATACACTATTTGTAGTTTAAATTCTCTATCTGCGTAATTATTACATACAGTAATGTCATACACGCATAATATTTTGTATTATTACAACAAGTTTCTACTAGTGAGTAATATTACTGCAGTAATATTCAGTGTCAGGTAGGACTATATTTAATCACTATATTATACGTCTCATGTTTTACAAATTTATTCGTACAGGAGCTCGAAAACATTTAAGAATTTTTTAAAATATTATATTGTATGATACACATCCCACTATATTATATCACACAAAACAGACAAGCGAGAGTAAGGGCCTAATTGTAGTTCCATAAAAGGTTTGTTATTTTTTGCACAGGTAGACAAATTGACATTGAGAAATTCTATAAGATATAGAAAAGTTATGAAGAACGCATAGGCTCTACTAAACATTTCGTAAGTGAAATGTTTTGCTAAAATGTATAATGCACGGAAATGACGAGAAAACAAAAAAGACTTCCTTCATTATCTCTGAAGCGTGCATAGAACTATATAGCCTAAACATTTATAAATATGTTCTCATCAGGAATAAATTTGTAATAAAATCCTCATATTGATCAACGATGTAACTGCCTACCGCTCTAATAATACTGTATACTGTAGCTATTTTCTAAATGTTGCCCCATATTGTTATAAAGTGTTCTGTATTGTTATAAGGTGAGTCATAAGGTGCATAGGTCTATAGTTTTATACGTTGTTCTATATTGTTATACGGTGTGCTATAATGTATATATTGTGCTATAAGGTGTTCTCTATTATTATAAGGTGTGCTATATTGTTCTTAGGTGTATAAAGTACCAGGTAGGCGTTTTATAGTGTTCTTAAGGAACTTTTACCAGTTCTTTGGACTCTCATCATCATGACGCGTGAGCTGTTCTTCTTGTGCTTGATCTCCTGTGCTCTCGTGATCAACGCTGAGCAAGAAGTCCTCTTTGACGAAAACTCTGACGCGAACTTGGTCAACCTCTTGGGAGCCCTGCAGCGCAGGTATGGGGAGGGCGAGATGAAGGAGAAGCACCATCACGAGGCTGCCCCTCATGAGGGACCCCACCACGGTGGAGATCATCAGTCTGGGCATGAACATCACGGAGAGCATGGGGAGTATCAGGAGAAGAGTGACGTCAACGTCGAGGTGAACTCTGAGGTTGCTTTATCTATGATACTATGTTTATTTCGTTATTCAAAAAGAACATGAGAGAAAAACAAATACTTAGGCAGTTGTAATTATTTATGCTATTTTAGGTTATCAACAATGAAAGCAACAAACATACATCGTTACACTCAAAATATACAGTGACATACACAAACAAATCCGTCAAAGAGGTCACAAGTAACCTATCTAGTTGACTACCCCTCAATCATACAAATTGAAAAATAACTAGGCAAACGGAATAAACATGCAATATAAGTAAAAGAAATACAGTAATGTATCAAGTTTGTTGTGGAAAGAAATAACTGAAACTGTTTATACTAGATGACCTTTCACTCTTTGCATTTGGATGCAGTTAGATTTGCTATTGAATGTCTCAATGTCTGTTGTTTAGAACATCAGGTAACGGCATTTTATTTAAAATAACCGATCTTAGTGGTGATTTTAATGGGTCGATTTGAGCCGATCAGATACTAAAACTTAGGACATTCACAAGACAGAAACTTAGACATAATTGATTCAATTACCTTAAGGTTTAAATGGGTTGTTATGTAACTTATAGATATAATTTTGAATGATAATTTCAATGCTTTATGTTCAAATTGTACTTTCTTAGAGCTAACTTTTCTTCACTTTCGCATAAACAGTGCTAAAAGCTAAAGCACAGTCGTTTAGGCCTAACGGCAGTTTCTTATCTCGAATATACATGTATTTCAGTGACTGAGAGTGAACTAAATTTGAACCATGATCCACAGACTTGTATAACATGATAGTTTCGCATTAGAGCCATTTACTAACATGCTACCGGCCCAGCCCTGGGCTTAGCTCCTCTGTGGAAACTCCTAGTGTAGAGTTGCGTTAAGCTCATTTATTGATTGATTGACTGATTGATTGCTTGACTGATTGATTGATTTATTGACTGATTGATTGATTTATTGATTGACTGATTGATTGCTTGATTGATTAACTGATTTATTGATTGACCGATTGATTACTTGGTTGATTAATTTCTTGATTTACTGGGCAGGGGCGTCATTGATTATTAAATGATTATCTGGACACAACAGGGGTAATTACATAAAGTGCAATTTTAAAATGTTCGCAGTACGCGTTCAGAAGCGACATTTTCGAGGAGGTTCGCTGGCAGGAAGTCTACGTGGACGAGTACGTGGCTCGAGAGGGCCGGGTGATGAACAGTCTGACCTCTGCCCAGGAGAAAGCCATCCTCGATCTACACAACGAACTGCGACGCAAAGAGGGAGCTTCGAACATGGAAGAACTGGTATTGACAGTGTTGTAAAAGGAGTAATAATTTCTTTGCGTAATTTTTCACTTCCATCAATAAGAATTTAACGTCCGGTTCCTCGCCATAAGGCAATGTTAGGGACGTCACTTGCGAAGATTCAAATTATTTTTAACTTTCAAAAATGAGTCAGAAATATTTAAAATAAAAACTAAACTGATGCAATGCTTATAAATATGGGTGATTTAAGCGAATAAATTTTGCTGCTGCGTATGTTGATGATATTGAAATTGTTTTTCATTAATAAATTATCTATGAAGGTATACAGTACACTCACTTAAATGTAGATATAATTTTACAACGTTATCGTTAGGGATATTGTATAATATATAATTGCATAACTTATTAGACTGCAAAATATGATGACACATCACAATATAGTTACCCGCCTAAGAAACTACCTGTAATATTTCTAGAAATCTCTCTCTTAGTGCACTACCTACTGGCAGGTCCATGGTATATAACGACGCTATTATTCTCTATCTTATGTTTTCCTCTTCACATCCACATACGAGTGGATCTTTAAATCATCTATAACATTCCGTTTGCTGTACTATTATTCTTGGGGATTCTTCTTATGACGAGGTGGGAACCCTATACCTTCCTCAGCTTCGACTAACATTTACTGGGCAGGGGCGTCATTTCCTGTAGATATAATAACGTAGATATAATTTTACAACTTTATCTTTAGAGATATTATAACATGTATAATTGCATAACTTATTAGACTGCAGAATATGCTGACACATCACAATATAGTCACACGCCCTAAAAACTGCCTGTAATATTTATAGAAATACAATCCGAAATTGGCGGAGTTGGGACAGACTTGGTCCAGACGCTGCGTATTTGAACACGGTCAGCCACCCTACAGCGAGGCCAACATCGGCTACAAGAACCTGGGTCAGAACATTTATGCCCACAGCGACCCCGCCTTCAAGGTGGAGGACGCCGTGCAGGCCTGGTACGACGAGAAGAAGGACTACCAGTACAACAGCGCCTCCTGCAATCCTGGAAAAGTCTGCGGTCATTATACTGCGGTTAGTGGCTGCATTTGCGAGCGTTTTTAGATTCATTTTTGTTTACTGGTTTCATGTGTGTATACATCTAAAAAAGCTAAAGGTAATGTTAACGTCAGTTTCCTCATTTGAAAGTGATGTTAGTGGTCTGTGAGCCCAGGATTTTAACCACGCACATACTGATCCGCAGTCGAATTTCTTACGGACATCGTCACTGGCTACAGCCGTGTGTGCATGAATGTATATGTATGCGTATACTACAGGGTATATTAGGCTTGTATTGTGTATAGCAAGCTAGCTGGATAACATGCTAGATTATAACATCGGCAGGTCTTATGGCTAATTGGCCAACAGCTAGGCTGCTAGGCTAGGTCAATGGACTGTACGATTTATCGGCTGCATGGATGCTTGACACCAGACCCGCGTGGTTGACTTCTATGCGACAATCCGTGTGATTTGCCTAACGATGTCTGGCTAACCAGCTCTGAACAGTAAAGGTAAAGACTTGCCACATCAGTGGCTGTGTAGGTCAAATATATGAGAGGGTTTGCCTTTACTGTTATTAGGCACTGTATTCCTCACCTCGCTACAGGCTACTTTATGTTTTCTCTCCCGCTGTTGATGTCGGTTTAACGTCAAGATCAGAACCCCGAAGAGCTTCTCTTCATGACGGGACTTTAAGTTGCTAACCACGCCTCAGCACCGATAATAGTCTATCTTTGCTGCAGGTAGCTCTTAGATTCTCTTGCCTTGCTTCAGGTAACCCCTTTATTCTCTTGCCTTGCTTCAGGTAACCTGGGCCAAGACTACAGAAGTTGGTTGTGGTCTGACTTTCTGTCCATCCATCAGCGGGCTTACCAAAGCACACTTCATTGTCTGCAACTATGCTCCTGCGTGAGTATTAAGTGTTCCATCAATCAATGCATTATTCAACCCTTACAATTTTTATTCAATCAATTAGTCAATCATTAATTCAATCATCATCATCATCATCATCTTCCCTTAAATCCCAGTTTAACCGGGGTCTTGAAAATCATTAATAATAGATCATTAATTTAATCAAATAATAAAATTTAATTAAGTGATATTCTAAGTTGTCAGCCTGTCGACACTGAGCCAATTATATTATGATTACACATGTCAAGTTCCAGCTATTGTTTTGACAACAAACTAATGCACGACTTTTAATCAAAGTTCATGAATATTTCTCAATCTAATCTAATTTAGAGGTGGTTTGACGCCCACGCTGACTCCATGAAATACGAGAAGCTTTCAAGTTTAAAGTTAAACTTGAATTTTGGTCAAATGGAGCATTAAGTAAATTTAGTCATATTTATCTCTAGTAAGCCTCTTCTTCATTCTCAGTTGTTCCTAAGATACTTTTGGAAAGATCAGTTTCAATAGTGTGAAAACATATCATGATATATATTTTCTGGCCGTAAGTTAATGAAATATTAGAGATGCATATATTTAAACATTTAATTTGTTAAAATAATTAGTATTTAAATATTGGTAAATGTTTTAAGGGGTAACTTTCAAGGAGAGAAGCCGTTTTTGAAGGGATCCCCCTGCACCCAGTGCGACAGTGGAAAGTTCTACTGTGACAGAAACCTGTGTGACAGTACGTATGCCAGATGTAGTTAATAATTATAATTACTGAACTTAATTGTAGTAATTCATAAGTGTTGCTTTTGTGCAATTTATTTACTAGTTTAGTTAACCTACACAGCACACGCCACTTGTAACGTTGTTCTATCGCATGCAATGCTTACGTCGAGTGTTTTGTTTATGGCTCACAATCTCTGTGGTAGAATAACGTTACATCACTTACACACACATTATAAGCAGTGCTGCAGAAAGCTGGTAAAGCTAAGGTTAACGTCAGTTTCTTCACTCGAAAGCAATGTCAGTGACGGGCGAGCCCAGGATTTGAAAAAAGATGGCCTACTATTAGAAGATACCTGTAAAGATCAACTTAGAAATAGTCCAAGACAAATTACCAGCATTAGCATAGTGATCAAATTTAAATTCACGATCTTACTATTAATACTGTAACAAGTATTTATATAGTAATTAAAGTTATCTTACGGGGTTATAACTTCTTCAATGATCCGCAATTAACTCTCATGATGAAGTTAAGAAATTATTCTGATAAATCCCACGTTCATGAATTGAGATCAGCTCATGAAATTTAATTAATGGGTGAGTTAATTAATGAGTGAATAGAATACGTCCATGATTGTAGGCTAATTGTTCTCAAGAACCTTTAAAGAAATGAAAAGTAAAACAGATTCCTAATGTCTCAAAGATACCAAATATTTTAAATTTTTTCCGTATTCAAAATTAAAAAGCCTAAATTTGTTAATTCCGCTGTTAAGTGAATCAATCGATTTCTAGATCTATAGATAAATCGATATGATCATTAAATCTATCCATCAATCAATTAATTAAGTAATCAGTAACTCAAACTAGCAACTATTCCACGAGAATTTAAAGACAAAGATGTCATTAGCGATCGATTTCTTGTCTCTCCGTGTTGTCAGATCTTCACTGAGTAACTTATCTCTGCATTGACCTGCCAAAAAACATGTTATGCTTTCTGCAGCTATAATACAATTAGACGTGATTAATAAATTCTGTGAAATAAGTTGTCCAAGATCATAGCTGCGTCAAATCTCTAGGCCTAATTTATGATCTGCAGAATAATGGTTCAGGTTCATAACTGGGTGTCAGTGGTAGTGGGTTTATATGTCGCTCTCATCTTACACAATAATATTTCGAGATATGAAACGAAGGCCGTTAGAGAATCTAGTTTATTTTAGTTATAATTAGAGTCTATTCAAGTGCTTGTATTCTTTCAGTTTAGAATATAAGCAATTATTAATCTATGCTTCATTTATTTCAGAGTCCTGCAATTCAGAAGGAGCTGGATGCCGTAAGTATATTTATGACTTCAATGGCTTGCAATTCTATGTAGTAATACCTAATAATAACAACAACCACAACAACATTGATAATAATAATATTAATAATAATAATAATAATAATAAAACTAATAGTAGCAATCGTAATAAGAACAAGAATAGTAGTAATAATGATAATAATAATGATAACTATAATGAGAGTGATTATGAAAATGATTACGATAATAATAGTGATAACGATAACGATAATAATATTAAAAATTATAATACTACTAATACTAATAAAAATAATAATTAAAAAATTATAATATTAATAAGTCATAATAATCATAATAAGTATGTGTATATATATTTTATTTTTTATATTTTATAATTGTATATTATTCGCTAATTTACTGATTTTATCTTCGATTTCTCAGAGTGCAAGGCTGCCTGCCAGAAAGGAGGTAAGAAGACAGGCAACTGCAAGTGTGAGTGTCCGGCAGGAACTTCCGGTCCAGATTGCGGACGTGAGTGTTGCTAAAGTCTTTTGGATAAAATTAAACTTAAGTTAGAAATATGCATTTATCTCCCGTGTTAGCGTGGGCAATTTTAAAACAGCTGAATGCAAAGTCTTGTGGATAAAAGAAAAATTAAGTTAGAAATGTGTAGTTTTGTCATATCCCGCGTTGGCCTATAAAACTTTAAAACACGTGAATGTAAAGTGTTATGGATATAATAACACTTATTAAAGTTATACACATGTGCAGGGTATCTCCCGTGTTAGTTTGGAAAACTTTAAAACCAAAGGCATGTAATTGACTATCAGTACTAAGCGGTTTTATTGCGGAGTCTAATTGACAAAGACATTTCTCACTATGTACTCTTTCAAACTCAAAAATAATGATTCTCTTTGAAGACTTTTATTATTGCCTTGCCCTCTAGTTCACACCATTTATGAACTGTAAATTTAATGCATATTTAAATATTAATTCAAAATACGAATTGTAATTAGTTTAGCTAAGCAAATTTACCGTTCAGTGATTTGTTTCAATGAAATGAAGACTTGCTATTTGCATTGGCATTGAGTATACTGGGTTTTGCTTGGGACATAATTGCTTACTATTGGTGACCTGAAAACTTATTTCACAAGGACTGTTATGAACATACAATAAGTTGTTCTATATATATATCAGAGTCTTGAACAGTTTACATATTGTTTAGCAATAACATATTAAACTTATAAAAATTCAGCCTGAGGTCTATCATGGAATTAAGAGAGTTGATTTGTTTGTTTTAGTCCAATGTGCCGATCGTGATCCCAAATGTGGTGCCAATCCAGGATATCCTCAGTTCCTCTGCACCATGAGCGATCCAAGCTGGGCCTTTGTAAAGGATAAGTGTCCTAAATTGTGCAAGCAGTGCTGTAAGTAAAACTCTTATTCGCATTATATTAATTTGTATTCTTAATTCTTCAAAGAAAATGAGAAAATAATTGAAATTGCGAGCATATATACATTGCCTGTTTGTGTAGTGTCTGCAAGAAACGTCCCTGACATTGCCTTATGGCGAGGAACCGGACGTTAAATTCTTATTGATTGATTGATTGATAGAAACGTGACGGTACTAGGCTAAATCAGAGAAGCATTGGACTCTTCTATAATACGAAATACTATTTTAATGTATCATATGAATGAGTCGATGACCAGCTATTTTATGAAGTGAAGTATAAGTTTAGGCCTATATTTAAATTTAGAATTAATTTAAATTCTTTTAACTCATCCAGTGAAAGTCTGAGGTTTCGCTTGCTAAGCTCCTTTTAGTGAATATATGCCTACAAGATTTAATTCTCTAATAAACTCGTCCTGGAGTCGAACCCTGTAAAGTGTAATATGCATCGGGATTAGCCATTTGAAATTTCATAAAGTCGCCTGACGGTTTAAGCTGTGAACTATTTGGATAGATATAAATATTTTAAAGTGTATCTCTTCAGTGCACTGCTAAGTGGCAGGTTCAAGGTACATATTCATACTCAAAGTCTGTCTTCTCGCTCCACAAGAGCACTCCTTAGATCAACAAGTTAATCCCTTCACAATGTCTATGCCTTATCCATACCTTATGTAGCCTATAGCTTGGGAAAATATGGCTTCTGAGGTGGTTTCCCGTTGCCTTCCTCAGTTAGGTAGATTATTTACCATTTAATTCTGGGGGAATAAAGTATAGGGTATATAGAATATGGTATATAGTATATAGTAATTCTTGAAAGTATAAATAACCATATAAATATATTCATCTATGTCGTTTTATTTTAAAATTCTAACAGCTAAGAAGCGAAGCGAGGAAGATGAAAGCAGTAGCATGATTAGACGTCTTATGCTTGGATATCTGCAGAAAAAAGAACAGGAAGAAGAACTAAATAACGAGTTGAACTAAATCGACTTCTTCCTTCTCATTGTGCCTCTAGAATTGCACCACCTTTAATTAATTGCTAGTTACTTAATTAGTTAGTTAATTAGTCTGCTTACTTATTTATTTAGCTATAACGTTTTGCCAATAGGATTGCCTGCATATAAATTTACATACAAATGCGTAGATATCTGTTTTAAACTAAACACAAACAGGAGAAGATACTGTATTGCATGTGGGAGTGCCAGAAAATACAGACTTGGAATTTCAATATTTCGTTTAAATTGCTATTTTTTCGTTGGATACATTAGCTACATGTATTTCTAGTTTATAAGCTTTTCTTGATGAGTTTAAGCTTAACTGATATTGTTCTCAAAGCTAGCATTAAAATGAAGCTATATACATGTATATATATACATGTATATATATATATATATATATATATTAGCTATAGATATATAGCATATATATAATTATATATATATATATATGTATGTATGTATATATATACATATATATATATATATTATATATATATGTAGGCCTAATATATATATATATATATATATATATTAGTTTTATATTAATATATATATATATATATATATATATAATAAATATATAACTGTATATGTATGTATATATACTGTATGTATATATATATATATGTGTGTGTGTGTGTGTATGTAGTGTGTGTGTGTATGTGTGTGTATGCGTGTGCGTGTGTGTGTGTGTGTGTAGAGGGGGAGTGATTTCTCTTTGTAAGTGATGATTTTTGAAGCAGAGCGGTCAGGGAAGGGAGCACAAAGCGATGACATGATAAAGTGCAAGAAATTTGGATATAGAAATTGTAACCAATGTTATTTTATTTAAGTTATTTTATTAAACTTGTTTTAGAGTCCATGAATAGACGGATATATACATCAAGATGACTAAGGCTGACTGTCTGCTGCGTAAGCCTATTCTAATCAGTGCTGGCTCTCTGTCAAACTGTCCTCAACAATTCGTTGCAATCTATCTAACAAACTACCAATATATCAATATATCTCTATAGAACCTACATGTAAAACCTCTAAAAAAAATACATATACTGCATGTAATGCAACATATCATCGGATGACTTAATGATTCGAGCGTCGGACGGAGTTCAATATCAATAGCGACTTTTTTACTTTTTATCATTTTTTTTATTAGGACCATTTGGATAATTTGGTTTGACAAATATTCCTTGCAGAGAGCAGCTTCTTTTAATTCAGACGCTCCGTATCTCAATATTAAAATACTTTTATCCGCTTAAAATTTATTTTTAAAGAATTACCAGAATTACCTCTTACAAGCCGAGTGGAAATGAGAGTAGACCTAAAACTAGGCATGCACGGAGTACTGAATTGCCCTTTTTTCATGTGTCCGTTAATTTATGGCCATCAGATCTTTTGAAATGTCACTGAAATTATTCAAGTAAATATGTCATTGAAGCAAGTACACAAGAATTAAAAACTTGACTGGAATACTACAGTAACGGTATTATGTGTGCTGAAGGTGCCCTGGAAACGGGTCCAACCTGAAAAATAGGAGGCGCAGATTTAAAGCCCACCCTTTGAGTTTACTGTTTAGAGTAAGGCCAGACCTTTAACGGTTTTCTCTCAATTCGATACGGCTCTGCAGACTACAGAAAGTATGTTGTATCAAGTGATCAAGTGTTTTACATGCGGTATCACGTACCCATAAGTGTTTATCTGACTCTCATGCAGATAGCAATGCACACAGCTGTAAGGTTTTGTGCCCTTACTTATAGGAACTGTTACCACTAATTCTTTAGGCGTAATTTTTAGTTAGCATTGTTCTATCCGTGTTGTGTCCGGGTTGCTGAAGAATAGACCGACCGTCGGCTGCACGTATCGTAAAGGGCGACAAAGAACTAAGATCCAAATCAACCGCAGAAAGGGCATTAGGTTAGTGAGTGCCTAGGCTCCAAAAGTTACTCACAAAATTCAAAAACGAATGGAAAATTTCCTCAGCTCAAAAGAGAAGCGGAACAGGTCTATTTGTTCCCGACCAAAGCTAAACTGTGATTCAATGGAAGATGATGATGATAATGATAATGAGTTAGCATTGTGGTATTAAAACTATTGCAGTGCATAAATCCTTTGACTCGGCGACTGTCTGGAGCCAGTGGCGATGACGGTAAAATATACGACCGGGGATAAGTATGTGCGGGGTTCAAATCCTGGGCTCACCCGTCACTGACATCGCTTTCAAGTGAGGACACTGACGTTAACATAAGCTTTACCAGCTTTACCAGCTTTACAGTATATATATATATATATATATATATATATATATATATATATATAATTTTATATACATATACATGTATGTTTAATAGAAATTATGTGATACTGCTGATGGTGTGTAGTCAATTCATGTTAGGCGATGCTTATAGGCAATATATCACTGGATCAGAAAGGATCGAAATTAAATGCTTGTGTAAGACCCACTAAATACACAATGTAATATAGTTGCATTCTCGCCCCCCCCCCTCCCTCTCTGTGTGTGTTTTGTATTGTATTTATTATATAAAGATCTCCTGATCTGACGGAAAATGCTTATAGTGAAGATATCATGTGTCTGCAAATAGCTTATTGCTAAGCAGACTGGTTGCTGTATCGCTATGTGCTAATTTTGACTCAGAAATCAATATCTGATCAATACATTGATTTATTGATGTTCCTCTATGATTATCTCAACGGCTGTATTTCAGAACGGAGCTAGATAACAAGGATAGATAAGATAAATAAGACTAGATAGCACTAAATAGGCATACGTCTCCTTTTGCGTCCGTCTAATCTGAATTCTCTAGGCTCTGTAAAAAAGTAAACTTGTCAAAAATTGAACCTGCGTCCTATTATTTTACAACAAATAGGGACTATTTAAGCTGAGCATTTAAGTGTGTTTCTGTTATAAACCATAATTTATGACGTAGATTAGGAACTGCGGCTAATCTGTGTATTTCAAGTTAAAGTGTATTTAAATGCTGCATGTTCCGTTCATCTTTGCATAAGTCAGTACTATACGAGGATAACCAAGAGACGTCCCTGATATTGCCTTATGGAGAAGAACCGGACATTATATTCTTATTGACTGATTGATTAATAACTAGATAAACCTACAACAGTAAGCAAACTGTTATCGTTGCTTTGCACTGGACTAATAGTTTTTAACGACACTGTATGTGGTGTATGACTGTCTAGAGCTGATATAAGTGTATAAGTATTTCGTTATCTCGACTACAGACTGCTAATATTAAATCATAGCTTGCCGGGTTACATAATCTTGCTTACAAATATATTACGCTTAACTTGTAGATGGATTGTAATGTTAAAACGACAAGTGAGCTAATAGGTAAATAGGCTACTTTATAGATAACCGTATTGATACCTATGTTTGAACATTCTAGTATTCTAAATTGATTTACTTAGCATCTGTTTCATTTTCTAAAATAGACAAATCGTTGTAGTCGGTTACTTATAATAACAAAAACCGCTAAACGTGTCGAGTAATTGCCCGTGTATTATCCAGGCCATTGCAGAATAGACCAACCATAAATTGCACATGTCGTACGATGCGGCTAGGCACCAAATGTAGAAGGCAATTGGAAATCATCTCAGAAGTAATATTTTCCTAAGTCCAGGCAACCAAAAGGTTAGGTAGAGACTGTGATAAGATGAACTGATGGTTCAACAGTGTGCTCCTACTGAACAGGAAACAGTCATGAATATGAATCTCAAACCTCCCACTTGACTGATAACTGGAGAGAGAGAGAGAGATCAAGTGATAAGTGAATGAACAGCTATAGAGTTTGAACCAAATGAAGAAGGCAATTAGACCACCGGAAACCTAGTCTTTAATTTCTCTTTCATTAGGAATTTCAAATTTTTAATCAGACTACTAGTTCGCTACTCATTGCTATTGGCCTGGTACATATTAAAGCTTTTGAACCGTGGCCTTTAGGTACAGAAACTGGCTTGTGACTGGTAGCTGTAAAATGTCGATGAAGTTACTGATAGCTATAGGAATACATCTCTCATTACATGAGTCTCTTTTCGGTATACAGAATAAAATTTGTAAAAAACCTAAATAAAATACTAAATAGAGTTAAGAGCTTAAGAGCTGAATAGAGGGAGAGAGAGAGAGAGAGAGAGAGAGAGTAAGCTGTTTATTTTCAAAAACACTCAAATATGCAATAACACACACTAGGCCGTTAAAGAGGTTATAAAAACCTATCTAGTTGACCACCCATCATGCATACAAAAACGCAAACTAAAAAAATAGAGGAATATGTTCCTCTATTTTATTTTATTGTAAGTTGTGTATCATCGTCATTGTTTATAGATGTTTTAAATGTAATAAGTGTAATTAAGTATACATTTTATTATATTGTTAATTTCATTGACCAAAACAAATAGCAGGAAACGCTGATCATGCCAGACATCATCGACTTTGATATGTAAATAGAAATTTCTGTGATAAATTTCTAGGATATTAAAAAATCCTAGTATTCTTCAACTTTGATGGAATTCTCCCAAGTTAATGATCAAATACAAATAAATGTATAATATCCTTTCTCAAGGTATCCTCAACGTAAATTACAAAACTAATTATCAATTCAGCAGCAAGTTGTATAGCTTGGGAAAGTATGCTAAATCGAACTTTAGTAGATATTCTTTTAATCCATTCATCAAATAATGTTCAAAAACGATATAACAGGCTCTGCTTCACAGTATTTACCAGGCTTTAGTTTGTCTAGCAAGTCATTGAATTAAAAAGCCACTTACATAACAGTAAGCTTACGTTTAAATCAGCTTATGCACCGAGTTCTAACAGGTACAGAATTACAGGAACGAACCGATTCTCGTTAAATATACAACATATTGAATTCATTGCTGATAGCAACCTGGTAAAAGTTTAATTAAAACTTGAAACGCCAGGCTTCAGGAAATTTGAAAGCGTTTCATTATAATTGATCGTCGATTGATACTGCAGTAGATAAACTATTTGGTAGGTTGATTGCACACTATTTGTATTGTGCATTGCTTTTCAGTGTTATTAGGCAGCAGATAAGTTTATAAAAGGTGTGCTTTCTTTGCCCGTGAACTCACATAAAATCTAGGGTTCAAAGTTAATATCTTTTCGTGTGGTTTTCTGCCTATTGTTGACCATAATTATTGTAAATAAATTATGGTCTCTGGGCCAATTCTCAAAATATCCGAGGCTATATAATTTTTATAATGGTCAGTGACTAACAATTATTTATGTTAAGTTAAATCAATTGCTCAATCAGCTACGACTACGGGCAAATGAAAGCTTTAAATAATTCTTTTAAATAGGCATATCCATATTATCAGCAATCAAAAAATCTTCATAGAACTGGTTGCCAAGAACTTAAATAATCGATATTTTATTTTTCATAAATGTGATTTTTATTTTTTGAAAATTCAGAAACTGATAACGTTTTGATACGTGAACTGTTGTCAAAAAAGGTAAGCTAGGATATAAGGCATGCATACACTTTTCGTTTAATATTTCAAAGGATTTAAATAAAAGTCTACAGCGGATACTCTAATATTTAATTTGTCTTAGGGTTATCAATCTTGGCGTAGTCATTGCGCACCTACTATACTAAATTTGTTGATTTCAGGAAACAATTTAAAATAAAAAATATATTTAAAAATTCTTCAAAAGAACTGAACGTAGCATTCATCAGCATTCATCCAGGACGGAATACTCTATACATACATATAATCTACATGTACATGTAGGCCTATATATGTAGCATTCGACGGAAGAGATTCAGAGTGCGTGTATGCCTCATTAGGAGATCTACTGGGCTAAATATTAGGCTAAATATTCAATAACTAAACCATTATTTGGCTGAAAAGAAAACCCGTAAACGTAGAAAAAGAAATATCACAAAATTAGAAATCCTCCTCAAACACTCTCTAGTGGTTGACTATAGATAGCCATGGTTTATAATTACACCAAACCTCGAGGAAGGATCGCTGCCATGGACAGCAGTCCAGGCCCCTGTTATGCCCTGCCCTCTCTCACGGGCCACGAGCTCCATGACCCACGCAGCGTTCACTCCCGGGGCCCGGCCTACCCGTTCGGTGTTCGGCACACGCACTCCGCCAAGGTCGAAGTAGGGCCCGGACCTCCCGGTTTCGTCCCGGACCGTAAGATTTACCGTACGGGAAGAGACGGGGTCCCGCAGTATTCGCTGTCCGGTAGGGTTAAGGAGCCGGTTTGGTTCTCTACACCGGGGCCGGGTGCATACTACCCTGAGAACTGTCACAAGAGGGTCAAATCAGCCCCGCCAGCCTACTCGTTCGGTTCTCGACCAAATTCTACATTGAGATCAGATTCTCCAGGTGGGAGACGAATAATTTGTGTTACCGCGGATCATTAGGTGCGGGGTTCAAATCCTGGGCTCGCCCGTTACTGACATCGCTTTCGAGTGAGGAAACTGACGTTAAGCTTAGCTTTTTTAGCTTTTTTGTTTTAATTTGTAAATGAGAAAATAAATGTATGAGAGAGTCAGTCAATAAATAAATAAATCAATAATTTAACGAAACAATAGATGAATTTATCAATAAATGAATCAACCGATCACTCAATCAACATATATTTCTATATATTTCTTGCAGCATTGATTGACTGTTGACAGAACGATTTAATTTCATGATTAATGAACTTAATGATTGACTGAATAAAACTCATTGATAAGATTATGCATTATGTGATTATGATTATGTGATTATGATTATGTGTCTGTCGTTGCCCTAATGTTTTGGGAGGAAGAGAGATGATCGTTTAAGAATCAAATTGTTATATGTAAATGTCTTCATGACAGCTTGGCCATCAATACGAAATTCAAATCAGTTCTAGTTAAGTTTATTTGTTAATTTGGCAACATTTCTTGATGAGAAACGAAAGAAAAATACTGTATTATGAATTTATTATTATACGTGTACAGTCTATTCATTTCATTAACTGAATGGTATCAAAAATACCGCAATTGACACGAAGCAGTGCAATCTATTAGCTATTAGCAATTAAGTCCATTTTTTATATTTAGTTGCTAAAGCAATCACGGAGGTGTTTTAATGAATATTATAATTCTCGGGCAGGATAGTGACAAACGAAGACCTACCCGATAGCTTGTAATCAGTGATTTATTGAGCTTACAAAATTACAAGTACATACTGTATAAGGTTGGACGTGGCCATAAATAATATATGTAAATCCACAATAATAACAAAGACAGTAACAATTAGAGGCCTACTGTTGTCAGTGTCTGTGAATGAAAATATTGAACGCTACCGAAACAAAATTCAACTCCATTTCAAAAATGAAAGGGACTAAACCGGTGCTAAAGCCACAATCCAGAAATCAATTCTAAAGATGAGAACTTAAAGAAAAGAGGTTTACCTGATAAAACTTAAATTTAATTTAAATTGGAAAACAAAATTAAAAGCGCATCTACTGTTGTCATATTTGAATGACATGTTGTTGGTGCTATTATCATAGTTGTTGTTGCTGTTGTTATATTCTTAGGACCTGTTGCTATTGTTGTTGTTGTTGCTATAGTTGTTGCTGTTATATTCGTTGGTGGACCTGTTGTTGTTGTTGCCATAGTTGTTGTTATATTCGTAGGACTGTTGTTGCTGTTATTATAGTTGTTGTTGTTGTAATATTTGTAGGATCTGTTGTAGTTGTTATTGTTATATTTGTAGGACCTGTCTACACAGTGACTAACATAAGCATTGCTGGACGATCCTTTGTGAGCACTAAGCGACAAGCTCCCAGCTACTCGCTGTCTGGAAGATATCGCTCGGGTGCCTTCGATGAAGATCTTCGAAAGGTATTCTCCAATCTGCCAATGAGCTAACCTTTCCATCACGCTGGCATAATTGCATTAGCTTCGAGGATCTTGCCCTTGCGTCTTCACTGCAACATTTTAAACTTAAAAATTTTACTAAAAAATTAAGATAAATTCCAATAAATCTTTTTTAAGCATCGCTATTGATTAATTAATCAATAAGGATAAAATTAAACTCCAATTTTGTTGATTGCTTGATAAAAAAGTTTTAGATTTTGTTAAACAATAGGCGTCCGTGATTATTATTTATAAATCCACTAATCATTTTGGCATTTATGAATTTGTAGTTTCTAATTTTTGAAATGTATCATCTCCGTTTACTTAAAATTTATTTCGTCTTATCTTTCAGACGAAAAATCATTTGAAAATCCAAAAATAGAGACGTCATAGTAAGAGAATTTTTAACTTTAGGAGACCGGGTATGGCTGAATGGATAGCGCTACAGTCTCGAAAGCAACATATCTGAAATGCAGTCTACAAAATAGTGAATATTACTAAGAATAATATAACATATATACATACTATATATATATATGTATATATATATAATATATATATACATGCATATATATATATATATACATTTATATATATACATGTATATACGAACATATATTGATAATATTATTATTAATATATGTACGGACCTCTAGAATATAGAAGATTAATGATGTATTTTATTCAACTGCCAAATGAACTGAGGTAAGATAAGCCATCCATACAATGCGCAGTATGAATTGCTTATTCTTGGAGCAAAGATCAGAACGTTAATAACCGCAGGTGAAGTTGAGCTAAGTTCTTTCTTCTTTGGAATTCAAAATTATAAACCATAGAATACTGACGTTAGTGTTTTATCCAAAGAAAACATATTCAGAGAATCAATTAGCCATGAAGAGGAAAAAGAAATAAGTGAAAAGTTTACTAAAACTTCGATTACTGGGCCCATAAAGCTTCGATAAAATGTATTAGCAAATCATATACATGTAGCTTCACTTTATCTGGCGTAGATTCTAAATATACCCGCAATTGACTTTAAAGCTTTTGAAAATCGAATCATAATCCATAATACAGGAATAAAATTACTGCTAGTCTTGTTGTTGTTTTCTTTAAATCGACGTGTTGAAAATATACATATTGATATTAATTTACTAACGAATTGAAAGGTTGATTGATTGATTTGACTTTCAACCCATCTCCTTCCGCCGTAGATCACTATTCTGACTCTCTTACGTTGAATCTTGGACTCGCACTATTTTTTATCTCTTTTTCTTTTGGTCTTAGTCTACTCAGTAGTCATCGTGAGGTAAGTTGGCGTCTGTTGATGCAGAGTCTGCTTGAGACGTCCCTGATATTGCTTTATGGCGAGGAACCGGACTTTAAATTTTTACTGATTGATTGATTTAACTGATTGATTGACTTTAAATTCTTACTGATTGATTGATTTGACTGAGTGATTGACTTTAAATTCTTATTGATTGATTGATTTGATTGATTGATCCGGGTTCTCCCTGCAGACACCTGGACCAGGCGCCTACGACACTACGGACCTAAGCGTGTGCAGGACTCGACTGCCTCAGTTCAGCGTGGCAGGCAGGGTCAAACCTCCCACCCATGACTCTGCTCTCAAACCAGGCCCTGATGCCTACAGATCTGAAAAGGTAGAATTTTCAGTACTCTCTCTCTCTCTCTCTCTCTCTCTCTCTCTCTCTCTCTTTATCTCTCTTAGTGCATGCGCTCCTGGCTGGAGCCAGTGGCGAAGTCGGTAAGACACTCGTCTGCGGATTAGTAGGCCTACGTGCGGGGTTCAAATCCTGGGCTCGCCCTTAACTGACATTGCTTTCGAGTGAGGAAACTGACGTTTACATTAGCTTTGCCTACTAGCAGGTCCATGGCATATGACGCCTCCACTCTTCTTTGTCTTACGCTTTCATCTTCATGTACGTCATATGACTCGGTCTTTAAATCGTCTAACATACCTAATCTCGTCCTGCCTCTTCCTCTATTTCCTTCCTTATTATCAGTATCTCAAGCAATAAAATAATATACATGTATAAATCGATCAATCAATCTATAAATAAATCGTGCAATTTTCAATAGAGCAATCAAGCGTAAGTAGGTCTCAATTTTTTACATCTAGTTAAGAAAGAAAGTTGTCTTCGTGTTTATTGTAGCTGCCTTTATTTTCATTGAGATATACAGTAGACTAGTATCGCAGAAGCATTTCCTGTATTATTTACGTAGGTTTGGGCTCACAAAAGAGAGCCGCCCCATTTCTCGTTTGGAATACGTCACAGCCCATACGCTTCCACCATGCTGACAGGCAGCGACAACAGCTTCTAGACAAGTCAACAACCGGCTGCAGACGACAACAACAACAACAACAACAACAATTAGAGTGCTACAGTCATCAATGACAACATCGAGCACTTTTGAGACACAATCAGCAGCTCCGTTGAATTCACGACAGCAATTCTTTCATCGACAAAAAACGGATTGTAATCTATTAACGTTTGCAGATCAGTAATTTACTTTATCAACGATATACTCCTAGAATAAAATTACCTGAGTGACTGAATTGTTTTTTCTACAAGGAGAATACTGCTGAGCCTGTAGTTGTAGTTTATAACAGAATTGTAGCAGGATGCCCACTCTACATGTATATATAGGTTATTTCAATCAATCCTTTCCTTGATACGAGACAGACTAACTGAACTCTGAGGTGGTTTTCCTTTGCTTTAAGTAAAAACCATTTTATCACTAGACATCAAGAGACTCTTCACGCTGACAACATATAATTATTATTATTTTATTATTAACAACGAAAACTTATACAGCAGTATCATGGCCGAACTCGGTCTTCGAGACTACTTTACAGGAAGAGTTCAATTGTAATCATGAGCTGAATAAAATAATATAGTAATAATGTAGCGGATATTGTTGTTTTAGATTCTAGGAATACAAAAGGTACCTAACAGAAGATTCTAAAGTACAGTGTACATAAAACATGCACATGCTAATACGCCAGTTGGAACGTTCTTCATTCGTCAGTGTAATTGACGTTCTCTGCCATATAATTTCCTATATCGATATATTTATTTCATATATCTGCCATATAATGTCATATATTTGTGTGCAATACTGCATATGTTTATCGCACAGACTTTCTAGATATATCGGTCGCTCTGTTCCTGACAGCTATAGATCAGAGTGCTGAGAGAAAGCCAAAGCCTTCAAATATGAACTGATCGACTCAGAGAGGAATAATTGAACATTGGTATATTATATAGTGACACACGTAGATACCATCAGGAATAATCATTCTTCTCTAATATGTTTCTTGCGTAATTAAGTCTATGTACTCCAAAATAATGTTGGGCCTAGTAGCCTACAGTACATGCATTTCAAATATTTCAAATTATAATCTTCTATAATCGGTGTTCTCCATTTTCTTGATATAAACACAGACACATGTAGAATTACATATAAAAATGGATGAATTGAAAGCGAAACGAATAAACTCAAACAGCAATTAATTAAATAGACTTTCGCAAGCATCTTTACTTTCAAATTCTTTGTAAGATTTCTTTAAAGGTACTTTGATGGAAGCAATTACTGAAAGGTGTGCTATTATGCAGTGAATCAGAAGATTCAGCGTTCGAACGAAGGCTAATCCGTCACTAAAACCAATTTCAATGAATGAATCCTCAAGCTTGGATTTAAACGTTAACTTTTCATAATATTATATTATATATTGCACTCAAAACCTCATTTGCATACAATCTAATTATAAGCTCTGTTCGCGTTGTATCCGGGAAATTGCAGCATAGGCCTAAATCAACCGTAAACTGCACTTATCGTAATAGGTACTTTGCAGAATAAAGAAAAACAATGAATATATCACCGTAGGCATAGTGTACATGTATTGAGAAGTTTAATGTTAAATTAGCTTAGAGGCATACACGATAATGGGATAAATGCGAATGAAAACTACAGCAGGAATTTGTTGCAATAACCTTGTAGAACTCTAGCGAAAAAGAAACACTTTTATTACAGCACAAATGTTTCAAAAATGTTGTACAATAGCAAACTTTTTACCATTGAAAATGTGGTTTAGCATGGACAGCTTGCAAGAATAACAGCTGTAGCTTTATATAGTGATTAGGCCTTATTCTGGTAATTATATGTAATTATATTTACATGCTGGCCTAATTATAATTGCATGCATAGTTTTGGTTTTGGTGACAATTACCGTTAAATGCATAATATTTATGTAACTCAGATCCGAAATAGAGTACCTTTAAACTACCGGTTCTTCTCCCTCAGCGCATATTGTTCCGACTGGTTGGGATGGCACCCCAATCATTCGGTGTTATTTATGTATAACCGCATTCTCTTATCACTGAACAGATCCTTCCATCTCTGTGTTTGGAGCTGAAGTTCTGATTGTTCCTTGCTCGCCAGGAAGACACAAAAAACAGAAAAATGAGAGGTGAAAGAGCTGACCTTTTATGGACGCCGACGTGGATAGAGAATGGTGTCGAGACTCTCACTGAGGTCTGCACACCGCTGGTGACGTCTCGGTAAATCAGCTGGACTCTGCGGACGTAAATAGGTTTCAGGTACATTATGTGTCTGTAGGACATGCCAAATGAGTTCGTGTGGTATTCGGTCGAACGATTTCTCTATGTCAAGAAATGCTCTACGTACTGGTATGTTCTTTCTCTCGATGTTTCCATAGCAACAGTCGTGCATGAATGGCGTCCGCTGTCCTTGGTTAGGCGTTATGCTGACCATGCTTAGAGCCTGGCGTTAAGCTTAAAGCCTGGCGTTATGCTTAGAGCCTGGCGTTAAGCGTGGTCAAAAATCTTCAGCATATCACAGGAGATTAATCGGGTGATAGTTTGACATTCCATTACATCGCCTTTGCTACATATAATCTGTGGCATGACATAGCCTACATCTTTCATGTACATAAATGTATATGCAGGTATTTTGTAAAATAACTTTGATTAGACATAGTAATCTGTCAAATGCGGATTATGACCATTTGTTCTTCAACTTTTTCATTATAAAATTAGATGTTTATATCAGCTTACGCGTTTGCAATTATCACCTAAAATATTTATCTAACGTATTTCTCAAAAATAATAAATAATTAATAGTAGGGCCTAATTATATAGCGTTGACGTTCGTTTTCTTATCCGATAATTATGTCAGGTAAGTCCCCATAGCACGCATCACTACAATTGATTTACCAAAACCAAATGGTAAAAAATATACGTTTAAAATAAATGTCTGTCTTGGTGCCAGTCCAGTACTCAATCAGGGTAATGTCAAGTCAGGGTAAATTCTGATGAAGCTATGTGGCATGCGAATAAACAATTTTCCTGAAGTGACTCGCTTCTCGAAAAGGTTGCTATGCGTTTCCTGACGTCCCTGACATCATCCTTGTATGAGGAAACGGACGTTAAACCTTTATTATTATTATTTCTGATTTTACTACTTGCAAAACGTTTTCTATTTTAATGCGCACTTAGTTGCATCATTTTTCACATCGACAATTAAACTCGTTTGAAGTGAGTAAATTGTAATTTACTTCCCACGTTGAGGAACCGTGTTTGCCTTGTTGAAATTACGAAGGTGTAATAGAATATATTTGAATTCATAAACTTGAAAGGTCCACGGCTTGAAGACATTTAATGTCTATTTTTATTAAATTAATGCTACCGATCCAGGATTTCAATTTTAAATGTTCATTATCCTGCCACACCCAGCGTAGAGGAATATTCGTACTTTATAGATCAATATGGGAGGGGGCAGGCCGAATTAGGAATGTTAGAGGATTTAAAGACCCACTCATATGTGGAAATGAAGAGGAAGGCGGAAGACAGAGAAGAGAGGAGGCGTTATATACCATGGACCTGCCAGTGGGCAGTGCACTAAGAGAGAGAGAGAGAGAGAGATCAATATGACATCCTTTTACCCAGATAAGAATCGCTGTGAAATGTTGACAAAATTAATACGGAGTGTAACTTTTCTCGAAGTTTTACTATTACACATTTACAGACTAAACGCAGTTTTTGATGGTCGAAATGATTTTGTAATTAATTTTAATTCAGAAGCAAATTTCAAATTTAAACAATAAAGTTGTTGGGCATCATAATTACGATAAAACACATTTAAATAATTAAAAATTTAAATGATTAAAAATAAAACACACAGACGTACTAAACATGCAAAACTATGTTTAACGCAATTTTTTATGGTCGAAATGATTTTGGCAGTTTAATATCATTTTAAAAGCCTAAAGATATATTAATGAATTTAAGTTTTAACTCAAAAGTAATTTCAAATTTAAACAATTAATAATGGGTATCAAAATTAAGA
The DNA here is from genome assembly GCA_905160935.1 of Enchytraeus crypticus. Taxonomy (NCBI): domain Eukaryota; kingdom Metazoa; phylum Annelida; class Clitellata; order Enchytraeida; family Enchytraeidae; genus Enchytraeus; species Enchytraeus crypticus. The sequence goes on along the minus strand of CAJHZI010000649.1, from coordinate 935,797 downwards.
AGAACAATTTTACATAATTGTTAACTTAAGAATATAAATTATTCAATAAAACTCACAGACACACTAAACATGCAAAACTGCTTGGCCTTTTTTAGAATTCATGGAGATGGTATAGTTGTTAAAAGAGAGCAAAGCTTCTATTATTTATTTGTGTGGTCGGCTTCGAACCAGAGTCAATCAATGAGAATTTTAATCTAGGGAGAAATCAGAGGACTACATCAGAAAATCTACACGCAAATTGCGGTGGTAGCACTTGGGACATATCTCTAATAAATAATTATCATTCCTCTGTGCTATCACCGAGAAATTATTAGAGCTATCTACATGTATATCTCAAATATACATGTATATGTATATATATATTTACATATAGGCCTATATTTATAATTTAGATCTGAATTTTCTCAAAAAATATACTGTGTTCAACACTATTTTTATCAGTAGACGGAATATTGTCCAAACGATTAAATGAATGGAAGCTTCCTTGCAAAATTTGACGTCCATGTCATCATCTAGCAATATCCACACGAGCTCTTATTGGCACATACATAAGCACTGGCATATATAATACCTCAAACTCAATACATCAAAATAATTTGCTCTAATTTATTATTTAAATAACAAAATCTATAAGATCATATTACATTCTAACCAGCAAACAGCACACATAATAATAATTACAGATATATAACTATTTCCCAAATAACTTACTACTGTCAGTATTTATCAGACTGCATAATCAAGCTTAAATGCCGGTGACTTAACTTGTAAAATTAGTCAATTCTGTCAATCAAAAAGCTGAAATCCTGAAAACTAGTGCTCTATATAAAAAGAAAGCTACAATGAAGTTACCAAAACCCGTTTGACGCTTCCAGAGCCAACAACATCAACAGCGGAGATTATATTTCTATATCCGATAAATTATATACTTTTAACATAATGTACAGTAAGAATTTTAAAATGCTAATCACGCGGTGAAGTAGCCAGCGCCGTAGTTAATATATCACAACTACATCAATGTTCACGTGGAATTCTAGACTAGTCATGATCGTCGGGCTGTATGAAGAGAGCTGACAGGGCAAATATGAGAAATACTATCCCTCCAACAAAGTGAACTGAAACATCAATCAATAACATGGCTAGCACATCAATAAGTTAGCTATCATTCGTAAACATGCAATCAAAATTCTCTCTCATTTTTGGCTGGAGCCAGTGGCGATGTCGGCAAGATATTAGAAAGCGTATGTGCTGAGTTTAAATCCTGAGCTCGCCCGTCACTGACATCGCTTTCGAGTGAGGAAACTGACGTTAACATTAGCTTGTTAGCACTATCTAATGTTCAGCCAAGCGGCAGGTCCAAGGTACATATTTTTACCTGCACTCTGATTTATGCTCCATAAGGAGCACTCAATTGATCATATAAATTAACCACTTCACCAAGGGTTATGCCTTATCCACACCTTAATGCTATTTTAGCTTACGAAAAATATGGCTTCTGAGATGGATTCTCTTAACCTCAGTCCTTGCTTAGTCGCCTCTTAAGATATGTAAATGTTAAACGCACAGTAATTTCTTTGATACTGGAACACACAAATTACTAGTGTAATAATTGTCTCTCGAGGTAAGCTTGTGTGCTGAAGTCAAGGCGATGCAACAAGCATAACATGCGTACAGCATGGGATCTAGAGATCCCATGCTGTACACTTGGTTCAACTCAGCGCCAATAAACGAAATTTGTCATTCAATAAACGAAATACATCGATACACGCAACGACGGGCCGGGTTAGTACATGAAAGGTGTTGGAAGACTCAGTGTTGACAACTTAGAATAAAAAAGTCCCTAGGGTATTTGAAGGTTATTCTTAAATCAATCGAAGCGAATAAAAAGGCAATGCTCATTAATAGTCATGGAGAAGAAGGAGCAAAAAATGAAAACTACAAGAACAGAAACTACGCAAAAAACCTGTAAACACGTGCAGTTTGTCATGTGCATAACAAAGTAATTTTTTTACTTCATGTACAGCTAAGATCTCAAATTCTCATGCTCTTAACTGCTATTTGGCAAAGCTGTATTCCCATCCAATCGACGCGGTACGTGTGTGAAAACTTGCATTAAGACTCCAGACCAACAGCGATGCGAACCCAACCAACAAACCAGGTATGAGTCTAACTTTGCCACCAACCCAACCAGTAGCCCGCAGCAAGCCCATAGCGTCAAATTAACAGGTCGAAGTCTGCCTACTTAGATCAATTTGTGTGATTTAACTTTACTGCAGTTACCTGTTTTGATAGAGATGTGTTGAGCTATGCAGCGACCACCGATCACAGCTAGACTTGTACAGAGAGCGTGACCCAGCGTTCCACCAATGATTACTCCTATCACTTCCTATCAAACAATCGACTTAAATGATTGTTTGATTATCGATCACTCATCAACTAACCAATTAATTAATTAGAAAGAACATCAAACACAGTTTTAAGATCCCTATTCTGGAATTATATTTAGAAGGTCATGGCAGAACAGAACAGATAATAATCCTGTATAAATATTAACGTAAAATATTTAGCAACCAGCTGCTAGTAAATTAAAAGCCTTTTAGCTGCTGCTTTTACAAATAATCTAAAAATGGATACAAATCTAATAACTGAAATTCTAAAATATCAGTAAAGTTGCACATGGTCGTAAATAACCCTATATATTTAGTTACGTTGTAACATATTTTAACGTACATCACGTGCTGCTAGAATGATGGTGGCTATTTGAGACCTATCCCCCCACTCAGCCAAAAATGTCAGCGTGAACGACTGAAGAAATATACGAGAAAAGAAGGAATAGAGAATTCTGCGCTGCGGCGTTCTAATAATTCCTGATTCAACGTCCGCTGTGCCCTGCTTTTCCATCTGTTACACAGCAAATACGACACAATTATTACAACACAGCAAGACAATCCAATACACTACAACATGCAATGACATACAACATAGAACATACTGCATACACTATACAATAAACAAAATACAACCGAATAGTAAACTCCCAACTATATAACAGAAAGTAGTATTTCATGTAATACTACAGCAGACTCAATAACAATGCTAAAAGTTATTTTTTTATCATAATGGAATTTTTATATTAAAGTTACAAGGAACTCCTACAAACACTAAGTCAAGTCTGATCCAAAATGCTTCTTCAAAATTATCCTGAAATAGGTTCAAAATGCTTTTTACTAACGTTTACTAGTAGCTTTGCAGTTACCCAAAATAATGTCTTACTAATACAACGTCATATTGCAATATTTAGCGTCTTCAAAATTTAGATAACTTAGAGGTTGCTGTTAATCCGAAATGGTTTTGAAAGGTGCATTTAGATATCACATATATGAGACATCACGTATGAGATGGGATGCTAAATTGAAGACAAATGCAGATTTTCAAGAATGGCTCTCCCATATGACATAGAATTGAAGTCTAGTCCATACTATTTAAGAGACGCTATCACCAAACCACTAGACACCAAGCATTTAAACCTACATTATCATTAGTTAACTGATTGAACACTTCCTCAATGTTTGCTGCGCCAGTCAAAAACTATAAATCATGCTCAATAAAGTCTCATCCCTTTTAATTTTTGACTTACTTGTCTCTGGAACTGTCAAAAGGGTTGGTAAAATTTGGCTATATAGCATTTGCATTCAATACAGAATGACTGATTGTAAGATAGAGTCTTTATCTACAATATTGAAATTAATTGGATGAATGTAAATGAATGATATGAATCATATTACATGAATTACAAATATATCTACCAACCTCTTCATCTTTCTTTCGTAATTCTGTCTGAACTTCTTCATATTCTTCCTGAGCCTCATTAGCATCCATCGAATATGCTAAGCATGCGAATATGTTCAGATATAGAATTATCAATCGTGCGAATATGTTCAGATATACAATTATGAGTCGTGCGAATATGTTCTTATACACAATTATCAATCTGGCAATTGCCATAATGCTAAATATCATTCATCAGACTACAGCTAAAAATGCACTCACGATTACACGCACCATTGGCGTATACAAAATATGCTTACAATTGCATTATACTTCATATCTTATCAGCTCACATGAAATATGCTAAATATTCATCTATAATTAATCAATATAATTATTATCCTGCGACTATAGGGAATATTTCAAAATCATAGCAAGGACAAGGCTTCATTGCAAATTAAAGTAATAAAGTATTTCCTATATTACTACAACAGAATCAAATTGCACATAAGAATGGAGAAAACTTTCAAATCTCATTGCAAAGCTTTACAATACAGCAGACAGTTCTGAGTGCATGAAACAGAGAGTTCTGAGTGCATGACACAGACAGTTCTGAGTGCATGAAGCAGACAATTCTGAGTTCATGAAGCAGACAGTTCTGAGTGCATGAAGCAGACAGTTCTGCGCTGTTCTGATGCTATATAGAAATAAACCTATGACACCTCCATAAAACCATTAGTCTTATAACAATAAAGCTACATGACTACCTCTAACTAATTGACACTAAACAGTCATACCTTCTTTAAGCATCTTGATGCCGAAAATGGCAAACAGGAGACAAGAGACATAGTATGTGAACCATCGTGGAATGATAGTTGTCGCAAATCCTAACAGAGCTGTAACATGGAACAAATATAGGCAGCAGTATTATTTTTAAAGTAAACCATTATAATGATTTAGCCAATTTATTAAAACTTTGCCACGACATTGCCATTGGCTAAATCCAATGGCAATGTTGGTAAGATATTCGACCGCGAGTCAGTATATGCGGTGTTCAAATCCTGGGCTTTCCCGTAACTGACATTGCTTTCGAGTGAGGAAATTGATGTTAACATTAGTTAGCTTTACCAACTTTCTTAATAAAGCAACAAATGAATAAAATACAAAGCAATAAATAAAGCAGAGTACAAGTCCAGTATTTACCATACTCTGCTGCAAGTAATGAGAAGCCTACATTACTTACAACACTCTCTCTCTCTCTTAGTGCACCGCTCACTGGCAGGTCCATGATATATAACGCCTCCACTCTTCTCTGTCTTCCGCCTTCCTCTTCATTTCCACATATGAGTGGGTCTTTAAATCATCTAACATACCTAATCTCGGCCTGCCTCTGCCTCTTTTGCCTTCCATTCTACCTTCTATGACCTCTTGTAATAGACCTTCCCCCCTTAGAATGTGTCCTATCCAACTCTTCTTCCTATTTCTTAATACATTTATCAACTGTCTATCTGTGCCAACTCTCTCCAGAACTTCCGCTGACTTACAACACTATATTCTAATAAGTTAGAAGACACATCAGTTTTACATACTACATACCTGGAGGCTATTCTGTCAATTACACAGGCTCTACTCTAAACACATCATCATCATCATCATCTTCCTTCGAATCCCTGTTTTGCTAGGGTCATGATTTAACCACAAACTCTAATCTCCAAATTAAAATTTACAGCAAACGTTTAAGCTGAAATAATTTATTGCATAGAAGTCTCAGCATTTAGTCATTTACTTAAACTTCTGCTAATAATTATTTATCCTATAAAAATACATTAATTAATTAATAATTAGTCAAATAATTAATCATAAAATAAAACAACCCAGTTAGCAGACCCAGTAGCACAAATACTGTGAAAGCTACAGAAACAATATATGCTTGTAAGTACCTTAGAGAACTCAAGTTGATGCTATAACCCTTTAGTTGGATTTTGCTAAGTATAAAATTTTTCCATATGCTAATTATCACTTATCAATTTATAATTTATACAAAGCATCGATACCCTTCAGCTTCAATTATGTTTTATTAATTATTTATTAACATTATTACCATTTAATTTTTATTATAGGTCTACATATAATTTAATTACTACTATTATATATAATATACCAGAAAGCACGGTCATGACCCCCAGTGCCAGCATGGCCCCAGCAAACACAGTAAGTCGAGGATGCCTCATTGCCATGATGGCGGCTATAAAGAACGTTTTATCACCGAGCTCCGATACTATGATGACCGATAGAGAAGCGACAAAAGCGTGAATAAATCCAACGTCTACTTCGACAAGGTTACGCATGCTCACTACTCCTGCTAACTGATCAGGGTCTTCCGTTTTCTTTTCCTAAATGATGATATTAGAACACAATCAACCAAACAGCTGTTGAATTTGAATTGAATATTGAATTGAATCATATTTATTTCACTTTAGGTTACATCACATGCAAGCAAAACATGAGATAAAGTGAAAAAGGACACAAAGGCTACGAAAGTAAAGTAAAGTAAACACGCATTATAGTGAAATGATCAACTATGTTGATGTCTATCACTTTTTAATACCATGTTTAAACCGTTAGGCAATATATTCCATTTTCCATGCAACCAGTCCAGTGAATGTCCGAGATTTTACACTCAGATCAGAGCGGTTGGGATTCGAACCCACGAGGTTTCAATTCACCTCATGATCTGTCATTTAAAATTTCATGACATTACCCCTATGTTATTAAGACACAAAAGCACTGACATGTGCCCTAAACGAATATATCCAAAATAAACCATATAAAGTAGTTAAAATCTTACAGCAATTCAAGTCATTCGATCAATCCAGCATGTTTCTACATGCTTTACAGTACCCGTACACATTAGCATAAAATCATACAATAAAAATCTATTTACGAAAATAATTTAAAAACACTAAAATATACAGATGCTTAAATTTCTACACAGGCCAATATTATTATCATAGTACATGTATAACTAATCAGTAAAGAAATTAGAATGGGCATGCATTACGGTGCACAATGATAAATCTAGAAATATGTAATTTAGTTTAGTAATTTTATGTACTGGATTTAAAAATTAAGACCTTATTAAAATCAATATCTAGGAGTCGGCTTTTAAAAGATTTAACGTTATTTGCTAAAACAACACTATCCGGTAAGGAATTTCATGGTTCGCATACCTGGAAGAAAAGAAATATTTGCGTGTATCAATTTTAGGATTGTTAATTACTAATTTGAAAGAATTTCCCCTAGATTTCCTGGTAGAAAGCTCTAGACCAAAACTATCAATGTCCCCCTCCACTAAACCATTAAGAGTTTTATAGCAGAAAGTTAGGTCAAAATGTAGGTGCCTTCGTTCCAGGGTAATCAAATTTACTGCATTAAGCCTGGCATCATACAGCATATTTTGCAAACCTGGAAGTCTTTTAGTAAAGTTTCTTTGGACACTTTCCAATAGAATTATATCTCTCACACAGTGAGGGGACCACACTGGGGTGCAGTATTCAAGGAGAGGAAGAATGTAGGATTTATAGGCCAAAAGAAGGTACTTAGAATCACGGGTTAAAAACGCTCTGAAGAGTAATGCAATTCTCTGTTTGGCAGTGGAAACTAGATTGGCGATATGGGCAGTAAATAAAAGTTTAGCATCAACTATTACACCTAAGTCACGGATTTGGTTAACGTTATTAATATCAATTTTATTAATAACATTTTTACAAGAAGAGTCAAAATTTCGTCTATCGCTAGTTAAAATATCCATAGTACAACATTTAGAGACTGATATTCTCAGTGAATTTGCCCACATTGACAATTTATCAAGACAACACTGAAAATTGACTAAATCAGCAGTACATTTAATTTGGCTGTACATTTTCGCATCATCAAGCAAAATATTTCGATTTAACTGATTCGGGAAACAAATTACTCAATTCATTGACATATAAAACAAATAGAATTGGACCAAGGATGCTTCCCTGAGGGACCCCACTTTTGATTAAAACAGGTTTTGAAAGAGCATTCTGAATTTTTACTTGCTGTGTTCTGTTATCAAGATGAGACCTAAGCACAGACAACATGGAGCCACTGATACCCATTACTGACAACCTATACATCAATTTTGAGTGACAAATTGAATCGAATGCTCTGGCAAAGTCAATATAGGCAACTCTTGTGTAATGACCATTTTTCATAGTCAGTGTCCAGTCATTTAAAGCTTCCAACAAGTTTGTGCATGTTGATATCTTTGCAATAGAACCATCTCTAGTAATAAGGTTATTATCAGATAGAAATTTAATAACATCGACTTTTATCCTGCTTTCAAAAATTATACAAGTCACAGAGATTAAAGAAAATGGTCTGTAGTTTTGGGCTAAGCTAGATTTTCCTTTTTTAAAAACCAGGGTAACATATGCGTGCTTACTTTTGATTGGAATTTTTTCTAACCTGAAGATGTGTTGAAAGAGAGTATGAAAGACTAGACGCAAGAGATTTGAAAAATATGGGAGGAAACCCATCTGGCCCAGAGGAAAAAGAGTTTTTCAATTTTTTCATAATGTGATAAACGCGGCTGGGTGTAAAATGAATATATGACAGAGTGTTCTTCAAATCTAATGGTAGAATGGCTGGTATAATTCCATTGTCTTTAACGCAAACACTGGCAAAATATTCATTTAACAGATTTGCTTTGCCATGGTTATCAAAAACATAATTACTTTTGGAGTCAAACAACGGAGCCACTCCAGATTTGCAGCTTAGTTTTGAGTTAATATAACGAAAAAATTTACCCAGATCATTTGCTGCTAATATTTTTTTCTCTGCAGAGGTCTGATGACTTTTAAGCAAATTTTTGCAAATTAGGGCACAATTTTTATACTTAATTTTACTATTAAGATTTCTTAGGCGCATAGAAATGCGCCAAAGTTTAGCCGTAAGTGAGAACTTCTTTTTAAGAAATTTAGGGTATCGCCTCTTCTTCAAATTCGTATTTGAGTTAATGTTGTTTACTGGAACAAATTTTGCAATAGCAAAACATAAAACTGAATAAAAGAATCAATAAATTCATCACTAGTTGTGCAAACATTTAAACATATATTCCAATCGAAGTTGATAAAAAAATTGTTAAGAGACGTCCAATCAGCTTTAGACCAATTTAAAGAGTTCATGGTAATAAGATCAGACGAACATATAAACCCACTAAAATTATCAGTAGGATCCTGTAAATTATCATATAGATTGTCAGCAGTACTTTCACTAACGATATCAAGATTAAAAGAATTTACCTCAAAAATAGCTAATAACATTTTATCCTATGTTGTGCCTTAACCAATTCAAAATAAACCAAATTTTTTTAAATGACAAAATGTGTCATAAAGAGCGACCAAACAAAGGATGAGAAAAGCAAGTTATCTAACTAGAATTAAAACACAATTATTACATTGCTTTTGCTATGGGAGGAAAAACGTGCTGGTAAAACAGTTTTCTTCTAGTGCGCTAAAGTAAATTAAATGTAGATATTTAACCAGGATCTAACAGTTGTCTGAATGCAGGCACTATATAAATGATATAAATACACGAGAATAAAAATATACACAAAATATGTTAAGATATTAGTTTTTTCTAGATAGGGAGCATAAAAACATCCAGATTGTGAACTCACATATGGTCCCGTTGCAGGTCGAATAGATTTCAAAATAGATTCTTCATGAGCATCCATCTTAAGGGCTTCCTTGGATCCATCAGCTTTCTCCTCTGACGAAGAATCCGGTCGCCTGGGAAGCTTCGGCTGCTCAGTTCTGACGGAATGTATCAGAAAACCGCATAATAGTGAAGTGCAAATCACAGTTTTAACAAATACTGACTTAGAATACATTTCTTATTGTGTTTCTAATTTTAGCTGCGCTCAATTATAGTACTATCTATGTTTCCTTGGTTTTGTATATTTTGAGAGTTCGGACATATATAATATAAAGCTTAAGCGCGATATCACAGCAAACAACTGGTGAATACTATAATAATTAAGTGAAATTATTAAAATTCACTAAACTAAGTAATTATTTGTTTATGTTGTTATCTTGTTTTACACGCATGACCATTTCCGTTTCAGCAGGCCTGTAAACAAGGTTGCCATATGTCGTTCTCTGAAATTCATAAAACGAGTAGAAAAAAATTGAGTGATCCCAGGTTTTTTGTGTTTGACAAAAGTTAAACAAATATTTTACACCCTCGAGCAAAGGTTAAACCCTAAGATACCTATATCAAAAATTATAGAACAAAGAATTATAATTCTTTATGAATATAAATGCAGAGATTCTAATCTCAAAAAATAAAACAGATGCAGAGAAACGAAAAATAACATAAAACAGATGCAGAGGTTCTCAAAGAAAACATACTAAGATTACAAAATTGGTCTAAAAAATGGCAAATGGAATTTAATAGCGATAAGTGTAATATAATGCATATAGGTAAAAAGAGTTTAAATACAGAATATATTTTAAATAATAAAATACTGAAAAATACTACTTCTGAAATAGACTTAGGTGTAATAGTGGATAATTCATTAAAATTTAGTGAGCAATGTAATAAAGCTGCCAATAGTGCAATTGCTGTTACAGGTATAATAAAAAGAACAATGACAAGTAGAAGAAAAGACATTATATTAAAGTAGGCATTGGTTAGACCCAAAGTTGAATATTGTGTTCAGGCTTAGTGTCCCTATCTTAAGAAAAATATAGAGAAATTAGAGAAAGTCCAAGCTAGAGCCACAATATTAATTAAGAACTGTAGTAATGTCAATTATGAAAATCGCTTAAAATGTACTAGATTGTTATCCTTAGAAGAGAGAAGGGTTAGAGGCGATTTAATAGAAGTTTATAAGATGCTTAATGGTTTCAGTAAAGTAAATTATAACAATTTGTTTCAATTAGCAAATAATAACAAAACTAGAGGACACAAATACAAGCTAATTAAATTTAGAAGTAGGCTTGAGATACGCACAAATTTTTCAGACAGAGAGTTGTTGGTGTTTGGAACGGACTGCCAGAGGAGGTCGTTGAGGCCGAGTCTGTCCATCAATTTAAGAATAGATATGATAAGTATATAAAGTGTTGTAGGGAAAGGTGTGAAGTATTAATAGAAAAGTAATAGGCTGAGTTGTGGGGTTGCCCAGTCCTATTAAAGTGTATAAGTTTTGATAGTTAAGTAGAGTTTATATAGTTTATTTAGCTTTTTTTGTATAAAATGGCTATTGTCTCTTGCTATAATGTTTGGTATGTGTGGTTTTGAGGATGTGTAGGCCTAGGTATATTGTAATTTGACAAGTGTTAGCATATTGAGTAGTATCTGTACCTGTTAGTGTACAGATTAATAGTACAGGTGTGCTGGTTTCCTGTATTAGTACTGGTTATTAAGTAAAATGTATCTAATATGTTATGCTATGCAAGATGTGTAGATAAGTTTTTATTTTATTTTGTGTGGGTCTCAAACAAGCAGTTGTGCTTTCTGACCTAGTGTCGTTATGTTATGTTATGTTAATTCTATATCTTTGTCAAAAATAACTAGGGTAGTCCGTACAAATAAAAATTAAGGTGCGAGTCCAGTAAACTCAAAAGAGCCGTACATAATAAATTACTGAAAAAGAATCACACATTAACTCTATTACGTGATCACGATGCTATTCACACTGCAATGGGTGGAATGTCCCGTGGAACATATATGTGATGATCCCAAATGAAGGATTGCAGTGACACACATCCCATGATCTCAACTGATAGGTTTCTTGCTGTGATTGTGAAATGGTTCAACGAGAATTTAAAGAATGAACAAGTCGTATGGTACATTGCTAGAACGTCCGCCTTAGGACAGAGAGGTTCGGGTTTAAATCCAGCGTCAGTTAGAGGTGCTCATATTCCCTAGGGATGAGCCTTTTATGAACTATACGGGCACATGCAGTTCATAAAATATTGTTTAAATTATGATCACCTACATTCTGAAAGAATATAGTACCTAGAGAGAGAGAGAGAGAGAGAGAGTGGGGTGATGAGAGTGTGAGAGACGAGAGAGAGAGAGAAACGGAGGGGCACAGAGAAACGGATATAGATAGACAGAGACAGAGAGAGAGAGAGGGGGGGAGGGAATGAGTGTAAGATAGCGAGAGAGAGAGAGAGGGGGGGGGAGGGAATGAGAGTGTGAGACAGCGAGAGAGAGAAAGAGAGAGAGAAACGGAGGAGAAATGGACATATATATATATATATATATATATATATATATATATATATATATATAGAGAGAGAGAGAGAGAGAGAGAGAGAGAGATAGATAGGAGACAAAGAGAAAAAGAAAGAACAGAGAGCGAGAGATAGAGAGATACAGTGAGAGATTAATAAAATCAAAATCACATAAAATATTGGTTCTCTGCGTTTGCTGTGTATTATTACAACGCTATATTTTCAAGCTAATTGCATACATTGTAGTATAATTGATTTAGCAGCAGTGTCACATAGACGTGAGCCGGTTCAAATTGACGTACGTACATTTTGTAGAGACAGTAAAGCTACAATGTATATCATGACGATTGAACAATAACACTATATTGACACAATGACGTTTAAATAAGCATCTTAACACACCAACAGACTGCAAATGCAATTTGCCTTCCAATGTTCAGTGCATATCTAAGAGTTATAGTCAAAGAAGATCAAATTATTGATTTTAACTTACACTTCAATTATACAATTTAATCATAAAATGTTGTTAAGGTGGTGTGTGCTCGTTACGATTAAAGTTATATAGGATATTTTAAATTGATAAGCTACTTCAATTAAACAAATTGCAGGCCTATTATAGTATCAAGTCAATGTCAGAATCTGGTCATTACTCCTCAGGACAACTAGAGCCATTCTAGCTACCGTCACGCAACTTCCTTAAAGCCTACCTGAGGCTTAGGCCTAATCTACACGATATCGAACAGAAGGTTCTATTCTCTGAGTTAAGGGTAATTTGAACTTACTCTTATTCCTCGTTAATATAAATATTTTAATCATCATGACACTTCTTTTTTTCTTCTTCTCTTCTTCTTCTTTTCTTCTTTTAGCATGACGTAATTTTATCACAATATAATCGTTATGATGCAAACTTATCCTAAAATTTGAAACAGCATACAAGTCTCAATAAAGGAGTTCCCAGCAATAAATGAGAAAATCGAAGAAAATGGAAAATTCTTCTGTCGAGAAAGAAGCGAATAGGAAATGTTTAAATTAGATGTACCTTATACAACAGCGAGACAGAAGGGTAACAACAACGAGAAGAAGGGTAGCGCAGGGGTAACGTCATGTAGTATTAAATGACAAATCCTGAAGTGAATTGAACCCTCGTGGGTTCGAATCCCGGCCGCGCTGACCTGAGAGCAAAATCTCGGACATCCACTGGATTGGATATAAGGAAAATGAACTAAAATTGCCTAACGGTTTAAACATGTGGTATTAAAAGTGATAGATATCGACATAGGTGATCATTTCACTATAATGCGTATTTTTACATTTATTTCAAATTTTGATTTAAAAATATCAAGTTAAACCTTTTAATCCGTTTTTCTATACTGCGTCAAGTTATTGTTATTAATTCTTTGAAGAACTGGGCGTTACCTTAGTGGATTGCAATACTACAGCACCTTAGCATACTACACGTATGTACTGCCACTACTTCAATTATTATTACTTATTTTCAAATAGGCACATGTAACAACACATGAATAAATAGTAATTTATTACTTTTCAATAAATAATAAACTCCGTCAATAACTTTAATTGATTAGAAAAGTTTAACTACAATTAGTGCACCTCAATAATACTACATGAGATGACAAGGCAGATATTTAAATCCTGTCGTCTTCTGCTCTGATTTGAAATAAGTACGGATTAAAACAAATAAATAGGGATGAAAAATCAATAGGAACAGGAGATTGTAAAGCAGTCACTCAGACGGTTGCGACTAGTCCACAGAAAGCATGTACAACAAATGAAATAATGGCATCACTGCATTTTATATCTGTTTCAGAAATCTTAATAATTGATTTATTGATTGATGGTTAAATGACTGATCAATGGATGGATTAACTGAAACTAAATTACTCACCTGCAAGCAATTAAACCTAATTACTTAATTATTTAATTACTACAATAAACAGCACTACAAAATGGAACTACATAACGCACTTTTCATGATATAAGAAACCAAACCAAAAAATGGAAAATCGTTGCGGCAATAGCAATAATAATAAAACATATTAGTAATAATATATAATAATAATTTTCTGAAAGCAACACGAACGAAAAGCACAACCTAATTCCGGTTCGGTACACGAAAATAACATAGAATATTTGATCACAGTGATTGACTCGCAGCGCTTAGGTTAATGCATCAGAAACAAAAATAGATCAATTAAATATAAGTAAACAAAGAAAGAAGTTAATCTCCGGAAAAGTCACACAGTAAGTTTTCCTTATCAAAGTCATAAACTATATAGCAAAAACAAAACACAAAACAAAATATAGTCCGCGCTATTCTCAACGAAGATAGATAGTATTTTACTGCTCATGATGCAGTTAGCAGGATGCTGATTATCAAATATCAATTATACCCTGTAGGCTAAGGTCTATGTTAACAATTCTATTCACTTGTGAGATAATCGGAAAGGTTTTGATACCGAGTCGAACTCAAGTTATGAAATGATAAAACTATAACTGAAACTTCCTCCTCCGATCTTTAGAAATGTGATCATCCAGAACCATTCTCTCCTACTCTCGTCTAACTTTGCCAAGTTCCTTTAATATACATAGTCAAGGTATAATTACACTAACAACAAAAACTTAAACAACCAACAACAAATTAAATCAAACCCAAACAAATTCATTCAATAAAATTCTACATTTCACAAGGCTAAACCTCTCAACTTTATATATGCCATGTTCCTTGCTAAATGCGAAATGCGCGACTATACAATAAAAACTAGAAAACATAGCAACAAAGCTGGACCGGTAATAAATTTCTGGCAGCTGAAATTGAAAATCTAAAAAAATTTTTCGCATGCAGCTATTTCGATTCCTTAGCAAGCAAAATGAGCTACATAATTAACGGAAGGGTTAAGAGTCTCATTAAAAAAGAAACAGAAATTATGCACGTACAGTAGTTGCAATCGAAATATAGAGTAAAGTTTCAGAAGCTTTAATAATTTTTAAGTACCGCCAATAAAAAGGAACAGCTCATATAGAACGTAGAGATTTCGAGTGGCGCAATCTTGTGACTGGCTATAAACTTATTTCATCTTGTTAACTGAACTGCATGACTGTGATCTAGAAAGAGAGTGGCATTGGTAGCCGCTGACAGACACAACAAGGAGACTCACAAACTCGCAGTAAAGCTCAAGTGCTTAAGCATATTACGACTAGACATCAAAAACAGGAGGTTTAATTTATCAGAGGTATTCAGAATTCGTTGCATAATATATACGCATCTTTATTCGTATCATATAACTTAATAAATACGCATTTTCACATAACGTCCCACTGACTCCCACATTTAAAACGCCTCATAGATAACATACCCAATAAGCACGTGTTAATCAATAGGAATAACCTGCAGCGCACTTCTGCAGACTTGCAATAACAAATATTTCATTTATTGCATAAATATAGTTTATTATCACTGACGCACAAATGTGATGAAACATAAATAATGACATTAAGCCAGAGTACGAAATGACAGGCTATCTACAAGCTGCAAATGACTTCATGGTAAGTACATCGTAGTGAAATATTGATAAGAACAAGTAGAATGTGAAACTAGAAACGACAACGGCTACAATTCACTGCTCTAACACAACTATATTTCACCAGTATTTTTTCGAATTACGCAAGACCAAAATTTAATGTAAATTAAAATGAATGAAATTCATAACTATTTCGTAAACTGGCTAAGATATTACTGTAGCAATGAAAAGCTAAATAACTTGTTGAATTTAAAAACGTTTACTGTGAGCGCACGTCGATGACAGCTTGAATGACCTCAGTCGTTGTTGGCTTTAGACTCAACGGTTCAAACCAACTCTGGAAAGAGCCATGTAGTAATGGGTCAGCAACAACAACGAGAGAAGAGAGTCAGCCCAACGACCTAAATCACGTGCGAGCAACAACAACATTAGGCGAGAGTGGATGTCGGCACAACGACCTAAATCACGTGCGAGCAACAACAACATTAGACGAGAGTTGATGTCAGCATAACGGTATGACTCACGGGCGAACAACAACAACGAAAGAAGAGAGTGGATGTCAGCAGAGCGCCCTAAATCATGGACGAGCAACAACAACAACAGGGAGTTGTTCCTGTAAGTGCTTTTTCAAACCATCACGTAAATTTACATTTTGTCGAACACTGTTAACACGTGAATCATACGCACGTCTATGTGTTTATACCAGTACATACCAGAAGACAATACCGCAAGCAGAGAGCATCGTCACATACAAAAAGTCATTGTAAGATGTTATCTAGAATAAGCAGCACATAGCAGAGTTTAATTTAACGGTGATTTAATATGACGAGCGTATGTTGGTTTAATTTGAACCATTTAAACTACTAATCTATATCGTATCCCCACCATGGTTGAACTGGGATTCAAGAGAAGATGATGATGAAACTACTAATCTATACCATGAAACATCAGCCATCTACAAAAATCGTCTAGAAACATACAGAATCTCAGCAGACTACACTTGAAGGCAACAGACAAGTTTAACGTCAGTTTCTCGCTCTATAACATGTCGGTGACAAGGAGAGTACTGGGTCTGAACCCGGTATCTACTGATCCGCTGTCGATCAACATGCCAACAAGTTACCAGGTCAGCCCTATATAAATATACATATCTCTCCATTACTCAATAAGTAATTTTGGACATTGACACGCATTTTATAATTCAATAGCAAACTGAATAAAGAAATGGTATGCACCAACGGCTCACATAGCATTTTGCAACATCTAACTAGGCGGTATCCTGTCATCGTACATCATATAGCCTAGCAGTATATATAATAATCAAATATACAAGAAAATAGTCATTCTAAAGCATCAATATGTACGATATCTGAGACAATATATAGAACATTAGACAATATGCATATTAAAAATAAGATCTATTTCAGTCTACTCTGCAGAAGTATAGCGCCCTAGTGGAAATATGTGAAAGTTACAATATACTTATTAACAATTCTAGTTTCATAACTCTGAGTTAGAAGAACAACGCAAATAACTCTTCGATGTGCCACTGCTTAAAAGTGATACGCATAAACAATTCTTAATGAACAATTTTTGGATTTTATAATTTAAATTCGAATTGATTTCTAATTACCTACAGATATATTAATTACTTATATTTTCATAGGCAGTAAATTTACCGTTTTCAAATTTACGTTTCTTTTTTGATAACCTATGTGAGAGCTTCTCTGTCCCTCCTTATACACGTCTCTCTCTCGCTCTCTCTCTCACACTATCTCTTTCTCTCATTCACTACACGACTTAACAGCTGGTCCATGGCAGATAATAAACATTTAGATGAGCACCCACATTAGAACTCAGAGGTCAGTGTTGTCAGTAGCTGAGCACACACATTAGAACTCAGAGGTCAGTGTTGTCAGTAGCTGAGCACACGCATTAGAACTCAGAGGTCAGTGTTGTCAGTAGCTGAGCACACACATTAGGACTCAGAGGTCAGTGTTGTTAGTAGCTGAGCGGGGAGAAGGTTTCTGAGTTGAGCCACTGTGTTGAGCAGAGCAGTTCTCTCTAGCTCGAGGGCTTGAACCTGAGACTCTAGCTTCTGATCCCGGGACACTAGCCTGTTGTTCTGCTCCTCCAGGCTGTGGATCTGCCGTCGAGCAACCTGAGCGAAAATAAGAGTATTTTAATCGATTTATTATTAAACGAGTAATTAATAGAATTAATAATAGTAAACTAACTATAATTTACTAAGTAATTAATTGAAGAATTAAGTAGAATTAATTGAATACCACTTAATTAAATATTTAATTAAATACATAATTATGACGAATTTTAAAATTCTCTTCTTAACTTTGAAAATAACTTTTAGCCATCTAAAGCCAATTTCTATTTTAATGAAACAGAAATTAAAATAAGAAATAATTTCTTAGCCTTCTTCTAAGCGTATGTCACACTCGTTCAACTTTCGTTTAGATATCACTGTTGACTATGCTAAGTTGCTGTTGAAACGAGTATGGCTGGGATCCTTTTAAAATTAGTTGTGAAAATCGGACAAAAATTCAGGACGTGCTCAACCGAAATATTTCACAAACATAAATATTGCCGGCAGAATAGAACCTACCAGTCGGCCTAAATTCACAACAATTCCTCTTTAAGGTCGTCAGAATAATGATTAACAAAAATTCACTGATATTCAGAAAATGGCTGAAGATATTTAATATTCAGGAAATATCTCAAGCTGTCACAGCCAATACAAACCTGAAGTTGCTCCAGAAGTTCCATCTTTTGACGACGCAGACTGTCGTTGGTGACTTTCATGCGCGTGAGCTTGTCGTTAAGACTGTGAGAGGTGCCGACCTTTGACGTATTGTTAGACTGGGACTGCCTCAGTGTAGTCAGTTCCTCCTGTAGCACGTGGTACTCCAACTCATAGGCTTCTAACTCTTTACTAATGTCAAGTGCAAA
The DNA here is from genome assembly GCA_905160935.1 of Enchytraeus crypticus. Lineage (NCBI taxonomy): Eukaryota > Metazoa > Annelida > Clitellata > Enchytraeida > Enchytraeidae > Enchytraeus > Enchytraeus crypticus. The sequence continues at coordinate 917,253 of CAJHZI010000649.1, read as the reverse complement.
CACCTAGTCAATCAATCAATCAAATAATAAGGGAATGAATGAACGAATGAATGAATGGAACAATCAACCCATCGTCCACTTCAGTCAATGAAATAAACCATCAAGAAATTAATCGAATAAATTAAACATAGAAATAATCATGAAAAAGATAATTCATTCATTCATACATTTAATCATTCATTCATTTAATCTGATAGGTTCAATGCATGCAATTAATCAAATCAATCTCGTTCAATAGTAGGTTTCAAGATTCAATTAATTTGCTCGTAAAGTTTTAGAGCAGAAATATAAACCGGTAATCTTTTGCTAAGGGTCAAAGGGAAGGCATAATAGAACTATATGCCCGTGGTTACAGAATCAATATACTAATTCTAATGAAATATTTATAATTGTGCTTGCTTTAGACGCCTCACATAAAGGGAAGATGACACTAGTAGTTTCTAGGCAGAGACCATCAGTATAAGAAAACTATTTAACGCTATGCTCGACTGGAGCCAGAGGCGACGTCGGTAAGATATCCGACCACGGATCAGTCCAGGGTTCGCCCGTAACTGATATCGCATTCGGAAGATGAAACTAACGTTAACATCAGCTCTACAGCTAAGGGCTAAGCATAGCGTTGAATATCTTAAAGGCATATATCCCACCGGCATTATCCTACGTTAGTTTTCTTGGTAAGAAACATCGTACACTAAACCGACAACAAACTACTACGCTAAGAAGTGATTGATGAGTATCGTACCTGATTAATGACCCTCTCCATCTGTATGATGCCCATCTCAGGCAGCGTTGTCTTCAAGAACTCCACCACTGCTTCAAACCCGTCGCACTGCTTGATCAGTTCTTTGTGGTTCCCCAACAGTATTAGTGAAACCTTCAGAACTACCTCTATCCCAAACAAAAAGATTAGATCTGAAATATAAAATACAAGTTTAATCAGGAAAATTTATGATACCCACTCTCTCTCTCTCTCATTCTTCCGTACTGAATACAGGCAGATCAATGGTATACTTTACGGTATTGTATACCATAAGAAATAATGTTATGATATAGACATGCTTATTGAGGTAACAGTCAGTAGAGTGAGAGAGATGATAAATGAGGAACTACATAAGTTAAGTCATAGAGAATTTAAAGACAACAGAATTAACCTATTTACACAAGTGACAACTTACTACGATAGTTAGCTTTAGAAAGTACAACGATGTGCAACATTTTAAAAAACCTATAAATCGGCTCGAAAGTATTGGCTGTCTCGATCTTATCGAGTATCTTACCGACATCGCCACTGGCGATGTCGGTAAGATACTCGACCGCGGACCAGTATGTGCGGGGTTCAAATCCTGGGCTTGCCCGTCACTGACATCGTTTTCGAGTGAAGAAACTGACGTTAAGATTTGCTTTTTTAGCTTTATTACAACTAAAAGTGAATCTTAAACAAGAATTTGACTAACAACTAAGAATGCTGCATAGTTACCCTACTCACCAAACACTCTGCCGACAAATCCTAGTGGAAACTGAGACGCAAAGATAGTAAGAAACCAGGGAGCAGCGTAGAGAGTGGGAGCAATCTCATAGTCCTCAAAGTGGTCATACAGGTCCTTGTGTTGATCATGTAGGAGACGAGACAACTGGTACATGTGAATCTAAGCACAGCATGTGAAATCCTTGCTAATCAATCGTGTTGATGTGAATACATGTGAATCTAAGCACAGCATGTGAAATCATCGCTAATGAATCGTGCTGATGTAAATACATGTGAATCTTAGCACAGCACGTGAAATCATTGGTAATGAATCATGTTAATGTGAATATATGTGAATCTATGCACAGCATGGGAAATCATAGCTAATATATCGTGTTAATGTGAAAACATGTGAATCTAAGCACAGCACGTGAAATCTTTGCTAATCAATCGTGTTAATGTGAATACATGTGAATCTTAGCACAGCACGTGAAATCATTGCTAATGAATTGTGTCAATGTGAACACATGTGCATCTTAGCACAGCATGTGAATGCATTGCTAATCAATCGTGTTGATGTGAATACATGTAAATCTAAGAACAACATGTGAAATCATTGGTAATCAATCGTGCTAGTGTGAATATGTGTGATTCTAAGCATGACACGTGAAATCATAGATAATGAATTATATAAAAATGAAAAATTATGACTCTAAGAATAGTCATGTGAAAAGATAGCTAATCAATTATGTAAATGTGATTAATCTAAGTAGCAAAATTATAGGTAATCAATCACGTGAATAAAACGTGTATGTGAAGTCTAAGTATAGTAGATGAACTCACAGATAATTCAATTATCTAAAAAAAAATCACAGACAATTCAATTATCTAAAAAAAAATCACAGACAATTCAATTATCTACAAATAAAATCACAGATAATTCAATTATCTACAAATAAAATCACAGATAATTCAATTATCTACAAATAAAATCATAGATAGATCTAATTCAATTATCTACAATTTTTCATATTGTTCTTTACCGAGCGACGTTCTTTGCTAACGCCACTTTAACATTACTTTTACAAATGAGAGTGTTACAGCTTAAGTGACAGAGGCGCAACGATATTACAGCGCAAATATCAGCAAGTTTTTAAACACCACTAGGTACTTATTGCTTTTATTGTGCTAGATGTTGTCGCGGACAATAATCGTATTATCATAGATGTTGACGAGCGATAGAAATGAAATTGGATGTAGAATGAACCTGCAATGGAACCATGTCGGGTCTGTACTGTCGCCTGAAGCCCATGTTAAACATCATATACTTCAACATGTCGAATGCTGGCTCCTCCGGGATGTGCTGCACAATAACAAATATAAAACACATAGTGATATTTTTTTAATATAGTGGCAGCTATGTTTAGGTAGTAAACAAAGCCTAGTGTGGGTTTGTGTTTACATTCACGGCAGGCAAAGCTAAATATCTGTCATAAGCTTCACTGATAAATTATTATGCACTTCTACATATACTACCTCCATGGCATTTATAAATTAGAACATTTATATTTCAAATACCAATTAAACGATGATAAAATACGTCTTAATGTACAGTTACTATGTCTAGATAAGGTAATCACGCATTATAGTGAAATGATCAACTATGTTGATATCTATCACTTTTTAATACCACATGTTTATACCGTTAGGCAATTTAGACCATTTTCCGTATAACCAGTCCAGTGAATGTCCGAGATTTTACTCTCAGATCAGCGCGACTGGGATTCGAACCCACGAGAGTTCAATTAACCTCAGGATCCGTCATTTAAAATTTCATGACGTTACCCCTACGCTATTAACCCCCCTGCTTCCCTGCGATCAATTGTGCATCGTTTGTCCTTGGGGTCAAAATTGACCCCATATCATCCATGCTATTATTTGCAACAATTTTTGCGCTTTCTTACAATGACATTAAAAATATGTTTAAAATATTTTACGTATATGATGCATTACAAGAATTCAACAGAATACTTTTGTCAATATTGCCATTTTATTAACAGAAAAACACGAGTTAGTATTACAGACATAGCACGAGCAGTTATTACAGACATAGTTCATATGATCTTTACAACAGAAGTGTTGGCACTTGGAGCATCGAGTAGAAGCCTTTCTATCCGCTTCACGCGAACATATGTGACAACGTCCGCGTTTTGTCCCTTGGGCTGGCTTAACCACTGCCACTGTGGCTTGACCTTGACCTTGATCGGTAGCAACGATCTTCCTAGCAGCTGGGGTTCTGGGTAGGTTGCTGCGTCTTTCAAGCTGCGGTTGCACCAGGCATTTCCCTAGTTCCACCAAAAACAGGCGTCTTTTGAAGAGCTTGACGAAGTTCTAAGTGAGGTTTATGTCAAGGTAAATAACATACGCATAGATAGCAGCGATGTCCAAGAGATAGTAAAAGATAACAATGGCCACCTTGCTGTCATTCTCTTACAACTAAGGACGTGATGAAATTATCGCAGGTTACGTCCCTTTAGATCCTCAGTCAGAACAAGCACTACTCGCATACCTTGATTTCTTTCAGGTGGACCACTGTCTCTCTTTCCCGTGTAAACCTGCATATTCCAGACATAACTGGTAACACTATCGCAAGCCATCCAAATTTTTATCCCATATTTGGCTGGTTTGCTAGGCATATATTGCCTAAATGGGCATTTCCCTCTAAATCCAACCAACTGTTCGTCGACTGTCACATTTTCTCCGGGATTGAACATTTTGGACAAAGTGTCTACGAAATTTTCCCATACATCTCTAATGGCAGCAAGTTTGTCGCCGCGTTTTCTTGTTTCTCGTGTTGATTTGTCATCAAAACGAATGACCCGAGAAATCACGTAGAATCGCTTCAGTGACATAGTAGCTCTGAAAATTGGTCTGCCATCCACTTCATCCCATAAACTGGCACAAGCTTCATTATTTGACCTGTATACCCCACTAAGTATCAATAGTCCTAGGTAAGCTCTGAGTTCTGTTTCATCAATACTACGCCACTCATCCTTGTATATGGCATCACCATCTTCATTGTTCATTCGTAGTACTGCACCAATAATAGTATCATTTATAAATAGATCAAAGGAAGCTGGAATCGAATCAACACGAGAAATGGCATAGCGAGTTGCTCCAGGCTTACTTTTTATGATGTCCATGTGTGTTCTACGGCCTCGATTTTCTGGTGGTTGAGTCGTTCAACTGTGCCACTTTTTGAAGTATACTTCCTGACATTGGGTTGCTCAGATTGACCTGCTGATGTGCAATGACTCCATGGTTGTACTGCAGCAGAAAAGGAATGAAGAAATCCATGAGGTGTAGTGAGCACTGGCATGGAAGGTATGTCATCATCACCTGATTCAGGTTCCCAGTCTTCGTCAGATGATATATTTTCATTGATAGATACATTATCGCTAGTCTCTGATGCATCTTCTGAATCAATAGCTAGCACTTGAGCAAGTACTTCATCAGGATCCCGAAACACTATGGAACGCTTTGAATATTACTATTCATTGTAGTCATAAAACCTTGAAACGATTTTACATGAAACTATTAGCAAAACAATATAGCCAGTTGGACAGTCGGTCAACTGAATGGCTTGCGATCAATGTTCTAGCACACAGGTTATATGACAATGCAAATTCTATCATTGTTAGAGAAAAGAATCAGAAGTGAAAAAGCTATATGATTGGTCGGGAGAATTGATACAAAGAATGCTTTCGGCCAATGGGATCAAAGGAAAAGTTAAGTGGGTTAGATAATCATCAGCTCTTTCCTCATTGGTCGTAAGGTTTTATAATGGATCAATTATGTATAAAGCAAAAAATTCATTATCATACAAGTAAATGTTGATTTTCTCTCTTGGGGTCATTTCTGACCCCAAGAGACCAATGGAGTATAGACATGTCATATAACACAAAAAATAACTACTTTGGAAGTTAGTTGATAAAAATTTATTTTTAGCCCAGTAAATGATTAAATGTCGTGAAATATCTTAGCCGTCACGGTTGTATTTTTAGAAGGGCAGCGATTTGAAGTGGCTGTGGGGTCACTTTTGACCCTAAAGATAACAGACGGGAATTCTCAGATCAGCGCGACTGGGATTCGAACCCACGAGAGTTCAATTAACCTCAGGATCCGTCATTTAAAACTTCATGACGTTACCCCTACGCTATTAAGACATTCTAGATAGAATAATCTTAATGTACATTTAGTAATTACAGTGTAAATAAAGCTTGCTTGCAAGCCGCAAAACAATCAGCTGATGATTGCACTGGTGGCCCCTCTAACGATAGAGAAATGTACCACATGATTCTTTCAAAGTAAACATGTTTTATAAAAGGTCTATAAAACGAAAATTCATAAACAATTCACGTAGCGTAAATACTGAATACGTTTGAAGAAAATACAGCTTCTTGACTGATTCAGATGTGAGCTCGATTAGGCTTCCGACTATAGATCATTATGTGTTGAGGTTTAAATCCTCTTTCTTCGATGGAGCCTCGATGCGTGAAATTGGCGCTAAAAGGGCCTTTACGTTTTAACATAAATATCCTACTTCTGCAATCAAGCATTTTAATAATTTTTAATTAGCCCACTTCTTAAATCACCCAACAGATGAGCGCGAGGCCACTCTGACTTCTATCAATTGTTGTCAATCACACAAATTCTCTCCATAATATTCGTAGTTCACTGGGAATTGAAAAATTGAGAAATTGAGAAAACCTCAGCAAGTGGATTTAACATCTACGCACACAGTTCAAAGAGATCTGTAGGTTTTCAATGACATATTACTACTATTGGTTGCGAATAAACTGTACATTTCAAAGTGTATCCAGTGTGTAATACAAATATGCAGATAATCAGAATATATAAAACAGTTGACAGACTTCAGCGCATGTTCAGAAGTTCAATGATGAACCACTAACCCCACAACAACACCAACGTATTAACCGCAATTAAATTCCCAAACAAAACGGAATAATTCCATAAAATTCCAACATATTATTATCAGGAAGTCCGACAACATTAAGAGAGTATTTGTCTAATATTACTCCACACTTCAACTCTTTAATACAGCTACATAGAGCAATAAATGTGTTCGATGGATTTGTTTATAGATGACGCACATGCATGAGAAGTATGCCGGCAACAAAGCTGATGCCCTGACAGTACATCAACTTCTAATACAGTTACATAGACAAATAAATGTGTTAAATTTGATTGATTGATGACGTACATGCATGAGAAGTATGCCGGCAACAAAGCTGATACCCTGACAGTACCCCACATCCCTGTCTAACAGAGAATAGGCTTTGAGCAGGTTGAACAGCGAGAGCTGACCAGAGCCCAGTTGCGTCGAGAAGTACGGGTGACCGGGAAATGTTCGACCTAGCCACAATCAATCAATCAATCGAGCAATGATGAATCAATCAATCAATGGATGAATTATTCGACATGGGTATTAGCAAATCGATGAATTATAAATGATCTGTAGAATTTAATGAATTAATAAATAAACAGGAATCCTTAAATAGTCATAACAAATACAACGAAATACAATGACCAATAAATACCGTCCATAAGTAAGTCATTAGCATGCAAAGATCAGCCATATTTAGCAAAAATATAATGGCCACATTTAAGGAGTAGAAAAATCGCAGTTTGAACCGTAACAGTAGTCTAAATCACGGAATAGGCATAATTTGGTAATAAGTAAGCTTTATCAGCGGATGTAACGAACGGGGTTGCGTGAGCGTGCTCGTGCGGCCGGCAAAGCCTCCCGTCTTACATCAAAGGGAACGTATTTCTCTCACCCTCAATATTGGGTCCTGGGAATCCGGGACATCGGGTTTGGCGGCCCGGCCCGAATCGGGAGTGGGGACTCATTCCACGTCGTCACGTTGAAGAACGCTATTATGGCCGGCAGCGATTCGAGATAGCAGTTATTACGTTAAATGGCCTATTTCAGGTACCGCTTGTCAGGAGGAACCGAGGGGTGCTGCATCTCGAATGGTCTATCTTCGCTCAACTTCGATCTGTTTATTCGAGTGCCGATCCCCATGCTTCTTTTATAGATTCTCTTCCGTAATGTGATTCTCGGGGCGAAGTGATATGGTGACCCGAACCGGGAGTAGAAGCGTACTCCGCGTCTGCTATAGTTTAGGCAATTACAGTTGAGTTTCTGCCATGCTTCTTAATCTTCAAACTGGTTGTAGTAGATAATTATATGATTGGTTGTTTTAACTGCGACGACCTTTATTTTTCTTTACCCTATAAAACTTTCCTATACCTTTTTAGACTTATTCTTCCCTGTCCTTTTAATATTGGTCTTTCCGTAGTTCCTTCTCTCGTCCATCGTTGCTGAAGTGGTGTAATGGGCCTTTCGTTTAATGCGGTGAAATACGTGGATAGTCTGCTGGTCATTGGTAATCCCGCTTCTGCATCCTTTAATAATGGCTTTCGTGTAGTCACCATGAAATTCGTGGATAGTCAACTGGTCATTAGTAATCCTACTCCCGCCTGCAGGGACGAACTCCATCCAGGCGCTTAGCAAAATGCCTGCAGAGGCGAACTCCGTCCAGGCAATGCCGTCGCTAACCCGCGCCTGCAGAGACGAACTCCATCCAGGCGCCTAAGAAATACCTGCAGAGACGAACTCCATCCAGGTAATGCCGTCGCTAGCTTCCCGCCTGCAGAGACACACTCGCAGAGACACACTCGACCCAGGTGCTTAGCAAATACCCGCAGAGCCGGACTCGACCCGGGTATCGCCGTGGACTACCAGCCTCCCGCCTGCAGAGACACACTCGACCCAGGCGCTTAGCAAATACCCGCAGAGACGGACTCTACCCGAGTATTGCCGTGGACTACCAGCCTTCCGCCTGCAGAGACACACTCGACCCAGGCGCTTAGCAAATACCCGCAGAGACGGACTCGACCCGGGTATCGCCGCGGACTACCAGCCTCCCGCCTGCAGAGACACACTCGACCCAGGCGCTTAGCAAATACCCGCAGAGACGGACTACCAGCCTATTACCTAGGCCTCCCCAGGGGGACACCGAACCATCACCTGGGCCTACCCAGGGGGGACACCGAACCATCGCCTCCAATTAACCTTCACGGCTTGGGAAACTAGCCAACCTGAGAGGCTCCCTTACCTATCCCGTAGGGAGTCAGTAAGAGAAAGGATCATTGAGACTCGATCCTTTATGAGAACTACACGTTGTACACCGTATAGACTCATCGGAGCCGATAGCTAATTTACGACGCAGCTGCGTCACTTTGGAAATACCCTTCGTAATAATCTAGCTATACCCACCTATAACCTCGGCTTATATCATCTGTTATAAATCTTTGGAAAAACCCTACGTCACTTAGTCTATTGTTTATAAATAACTGCTCTATAATATCTGCATTCTATCTAAAATATATTTATTTATTAATATAAAAATTGTGAACAAGGCGTGTTCATTACAGCGGATTAGTAGCTGTTCTTGCCTTTTGGGATGTCTAGACCGGGGATTAGTTGATTCCCAGTTCTAAAAAGTAACATGCTGCTTTATTTAAGCAGTAAGTTGAGTAGTAGAAGAGGCTGAAGAAGAGCCCTTTGATTGGCTGAACGATTTAATTTTGCGATTGACCTTGAATACTGTAAAAGTTCTGATTCTTAGTTTAACTCCTATTCGAGGTAAGTGATCTACAGTTTGAATTTAGTAAAAAGTGTCTATAAGAGTTACCTATTACAAAAAATATGTTGAGGGATCCAAATTCAATCCCTCATCCTCTCGACCAGTCAGTCTATTGATAAATCGATCATTAATCGCTCAGTCACTCACTCAACCAATTAATCAATCAATCAAATATCACCTATCGATACGAGTAATTCAATTAAACAATAGAAGCACACCTAGATCAATAAGTATCGCGTGTTGATGCTGGGTTAGCTGTTTAAGTAGATTATGATAGGAGTACACTTCACCCTCTGGTGGCCGATCTTTGATTAATTTACCATGATGCATAGCATGCTGCTCCACTAATAACTGCCATATCTCTCCTCGCTTGACTCTCGGCACACCTGTGTCCATTAATTAATCAATCAATCAGTGATACTGAAAAATCAATAACTATTGCTAAAAATGACTATAAACGAAGGCGGACTTTATCACACAAAGACCAATTGTCAGAAAATTAGCGAAAATATCAAATGATACTGAACGAAATTATAACATGCTAGCTCGTTACAGGGCTTTTACTAAATGCGTTCAGTTAATTTACCAAATCTTTAAATGTCGAGAACAATATCAGCGCAGAAGAACATTGAGAGAAATACAGTAAACATACCTGTAATGCTATTTATGCAACGAATCCGTCAAACTAATCTAGAACCCAACAATGTACTTGTATAATAAACAGCTAATAACTGAAAAAAGTTTTTGTACAGGGCGATAATTGGCAACAGGTCATGAATTAATTTAAAAACTAGTACATTATGTATTTCTGCTACAGAAACCAGAAAAAATTAGCAATAATAGAAAATAAAGTACCATCTTTGACAGCTTTAGTGAGCAAATTCAGGTCGAAGAGTTTATTTGGTCTATCGGGATCGCTGAGCATCAGATCCCACAGTTTCGTCACCTCCTTGAGGCAAGGTGTTATCTCCTCATAATCCAGCCTCATCGGCTTCACCTCATGTATCCCTCCGTCCTCACTTTCTTCGGACTCAGAGATAACTGCATCAATCAATCAAACTAAGTGTTAATCAGTCCGTCAATAGTTGAATCAATCAATCTTTAGTAACCATAAGTTAATCAGTCAATCAAACGATCGTTCATTCCATCAAACTACACGTTAACCAATCAGCAAAACTTTATGTTAATCAATCAGTCAATCATTCAATCAAATGTCGAAATCGAGGTTTGGCTCATAAGGAGTGTCCAATTGCCGCAGAGTGATAAAATATTATTGTGAATTAAATCGGCGATAATTACAATGTACCAAAAATCATTAAATGGTAAGACTATTTTAAAATTAAAAATACAAACATAAGAAAGTAAATCCTATAAACTTGGGAATCCAGATATATCAGTATCTGTACACGTGTTAAATAATTTAACAAAAATTGATCTACTAATTGCAACTAATCAATCATTGAGTCAACCAATGGATGAAAGCTATCAATCTGAAGACGATTATAACTCGCATTTTAAATAATTCTCGCTAATTTCATTTTAAATCTACATTTCTATCGTTTTATAATTAATTTATAATGTTTTAGTAACCTGGCCGGTGTATTTGGTTTTCTTTGTTCATACGTATGAGCAGCATGGTATCTAGAATAGCTTTCTTCCACAGACCTCGCACTCTACCACCTGATCTTAAACCTTTCTGCAGGGCTCCGTACGTAAAGCTGCTACCACTCGCCGAGTCACTTCCGTCTAAGCAATTATTTACATTTTGATTTAATACACATGTATATGGTAAAGCTAGTACTCAGGTGCAGATATTTATTATACATTTATCGTCATAATATAGCGATAAAATATCTTCCGTGCGGTTTTAAGGTACCCTAAACACGTTTAAATTGCACTTCTTAAAACAATTCTTCAACATCCATTTTGCAAGGTTTTAATTCTGCAAAGATGTTCAATTGTAAATTTATCCGTTCAGCAACGAAAGATGCACTGCGCTATTGAATGTCTCAAGAGCTCAGTGAGTAGAGCGAAAAGTAACGTCCTGACGTTTTAAATGGCTGCTGCTCTTGGATTAATTCACGCTTGAGCTGATCAGAGAGTAATATATATTTTTAGATTTATTATTGATGACTGGCCACACCTTTAGAAAATTGCTTTGTCCAAGTAGCAAAGGAACACTGTAGCCATGTCCAAATAGCAAGTAGCAATGGCAATACATTCACCGTTCTTAATGAAGTTCAGATGTGGGCAAAAATGCACATATCCAGAAAAAATGTGCAGTTCAAACTGAACCTGGATTTGAATACTAATCTATCAATCCTCAGGCGAGCATACCATACGGCTCAAGAAATCAATATTTCTTATACACTACAAATGTTCAATCATTACTTCAGTGAATTACCGCAGCTATAACTCGTCCACTCACCGCACACATCCTGATTGGAGTTGGGAGAGTTTGACGTAACGACTCTGTTGAGAAGACTCAGCCTCCAGGAGCGACCTGGCGCAGGATTGAACCCAGCACCCAGAGGTCCTGAGGCACCTGACGTAGACATACTGCGAGCTGATGTCTTACGACTGGTAAATGCTGAATCATCTTTATCTCCGTTCAGAGCTGACAGTTCTGCGTTGTTACCCACCTTCAAAAACCTGCACAAGTTACACAGAAATGTGCACCCTTAAGTCACCAAATCTTCTGTTTTAGAATCTCGGTTTAATTTAATTTTAGTTTAATTTTTTGATTTAAACTATGACACCAAGTAAAAGAATTATATTCATCTCCCTCTCTCTCTCTCTCTCTTACATCTTACAAGAATTTACCAAATCAGAATTTAATCTGTTGAATTTGGGGTAGCATATTTAATTAAGTCAATGCAATCATATTTTTCGTTACTTGCCCTAGTAAGTGAGCTGGCAAACCGCTGTATAAACCACTAATATAAGCACGTTGAAATCTGCTTCAAATTATGATCACAGTAGTTTCTAATCAAGATCATATATCAATTGAAAAGTTGCGCTATATCGACTATAGAATCAATAATATTACACACCATTATCATCTATGTTTATATTTGACGCTTTCTCTACAGTCGAGAATGCAGAATTAAGATTTAATCACAAGAATTAATCGAATTTGTAATAAAAAGAGATAACACCTATTCCAAACAGGCATCACTATTTTAAGTTCAGGAGTATTACTGCTCGAAATCCACTACCGCTTACAAATATATCTGTTATGCTGATGTCAACATCTTTGACAATCATCGGATAGTGACAAAATGTATAAATAAATAACAAATTTAGAAATAATTACATACATTGATCTCATTGGACTATTCTCAGGTATGTAGGGAACTCCTGCCGATGACCTTCCGTCTTTAACTGCTATAACTGTAGAGGGGGACCTCTCCCCACCGCCCCCCACTGTAGATATCGAATGTTTGACCAATTTGAGGTCAGCAGAGACTTCGCTAGCCTCCCCGAGGAGGGTTGGAGGCGAGGGCACGGACTCAAAGGATGGACTGTGAGGTAGCGAGTGACGTCTCTGACGAACCTCTGTACCAGAACTCTCTACCTCAAGTCTGACAGGGTTGACGTCGTTAACATACAGGTCCTCCATGATTGGTCGGCACCGCGATTTACCTAATGCTTCTTCGTCCATCTAACAACAATGAATCAATCAATCGTTGATTTATCTAATGCTTCTTCATTCTTCTAACAACATTGAGTCAATCAATCGTTGATTGACCTAATGCTTCTTCATCCATCTAATAACATTGAATCAATTAATCGTTGATTGACCTAATGTTTCGCAATCATACAATCTTTAATGTACCTAATGCAATCTGTAATTCCATCTAACTGCATAAATTCAATTAATATTTAATTTGCCTTAGGCTTTCACGTCCATTTAACGGCATAGAACAAAACAATACTTTACTTAATAGGTCACACAATTTGCCTAAATTAAAATTCACACTTGCCTAATTATACATTGATTTGACACAGACTTAAAGAGCTATTAAATACTATTTAAAAGGGCGACATGCACATGTATATCTTCATGCCCTTTAATTTGAAAGAATGTTCAAAAATAAAAACTTTTTCTACAAACTTCTTACACAGTTGTACTTAAATATTGAATTTAAATTTAAATACAATGAATTCTATACTATATATTAGAAAGGTTTACAACATAACATCGAAAATGGATATATAAAAAGTAAACTCAAGGAATTATAAAAATCTAGAGGTAGGGTTTCCAAACAACTGCTGATGATACAATAATGTAGTATTCATTAAAAGTGGAGGACAGATACAACTAATATAAGAGATATAGATTCTAAGCAAATAGAAAATTCAATAAGACAAATAGGTTGGGTTAAGCCAGGAAATATTACAATGAACCAAACAGCAAGTTATTTCAGGGTGCAATAATGCACAGTCATATTTTTAAATTAATTAAAACAAAAAAGAAAAAGTACATCAGAACTTGATACTAACACAAACGAAAAGGACATGACTATAGTATAGTATTCAAGTAAACAGAACTCAAAATGAACAATAATAATCCCATTTACGTAATGATGGGTTTGAAATAATACATAGTTATATAGACCCAGGAAATTTTAAATGCCTATTAGTAACAATTATCGAAAGAATTCATTTAAGAAAAGAAGTAGTATGAAAACTTGATTAGTCTAAATGATTTGTTAGCGAAATGTAACACCAAGCGGCAATAGAATAGAATGAATATTCTAAAATACAAAAATTACAATAAAGCATGTCAACATATAGAGACACACGATGAAGTCATGGTAGAATAAGGTCATAGACTTCAGTGTTTTCACAATATTCATGAAAGGGGAATTTTCCAATATGTCAATTTTTCCTAGAAATTGAACTCTTATTTTCATTGAAGTAAAATTAGTTTACTATCTATACTAGTTGCTATCTGTTCCTACTTTTTGCATAATAAAATAATTACTCCTGATTCGTTTTATATATTTCAATATATGATTGATGGTTGTCAGCAAGATAGGTAATACATAATCTCTCGGTCGGTCGCATATAATCTCTTTCTCTCTAACACGGATATGAAGAGACTTTTTAGACAGATGCAAAAATAACTCATTAATATTACTATAATTGTGTTTATTTTTTCAAATAAATGAAACTGACTGATTGATTGATCACCATTATCACAAATCGAACCTGGGGATCAGAAGGTCGTGAAAAAGAATCAGACCCACTTAGAGAAGGGTCAGACACCCCAGCACTACCGGCCCTAGTGCCCCCACCTGACGTCCAACTACTAGCCCTCCTCTCACCCTCTGCAGGCAGCTGAGAGTGCAGCAGATTCTGTACGTTTGTCTGCATGAGTCACCATAGATGAGTCATCATATATGAGTCACCATAGATGGGTCATCATATGTGAGTCATCATATATGAGTCATCATATATGAGTCATCATATATGATTCACCATAGATGAGTCATCATGTATGAGTCATCATAGATTAGTCATAAAATATGAGCAATCACAGACGAGCCATCACATAAGAGTCGTCACCGATGAGTCATCATAGATGAGTCATCAAATATGAGCAATCACAGATGAGTCATCACAGATGAGTCATCACATAAGAGTCATCATAGATGAATCATCACATTTGAGACATCTTATATGAGTCCTCACTGATGATTCATCACATTTGAGTCATCTTATGTAAGTCATCTTATGTAAGTCATCACAGATGAGTCATCATAGATGAGTCATCATAGGCTATAAAAGATGAATCACCGCACCGTTAAGCAAAAATATAAATTAAAATGTTAAAACAAATAGTAGAATCATCACAGTCACAATCAGAAAATATTAATTTCAATGGTAGAACAAAAACTGTGAAATGAAAATAGAAATCATAAGCTACATAAGCAAGTGGTTCTGATTCTAATATAACGTATAAGCTTCTAGAAACACTAGGGAATCAGTTTTTATTAAACCGAAACATAGAATATTACATGAAAGCTACATGGCTTCATTGATTCTAGCGAGAAAAATATATTCTGAGACAAAAATGAAAAATAACCCAAATTAGAGAGATTAGCTCAGATGACTGTTAGCAGAGCCATGGAATGGAAAATTTTAATGACATTAATCTTCAAAATATACATCAATTCCATAAATCCGATTGAGAAGAAACTTGGAAAGTAAATAAATCGAACAGAGAAAAATCTATACAGTTACATAGACAAAAAATTTTTTTAATTGAATCCTTGAATTATGAATTAAATAAAGCAGCAGTAAAACAACAGAGGAATTGATTCAATTATTTCTATAGGTCTCAAGTATTGGCAAGAAACTAAGCTGCCATCAAGAGATCTGATAGGAGATCTGTCTGAAGTAACGCTAACGCTAACACTGTCGACGCTCGCTCGCTCTCTGGCTAAATTCCTTAATAGTTACGCAAATTACAGCTGTGTCATTTGACGATTATAAAGTTAGGCTTGAGTATATATATATTTAAATCTGAGCACCGTCATATCTATAATTCCTAAATATTAACGCTACAGCTCTGTCCTTTGTTGAGTATAAATTTTGGTGAGTATATATTTAAATTGAATAGCCAAGTCATATTTATAAATTAGAAATATTAACGCTAATTACAGCTTTGTCATTTATCCACTATAAATTTCTGGAGAGTATAAATTTTTCATCTCATCGTCATATTTATAATTTCTAATTAAAACAACTTCACATATAAGAAATATATGTATATATAGTGTTTGCTTGGTCGTCCTATGGTACACTGCAAGATAATCCGACTTGGGATTGATAGGTTTTGAGCTTCAGATATAAGTACCTATTTCCTAGATGTGTTCATTTTTGCAAACGGGTACATCTAGTTTACATATATCTTAGACTAAGAAATGCTCTTCAAATCAACCCTACATCGTCGAGGTTCAGACAGCTGTCAGTTTTTATTAGTCTACAAACCTACTCGTTATTTAATGATAACTGTTTTTACAGTACACTGATAGTTACAAATTTTAAAAAGCTACCACAACAGTAAAAAAACTTGCGTTCAACCTGCCGTTAATCGCTTATTCAGGATCTACACGGAGGGGACTGGATAGCAAATGGAAAATTAAGGTCGGCTATCCATCGGCCTGACACCACCAAGTGTACACGGATAGGTTTTTATTCGCCTCTCAGAAGAAAAAACCCACGTCGCAACGCAGTCTCGAACTCGTGACCTCTCGTTTAAGAGGCGAGCTCTCTACCACTGTGCCACGAGGCGTTCCTTACACTACAGTAAAGTTAGCATAAAATCATGTTAGTCAAAGTGCTACAGTTAGTGGCTATGTTAATACTACATCATATGTTTATCAGAGATTTCCTCAAATAGTAACTAACACATTTGGTTGATTAAAATATTGTACACGAGAACATAACGCCTTGTACTAGGTCCTATATGCACAAACCTTGACAAAATGCTCCACTGATTTAGCAAATGACTTCTTATATTTGCGAAAGCCTTCAAATTTAGATGTTTTTGACTTTGGTGCTGCCAAAATGAACTGAAAAGATTAGAAATAATCGGATACAGATGCAAAATAGAAATTAGCAAAAAGATCAGCATACACCATTTTGACAAAATGAATATGCAATAAGATAAAAACGTTGCAAAATTTTAAGAATAAATTGGAATGAATAAAAGCACTACACAAATTAACTAAAAATCAACAAACCACTAGAAAGCAAATGAACGTAAAATGCTTAGAATTTAAATGGTGTGTGAAATAAATAGAAGAAAACTAAAACACAGAGGACATAATAACATAATAAGAATTATTAAAAACGTAGGACATAAAATTCATTTAAAAAATAACACAAAGAGGGGATATAAAATGAAAGGCAAACACAAGTAAACGTTTAAGTAGTAAATCATATTTAAATAATAGACTCTATATAGCGCAATCTTAGCCCAGAAGCCCCTATAGAAGACAAACAACGTAATTTCTATAGTCAGCTAAATATGAAACAGATATGGAGAAATTTAGATGCTAATAAATATGAAATAAGCAGAATTAAACTGAGTAGCATTATTAAAAAATGATGTAAACGTTTCTAGCACTTCAGTAAATCAATTTAACAGCTAAGTTATTGTTAAAAAAGAGTAGAATCGGGTACATACGTTTTATATGATAATACTTTAAACTTAAGTTCTAAGTCTATTTAGCACTTGTCACGAAGCAGAAGATCCATAGTTCAGACCTCAAATCTTCCATAAGACGTGTAACATGAATTTTAATAACACTAATTTTTATTGTTATATATTTATGGGAAATAATAACTATTTGCTAGAGATGTATATAGGAATGTGACCATAAAGCACTGGCATAAAAACGTCTACGCTATATTGATAAGCTCTATTTATTACTAGATACAGATGTACAGTAAAGGTAGAAACATCTATTGCGACTGATTGAATAAAAACAATTTATTAAATAACTAACAGAATCATGTATTCTCACCTAATGAGCTGGCTGCATGATAAGCTAAACTACTGAATGATAAATTCGTAATATTATCGAAATATAAAATTATTTGATTAAAGTCATAGGTAACGTACATACTATATTAAAAGTCTATTACAATGAACACTTAAAAGTTTGACACAACTTATTGATAGATTTACACTTCTAGACCGACTGCCTATTTGATTAGCTCATTGACTCATGGTCTATTGCGTAGGCAACTATTACAATTTTTTAACTATTACATTGTAATAGATTGTAATAACAATTATTACACTGATTAATTGAATACCAGACTGAGAGGCAATGTAACTGACGACACGTTAAACAAACGCTCCGAGCCTACACCAGCTTAATCAAAGGAAACCTACCTTAGATTTCATAAGCAATGTTACGTACTTCTTATGAAATTCAGCAATACTCAGTGAAAAATAAGTAATAATCATCATCCTATCAACCTACGGATATATGACTCTGGATATAGGCCTATTATATATCTATCCCATCCAAAGCGGAACATTACAGATTCACTACTTCCAAAGGAGTGAATCTGTAATGTTTACATTTTAACAACTATATGACGACTTAAAAGGTGTAATACATATCCACTTTACAATGAATTCCTACTTGAAATTATTTAATACCAAAACTAAAAGCAACCAATTGAATACACTAATTTCTATCTAATTATAGTAACCTATAGGTATAAGCATGGAAGGTTTCAACAGTTGGTCTGAGTAAAGGCAAATTGTAAAACTCGCAATATATACAATATCAAAATGTGTCAAATAAAGCATCAAATCATTGAAAAATAAATCATCCGAATATTAAAACAATATTTTGTAGCAGACAATAGTTTCTCGTTTTTACCTCATATTTGCCAGATGGCGCTCTACCGACATCAGTAATGTGAACATGGCACCTCTGTTGATCCTCACTCAGCTGTAGCAGTGCTGCCATTATGATCTCATTCGAGTCCTGCACGGCCTGAGGATTGCCTCCCTGATCAAAACAGCAACACAGTCTCAGAGAGTTTACAACCAGTGTTTTAATAAACCAATGTTATTTTTATTTTTTTACTAAAGCCAAAGTCAGAATGGGCAAAAGAAGTAAACACGCATTATAGTGAAATGATCAATTATGTTGAAATCTATCACTTTTTAATACCACATGTATAAACTGTTAGGCAATTTAGACCATTTTCCGTGTAATCAGTCCAGTGAATGTTCGAGATTTTACTCTCAAATCAGCGCGGCTGGGATTCGAACCCACGAGGGTTCAATTCACCTCAGGATTTGTCATTTAATACTTCATGACGTTACCCCTACGCTATTAAGACATTCAGTTGGGCATTCGGTTGGTGAGCGCCTAGGCTTCAGGAATTGCTACAATTGTTTTCAAAACGAATGAAAAGTTTATCCTGACTAATTAAACTGGGATTCAAGAGAAGAAGATGATGATGATTCTGAGAGAATTTAAAGTATATTTTCCTAGAATGAGACTAGAACACGCCATTCGTTGGAAATCCGTATGCAAACCGACACGTTACATCAAAATATTGCAAAATGCAAACATTGAAGACAATCCGAAGGAAATTTTAAGTTACTGATAACCGTTTTAGCATTTGTATCTTGTAACTATTAAAAGTCAGGTTATTTATTGGCTTTAAAGTTCGAAAATTGAACTTTTTAACTTTTTAAAATTTTAATTCTCTGGAAAGAGCAAAACTGAAAATATAACGAAGAGGCTAGCTTTCGTTTCATAACATTAGTAATATCACAATAGTACACTACTCGTATCTCAATTACTATGACATTTTAAAACAATACAAGTCTCCTGTATCTCACAAGATAGTATGACATTCTGACAGAAAATCTGAATCTTATATAGTATGATATTTGACTACTACCTGTATCTTATATGATATGATATTTGACTACCTGTATCTTAGATAGTATGACATTCTGACTACTACCTGTATCTTAGATAGTATGACATTCCGACAACTACCTGTATCTTAGATAGTATGACATTCTGACTACTACCTGTATCTTAGATAGTATGACATTCTGACTACTACCTGTATCTTAGATAGTATGACATTCTGACTGCTCGTATTCAGTTGACCCACTCGTTGCTGAAGAGTAGCGTTAATTAACTCAGGTCCCAACTCTGAATAAAATCAATCAATCAACCCAAAGATCATCAATCAACTCTGAATCAAATCAATCAATTATTCAATGAACCTGAAAATCATAAATCAACTCTGAATCAAATTAATCAATTAATCAATGAACCCGAAGATCATTAATCAACTTTGAATCAAATCAATCAATTAATCCATGAACCCAAATATCATCAATCAACTCTGCTTCAAATAAATAAATCAATCAACCCAAAGATGATCAATCAAATCAGCGTCTAATTAATCAATTAATCAATCAACCCAAAGAGCATCAATCAAAATTTGCATGAAATCTATCAATTAATAAATTCGAAGATAATCAATCACTTGTTAATACATTTAAGTATCAACATTGACAAAAATCAGTTTGAGCAACCTTTAACTGCCTAGTATACAGGAGCCAGAAGCACAACGACAATGAATGGAGACCACGCCTCTTATAATTTATTTCAACGACTCGGTGACGTTGAAAATCAGCGCCACCACTAGAGAAGAAAATACGATTAGAATAATCCAGTAAAGCAAAACTACAGCTGAGCCCGTAATACGAGATCGTAACACGACTGAAATATTTCTCCCCAGGATTAAATGGTAATTAAATCATCTAACTGAGGAAGGCAACGGGAAACCACCTCAAAAGCCATACTTTTCCCAAGCTATAGGCTACATTAGGTATAGATTAGATAAGGCATAGACTTTGTGAAGGGATAAACTTGTTGATCCAAGGAGTGCTCTTAAGGAGCGAGAAAGCAGACTTTGAGTATGAATATGTACCTTGAACCTTTCACTTAGCAGTGCACTGAAGAAGAAAAAGAATACGACTCAAATCAATCAATTAATCAATCAACCCAAAGATCTTAAATCAAACCTACATCAAACCAGTCAATCAATCAATCAAAATAACTATAAGAGATAATTGTGCCCATATCAAGTTGCGAGCTAAACGACTGCCAACCAAACCAATAAACGAAAAAGTCAAATTTAGGCAGGCTAGTTACCTAATCTTAAACAACAGGATAAGTTTGCTAGAATCTATATTGAAGTAGAAAGTATGATAAATTCGGCAAACGATTCTACTGCAGGCGACTTAGTCTAATAAAGTCATTCCTCAGTATCTACTATTAGCATGCTATCTGATCACACAAAGCTATCCTCAGTATCTACTATTAGCATGCTATCTGATCACACAAAGCTATTCTCAGTATCTACTATTAGCATGCTATCTGATCACACAAAGCTATCCTCAGTATCTACTATTAGCATGCTATCTGATCACACAAAGCTATCCTCAGTATCTACTATTAGCAAGCTATCTGATCACACAAAGCTCTCCTCAGTATCTACTAGTAAAAGGCTATAGGCAGAGCCACTCGCATCATCGACTCGTATTCCTTCTCGTTAATAAGTAGATGCGGAGTTCAAATCCTGGGCTAGCTCGTCATTGCCATCCCAGCGAGAGATAAAACTGACGGTAAACTTGAGCTTCGACCACCACGGAGACGACAGAGATGACGAGATGACCTGGAGAGAGTCACGCCCACTCCTCCTCCACGAGTATGAGGAGCTTAGGCTTGACATAGCTGTATGAGGAGCTTAGGCTCGACATAACTGTATGAGGAGCTTAGGCTTGACATAACGGCTGACAGGTGGAAACTACTCGTAGCTCCTGGTACTGGACACATTCAGCTAATCTCAGCAAACGGTAGGAGTCAGTCAATGGAGTGTTTAATTCTTTCTATTTCCTTTCATAGGAAAAGCATTTTGCAAATGGTGCTAGCTGGAGTTGATCTGGACAAAAGTGCGCAGAAAACTATCTCGCCCACTCACAGCACTTTAACTCTATTTTAAATTGTTAATAGACAGTTTTCTCAAAATCTAAAGACGCCATTGAAAACAGCGAGAAGAATTTCATTAACCAGTGCTCGTATTCACAGCTCTTCTATTCTTAAATATCAAAGGAATTGATATAAAATGAATGGAATTTTACCCTAAATATAGTGAGATACATTACGGAAAGTATTAAAATCTCATTTTGCTTATATGATAATGCACAAATATCAAATATGTACCTTGTTTTAATAACAGATATGTTAAATACGGTAATCAATAGCTTCGAGTTCATATAATAGCTCAACGTAATCAGAGATGGGACATATATGTATCAATTGTGCAAGTCATTCCAGTCGTTTAGAGCAGACTGAGACAACATCGAGCATCAAATTTAGCCAGATATACAAAAATCATTGTCAAAAGTTTTCCCTCATGGACCCTTCTCCCCAACACCACAACCCATTTCCGATCATCAGCGATGATCCGGATCTGTGTTAGCATTTACGGGAGACACAAATTGAAAAAATGTTAAAGAAAATCTCTAAAGTACTCTCGAAGACCTCACTTTTGTGGAATTCTAACACGGCACCTGACTACCACGATGATAAAGCTTCGACGCCAACAATAAACTTTAAAGAATCAACCAATCTGCAAGTTAGTTATTTTGTATTGCTACGTATTTAATTGTAAATTTCCAGACTAAAATCAAAATACTGAATACAAAAATTTATAGGTTTGTTAATTAAATGTTCGGAAATAAGGTCGCTAGAAGTAGCTAAAAGTCACAATAAGGTGTTTCTTTCTTAATTTATGCGTAAGATACACTTGTTTACACCGCTTCGAGTAGAGAGTAAAAATTCAAAGTCTCAAACATGGCGGATAGGGAGAAAATCCAGAAATTAGAGAATCTCCATTATACACAAAAATGAGAAAACAAATTTACCTTTACAATCTAGCGTTTAACAATCATTTACATGCAGATATTCTTTCAATGTCGTTCTAAAATAGATATACTTTTTATACATTCGTTATACAGACTATTTCTAGTCGTTTACTTTCAAACGTGAAGCCCACATGTTTACACTTTGACAGCGTTTCCCCAAAAATCTCACTTATTTTTAGTCAGTTCACTTGTCGCATTCAAACAGCTGTCATGGAAGAACGCAGAAGACGGTCAGAGCAGCTACACTACGAAGCTTCTGTGCCCGATATCACGCACTGAGCCAAGTGAGTCAGCAATTCCTGGAGAATACTGATTTTGCAGTCTGAAACGGGATTCGACCTCGTCCCAGTTTCAATCAATTAATTTCACATAACCGCAATGTCGACTTCTTTTCAATGAGTAACAAAAATTAAATTAGAAACTTGAAACTGTAATTGCAACGTTCGATTAATTGCTTTCAGTTACAAATACTATAAGACAAAAACTTAAATCAAACTTAATCACCAGTAAGGATAGTGCATCCAGAAATAACCTATAAATTACAAAAATTGGTATTAATATTAAAAGAAATATCAAGAAATAAAACAAAATTATAAAATACAATATATAGCGGCAGACAATATATAGAAAAAGAACCACTAAAATCTAACAAATAATTAATATAAAATAATACTTAATAATAATAATAATAGTTAATAATAATTAAGTAAAATAATAAAGATATAATTAGAAAAATTAATGACATTTTATGGTAACATTAAAACAAAACATCAATTGATAAAGACTCAGTAAAACAGCAACAAAAGTAGAAAAGCACAATTATACTAGTAAGCACGGTAGGGGAAATGTGTAATGCATGGAGGAACAGCCCTTCAAACAAAGCGAGAACGATAAGTAAAAATAATAACGAGAATATGCATGCGTATAATGATTATCAGAACAATAAGAAACAACACACAGAGGACCAGCTATCCAGGACACCATCGATCACTATGACACCAAACGACACCAAAGCCAATGGTGTCACACAATTACAATCAAACTATCAAATTTTTGAATATGCAGACTCAAGAAGATATTATGATTCGAAGAAAGACATGTATCACGAAAGAATTTCAAGATTTTCGGGAAAATAGAGAGAGAGAGAGAGTGTGTGTGAGTGAGAGAGAAACATAGAGACAGACAGACAGATAGATAGACAGATAGAGAGAGACAAGCAGCGAGATAGAGAAGCAAACATCAGGTCAACACCGAAGTGACACTGAACCGGTATTAAAACGACGACTGATCTCAGAACAAGATGTGTGACCAGTAATCCATTGATATCATATCAGCTGAAGTAGAAAATATACTGTTTACACATGTTTACAAGAAGTAGGTCTACAAATTTGCTTAAGATAAGAAAATGTATACAAGAATTTACAAGAAACTATTTCCACTGCCATAGAAAGATGGAAAGAGATCGAAAGAAAGAGCAAAAGAAAGAGAGAAAGTAAAGCCAAAGCTGGTAAAGCTAAGGTTAACGTCAGTTTCCTCACTCGAAAGCGATCTCAGTGACGAGCGAGCCCAAGATTTGAACCCCGCACCTACTGATCCGCGGTAGAGTATCCTCTCTCTCTCTCTCTCTCACTTCAAAGTGAGAGAGAGAGAGAGACTGAAATAAAGACGCCGTTTATAGCATTTTCCCATTTAGTTCTCTTGAAATGAAATCATACCATCAAGCTCCTAATGTTGATGCCTACACTTCTCCTCTCTCTCTCTCTCTCTCTCTTAGTGCACTGCCTACAAGCAGGTCCATGGTATATAACGTCTCCACTCTTCTCTGGCATCCGCTTATCCCTTCATGTCCACATATTAGTGGATCTTTAAATCATCTAACATTCCTAATCTCGGCCTGCCTCTGCCTCTATTTTCTTCCATTCTGCCTTCTATGACCTCTTTTAATGAACTTTC
This sequence comes from Enchytraeus crypticus, assembly GCA_905160935.1. Taxonomy (NCBI): domain Eukaryota; kingdom Metazoa; phylum Annelida; class Clitellata; order Enchytraeida; family Enchytraeidae; genus Enchytraeus; species Enchytraeus crypticus. The sequence goes on along the minus strand of CAJHZI010000649.1, from coordinate 892,595 downwards.
CCCCCTTAGAATGTGTCCTATCCAACTCTTCTTCCTATTTCTTAAAGCATTTATCAACTGTCAATCTGTACCAACTCTCTCCAGAACTTCCCCATTTGTACCTCTTTGAGTCCAGCTAATCCTCTCTATTCTTCTCCAAAAGCACATTTCCAATGCCTCTAGTTTCCTGCTTACACTACTGTTTAAAATACATGTAGTACCAATTCTACTCTACAAAGATCTTCACCCAAAGCTTCCATAAGTATGAATCAATAAATCGAGCTATTCGACAAAGTTAAAAGTCTTTATCATACCCAAATTCATGCGTTTGTTCAAGAATCCGTTACTGTATCTTGGGTGATTTTTGCCTGCTATGGCAGCAGTGATAGGCTTCAAATATGGCTACTATTGCAGAGAAAGGTCTACAGTCTATTAAAAATCCAAGGTCAGATGTAAGAGAGCGGAACAACAGTCCACGTCATAGAAAATCGATCAACTTATTGCATCAACTCCGTACAAACACAATCTCAGCATGTGAGAAATATTACATGAATCCGACAACTTGCCAAGCAGCTCACTTCCTGCAATCATTCTCTCTATTGTCGCATCAACTGCTATATGCCTTTTCAACTCTCGCTTTCTCTTCGGTCCGTGAATTTATACTTGACGCATGTTCGTTCTGGTGCTCTGATATAGCTTGTAGTTGTGCATTCTGCTTGAGACTTACATGACATCGCCTTTGGGTGAGGAATCGGACGTTAAATGTTCATTGTATAATATAATACTGCATTATATTGCAAAGTAACGCAATGTATTGTATTGTATTGCAGTTTATTTAACTGCCTTGCATACAGTTCAATATTGACCTGCAATGAATTGCATTGCATTGTATTCTATCGTATCGTACTGTATTTCATAAAGTTGCATATCTCGTATATCAAACAGTATAGTACAATACAATGCAATAGGCCTACAATGAATTACAATACAATGGAATAGAATACAATACAAAAACATTACAATAGAATAAAACTCAAATCAATACAATACAATGCAATACAGTATTTACTAAATTGCATCGTATTGTACAGTACTATATTCCATTGGACTGCATTGCTTAGTCAACTTTAAATGCTCTATGTTTTAGGGTTAAGTATTTGGGGTAAAGTTCAACACCAAAATGATGTTAAAATGAAATTATAATAACCAGCAGTAAACCCTATAACATCTTAAGACTGAAATTTTAAATAAAACTGGTAGTACTAGTTATAGTGAATCATGAATATCTGAACTATAGACATCATTATTTTTATTGAAGACTGACCGACTCGAAGTTACAAAATTGTGTAATTTCATGCACAGGTTAACTGAGAATATGTTATCTATGATTTTCCCATCTCATATTTAGATTTTATCTTATATTTCTACCTGCATCTGTTACATTGTCTATATTGTCTGTCATATTGCTGCCATCAGCAGTTTGTCAGATTGATGATGGAAATAAAAGGAATAGATTATGTTATTTATTTAAAAACTCACTGGGAATAGCTTATTTATTTACAGAATCGCTAGAATACACTTATATTTAAATACGACTGATTACTAGAAGGACTGCTTACTTGATTGTTGAAATAATTTTTTATCAGGATCCCTAAAATGGAATCGAAGAGACACAAGTCTGTCAGGGGCCCATTTGATGAGTTGATATATGTATGTATATAAATCATTCAAAAGAAAGGAACATTTCCTTAAAACAATTATTTAAATAAAAATAATAATAACTTTTTTTAAATTTATTTTTTATTTTTTTAATTTCAATAGAAGGATATTTGTTTTTTCACTATTATATATGATATTATTTTGTTAATAAACTCATTACTGAGTAGGAGAGTACTTTTCAGTAATACCAATATCATTAATGACTATTTTCAAGTAAATTTATCAAACCATCCACATTGACCTCCCTGAATCAAAACTTTCCTCATCGTCAAGAAAACTTATCAAACAACCCAAATGATCACTCCCTGAGTCCGAAAAATTACTTTCAAAAAATTCTTATCCTGCTCAATAAGAGTTATTAACCTGTTAAGATTGACCTCCCCAATATCTCGATTGTACTTGTTTTTAGTAATATCAGATCTTGTTAATATAGAAGCTAGATTCCTATTTTTACTAAAACATTTTATGATTTTTATTTGTGGTAATTTATTTTTGATAATGTTTTTCCAGGAGGCAAATAACTCTTGAGCTATTACAGAAAAAGGTAGAATCATAGGGATGCTATTATTATTCAAAACCTTAGGATTATTTCTTCCCTCATTGGTGCTTAAGGATTGTTGTTCCCAAATGGAGTGTTTGTATTTATTGAGAGTTCTTTTGTTATAGCCTCTATTGATAATATTTTTTAAAAATATTTCACAAGTGTTGTTGAAGTCTGAATTGAACCAAGAGAGTCTGGCAAACCGAGTGATCTGAGATTCACTACGCCCTTAAAAACATGGAGTGGATGGAACGAAGAACAATGTAGAATTTGATGAGTGACTGTCTTTTTAAAAAATATTTTAGTATGAAGATGAGTTGATTCTTGTTTTACATGTTTAAAAATAATGGTGTCCAAAAAATCTACCGAGTCTTTATGGATCATCGGTGTAACCTTAATTCCCGGGATATTATCATGCAATGCTCTAAAGATATTTACAAGTTCCTCTTCATCCCCTGACCAAGTACCAAATAAATCATCCAAACATCTATAATAATTATTCAATTTTTGACCTGATTTTTCTCTCAATAAAATGTCATACTCAGCCATGTAAATGTTTGCTAATGCCGGAGCATATTTTCTGCCCATCGGTATGCCGGTTATCTGTAGGTAGTGTTTATTTTTAAAGTTAAAATCGTTATTAAATAAAGTGTGTTCTAATATTTTAAAGAAGGTATTGCAAGGTTTATCATGTCTATCCTGAAATTTTCTATGAACTAAATTCATAGTATATACAAGGTTCATATTCGTGTAAAGGGCAGTCACATCTGCTGTAAATATCAATGTGTTATTTGATATAATTTTATTATTGATTTTGTTAGCGAAATCATAGGAATCTTTTATGTATGATGGATGGTTTGTGGAAATGTCTAAAAGATAGGAATTTAAATAATCACTTATTCTGTAACTCTCCGAATAAATATCTGACACTATTGGTCGGCCTGGGGTTGCTTCGGAGATGGCCATTTTTCTTTCTCTTTATGAATTTTAGGTAGAATGTAAAAGATCCTGTGTCTACTATTTTCTGCTAGGGTCTAGATATTCCAATTGTTTTTCATTAATGACATTTCTCCTGTAAAAATCATTTATCATAGACTCTAAAACTACAGTATTGTCTGGGTATATTGGTTTAACTAGAGCCTTGTAATACTTATCATCAGATAGTTGTGTTTCACATTCCCGAATGTAATGACTCTTGTCCAAAATAACTATAGCCCCCCCTTTGTCTGCTGCTTTTATAATAATGTCATCATAATCTTGTATAATTTTAAGATCTTCCCGTTCCTTCGCTTTGAGATTCGTTTTCTGTTTTAGAACAAACATTTTATCCTTTCTGAAGTGTTCCTATTTGTTCAATACTAACTCTGTATTCGAGTTGATTTGGTTGATAACATCAATGATGTTGTCTGAGAGATTTTTATCATCTGGGTTCCAATTAGATTTATACTGAAATTTATGTTCTTTTGATTTTGAGCTTTTATCCGATTTATTTTATTATTAGTAGGAATAAATTTTAAACCTCTCTCCAGGACATCCAATTGAGAGGTATTGAAGACTCTACTGCTCAAATTAATAATTACGGAATTCACCCTAGAGTTGTTCTTCTTTGTTTGGTATTGTTGTTCAGCTCTTCGTTTAAATTTGAGTGGAAAGATCTTAGAATTTCCGGTAGTGATTGGATTACGGTATTCAGGTCAGGAATATTTGGTTTGATGTATTTAAACATATTTTTATCTAGCTTAAGTACATCAATGAAATGAAAGTGGGAGACTGTGTATTTAAGGTGTCTCATTCGTTTAAGATTGTTAATATTATGGCACAGCCCAAGAAAAATGACCTTTTTATTGGATTTGGCCATTTTGTCCAAAGTAGTGATTAATCCATCTTGCAAGAATTCCTCCTCTATATCTAAATCAGTAACTACGACAAAAACATTCGGAGGGATATAGACGTCAAGTGTATGTGTATTTCCCATCATCTTCTCAAATTCGTTAATTGTACTATTTCCCTTACTTTCCCATAATATTAAATCATCTTTATTTTATCACTATGTCAGATTGATGATGGAAATAAAAGGAATAGATTATGTTATTTATTTAAAAACTCACTGGGAATAGCTTATTTATTTACAGAATCGCTAGAATACACTTATATTTAAATACGACTGATTACTAGAAGGACTGCTTACTTGATTCGCCACTGGCTCCAGCCAGTGGCGAAGTCGGTAAGATACTCGACCGCGGATCAGTAGATGCGGGTTCAAATACTGGGCTCGCCCGTCACTGACATCGCTTTCGAGTGAGGAAACTGACGTTAACCTCAGCTTTACCAGCTTTAAGTCTGATCACTAGACAGATTGAGTACTGATTGTAAAGATATAGACATACTGTCTATATCTTTATATTTAAAATGGTCTGATTACTGGTACTAGAAGGATTGACTACTTCATTGCTATACATAATCATAATAATATCCTCCGACAATTTCTATAGCAGAGTCATCGCCGGAAACCGATCTTCGAGACTGCTTTAGAGGTTCCTGGCAGGTTATTATCGGTCCTTTCCATGGTTAATCATATTTTTGCGATTGATAGCGCCAATCGGCAGCAAGCTCCGACAAAAGATTAACAATCTATGGGCTCAAAGAGATATCCATCATTTGCTGACTGACTTGAGTTTTGAACACAGGCACCACCTTGTATGCGAGTGTAATACACTAACCGAAGTACTTAATTGTTATACATACTGTCTATGTCCTGACAGAGCCGGTGCAGCTGATGCATTGGACACAACTCACATATCACGAGGCTCTTCGTACTCAGTTGAAAGGCTGACTGGAAGGCTTGTTTCAGGGTTAACATTATATCTTCAACCTGCAATCAATGAATGAATCAATGAATGAATAAAAATATAATCAATCAATCATATCAACTAATCCAATCAATTAATCAATCAATCAATCAACCATATCAGTTCATTATTTCAATTCTCATAATTAACATCATATTTTGTCAACCTGCTATTAATTAATTAATCAATTAGTCATATTAGTTCATCGTTTCAATTCTAAGCAACTTAACGACTAGATAGCGGTAAGAAATAGCCAAATAATTCGAATATTAAACAAAATTTGTACAAAAGTGCAAAGGAAAAACCTAAATTTTGCATCATTAAATTTTTAAAAATAGAATTAATTAAATGACTAAATATGAATAAAGACTGATGCTATTATTTCATTAGTATGAAATCAACAATATTTCAGAGCTCTAGACAAATTTCATACGTTACATTATTTACACCACCACAGAACAAATTGACCATTTGTTTTCAACGACAGGATATAAATATAATATTTAAACTGGGGGACTAACGTTACTGTAAACAAACGAAAGAATCTTTTTTACATAATTCAAAGAACTAACGGAAAGAGAACGTGATGAAAATAAGAATTTTTTTCATTTGTTTTCCATCTAGGCACCATTTATCTACTAAATATTTATAAGATACGTTTAATGTCAGATATCAATACCAGCTCTCAGCATTGCGAAAAATTTCAAATTATCTCTACATCGCTATAAAAAAGCAGACGGAATCTATTTATTCTTTTAACTTTAATACTTGTTATTCATGCAATGTTACTTGCATTAATGGCATTATTTACAGCAGTATTAGCCTGTATAGACTAAAAAGACCAGATAAACTGAATGATTTAATTAATTAAACTAATAAAATTGTACATAATTTTCTAGTAGAAGCAACTTACAACAAGCTCAGAGGCACACTGAAAAACGTAGCAGGTAAAATTTTCCGAGTCTGGATCACGAGAAATAAAGCCAAAATGTTCAGGGTTAATGATTCCCTAAAATCAAAACACAACAACAAATAATATAGGCCTATCTCCGTCCCGATACGAACGAATCTGATTCAATATCTCAGCTTCAAAGCAAGTCAGTTTAGACAAAAAGTGTTTGCTAAAATTCACCCGATATCATCCATGAATTCATTGTTATCGATGACACTACTTAAAGCAGTTTAATTGTTTAGTAAAACTCAATCTCAAAAGACCAGACTATACAGACGTCATTTAAATGTATAATCTATTAATACATCTTCATTGCATGAGAAAACTAGTGATAAAGCTCTATTTGAATATTTGATTACAAATATTCTACAAAAATACATTTTTTAATACTATACGAACGCCAGAAAAGGTTTTAGAAAGCTGTCATATATAAATATTAAATATAAATAAGTCTACAACAACTGCGAATAAAAATAAGCGGGACTGACAAACAGTTTTGAGAAAAGTCACTTTACATTCAATTTTTTCTAATCTAATCTTAAATTCAAATATACAAGTCGACGGCGAGCACAAGTAATACTAAGCAGTATAAACCTGTGAGCAGAATGAAATCTCCTGGAACTTTCTCTCGAATATCACACTCTTCCTGTCGAGACTGATGAGCGACAGCTCTGACTTGCCCACCTGTATCAACATGATCCTACTCTTCTGCTCTTCACCGCTCTCTTTCTCTCTCGTCTTGCTCCTCTTTCCGCCATTCTCGCTGGAAGACGACACCTTGTCGCTGGAAGCGTCGCAGTAGTTCTCTCTCGAGTCCTCGCTCTCAGCACGACCTTCACCTTCCAATCCATCGAAGAACACGTCGGCTGATTCAGTGCCGCCGGTAGAGTTGGAGTCAGCTGGGGCGCCTGACTGGCTGCTCGTATCGCTCGGGCACCCGGCTCCCGCTCCGCTGAGGAAGGCGTCGTCTGAACCGATACTCCGAGCACCGTCAGTGCTGGAGCGACCGTCAGAGAGGCGTGAGGAATAGTTGACTGGAAGACTTTGAACACTCTTAGAACACTCTCTGTTCATCTCGACGTTCAGTCCCTTTCCGCTGAATCCTCTTCCGCTTAATCTTCCGGAAGTGCTTTCACCTTGACTTCCTCCTGAGGTGGCAGATTCTTTCTGCAGACGATCGAATTCGATGAATTTCTTGACGGCATCGTCGATGAAAGTGGGAGGAGCGTTCTTGGTGGAGACGAGAACCTTGCCAACGTAGAGCACCTCGTAGAGACGTGAGGTAGGTGACGTGAGGGAGGTGGGAGAGATTTCATCGTCCAACGTCTCGCCCTTCTTAGTCTGATGGGCAGACGAGAGCTTTGTAGCGAGGTGCACTGCGTCGAATAGCTGCTGAATCTGTATAAACGTAAAAACATCAGAAAATCAATCAATTAATAAATTCTTCTTATAACTTATACAGCATTAATCCAGCGTCTGTCACAATCTCTCGCCCGATCATTGAACTCTCTGAGATCCTCACGCGTGACACCATCACCGGTCAAGTTGCAGTCCAGCAAATGGTCAATGTACTCCTCCTCCTCGCCGCATTCACACACTGTAGAACCATTATAATAACCCCATCGGCTCATTGCAACCTTGCAATCTTGCAAACATTGTAACGTCATTGCAATCAATCAATTAATAAGAATTTAAAGTCCGGTTCACCGCCAAAGAACAAGGCAATGGCCAGGACGTAGTGGGAATTTAGCGTCCGTTTCACTGGATATTAATGAAGGAAAAGTCTCTGAGAGCAATTTAACTACTAACTAAATATTCCTCCTAAAAATAATACTCTAATCGTTCCTTCTAGAAATGATATTAATTGCTCATCGATACGGAAAACAGTTGTTGATTTCACCATATAACAGTTAATTATCAAAGCTTCAAGTATTTAACTCTATAAATTGACTCAATGGGATTTCAAAATCAGATGAAACGTCAGGTTTTGTAGTCCAAGAAGTTGTAAGCTGAATTACTGACATGTTACTAATGCATTTCACACAATACAGTTAATCAATTGTTCCGAATTTTGTATTATTACCCAAAATAAATTACAGTTGTCATCATGGGCAGCTTGGTCTGTCAGCGGCTTGATTTACATTGTAACAAGAACAATGCTCAGCATTTTTAATATATGTTCTAGAAATTGTTAAAAACTAATCAGCAAAATCCATTAGATTGATTGAATCATAGCACAGCTGAACGATAATTCTGGTCTAACATGATTGTAGAATAACCCAACAAAACTGATCCAGATTAACTCTACGAAAGGTTTCTAAAATAACAATAATTGTTTCTTATCGATTATTTCATAGACTACTAATAAAAAATCAGATAATTTGTAATGAGTATCGTCCAAAGGTAAATAACAATATCGATCAAATGGCTCATTTCAATGTGGTTTTAATTCCGAATGTAGCATACGCTCTATGATTGGCAACAAGAAAATCTATTCAATTGGCCTACTGACTTCATTAATAGCATGCTCTTAGGTCGTCGCTCAGCAGGTTCTCGACACAGGTTTATAAGTAGACTCTAGTACTACTACAGTAATCCCATCTGCCGATAAAATGTCTATGAAATTTAACGGCATGATTCAATTAAAATTTTACTGCTTTCTTAATCTACAATTCTACACATCAGCAAGACCAGAAGTGGGACATTAGTCCGCTATAAAAACCAATAAGAATTTAAGCAATAAGAATTTAACGTCCGGTTCCTCGCCATAAGGCAATATCAGGCAAGTCAAGAGAAATATAGGAGTTGTTTCATGAGCATTAAATCAGGCTCTATCATGATTTGGGTGTTATTAATCAATCAATCAAGAATACATTACGAAAATTAATTTTAACTATATTTAAAGTACACAAGGAAATAGAAATAGAAATGTATAATATACGTAACTTTGAGGGAAAATTTTATTAAGATAAAAAATAGGAGCACATAATAAAACGAGACTACAATGTCTGCGCACTTGGTGTACTTGTCATTCATCAGTGAAGCGTATCGCACCAGAAAATACATAATAATGGCAATTAATAACAACAATTAGAGTGCTACAGTCATCAATGACAACATCGAGCACTACTGAGATAAAATCAAGCCGGCCAGCAAAAAGAAGTTCCAAAAAAGGTGCAAATTCCAAAATCCATAAAATCAGTCGAAAGATAAAGAAGTGATAACTTTAAAGTTATCACTTTAAAGATGTGATAACTTTACAAAAAGCTCCATAAAATCAAGTTCAACGCCCAGCTCTGTTTCACAATGACAATGTCACAGTTTATTGGACATCTAAATTTGCTGAGATTTTAACATTGCAGCCTCCGTGCTTTCCAGACAAGCGTGCTGGAATGGCAGGGCTTCACAACATCAACAACAATACTATATAATTATAATTAGGGCTGCAGATCGATTAAAATTTTTAATCGCCATTAATCGATCGATTAATTTTTTTAATCGATAGTTAATCGACTTTTAATCGTAAGTTCGTTTTTGCCCAAATTTAGATTTTGAATCAAAGTACAATGAACTTTTTTTTAAATTTATATTCTGTATAGTTACACACATGACATACCGCATGTGTTTACAATGTTTCCTTTCTTAAGTTTCAGTTTTTGTAGTTTTCGTTATTTCCTCCATTCCTTTCCATGGTTATCGTTGCCTTTTGTTGGCGCTCCAATAGCAGCAGGTGCGGATTTAAGAATAACCTCCAACACCCTGGGGATTATTTACATTCAAAGCTGTCTACACGCGGTCTTCCAAAGTGGTCGCCCACAATTTACTAACCGCGTGCAGCGTGGCTTTACTTCGTTCAACTGACGCGCAGCTTAACTGAGTGCGCTAAATCCCCCACCATAATGAACTGCTTGTAATTAATATCTCAATGTAAAATATTAACACTGAGTACTATTAGTTGTGTCCTGGAATGTTCAATGAGTGATGAAAGTTATTATTGTGATATCTTAGAAGTTAATAACATATTCATGTTCTTATTTTGACGAAATATCTTGACACTAGCTTATTTCATGTATTTAATATTTATTATTCCCATTGGCCCCGCAAGGTATCCTATTATTCAATCTCACAGTCATATCAGTGTTAGCTGTCTAATTCTGTTACTGTTATGGTACTTAAATATTTGTTTACAATATTTGCAAATTACCGTGTCATCTGTGTTAAATTTAAGCACACCTTTCACAATTTCCTTCCTAACCTTCTGCTGCCTTTATATTCATCGGTATTTGCACATTCCCCCATGTTTAGTTTGAGAGTTGATTAGCTATTTTTAACACAGAACGATGATATAATATATGTTTTAATATAAACAAACAGCGCTACCTTTAATTTTAAACTATCTTTCAACAATTATCTTCAGATCGCCTTAACTCTTTTTAAAGCCGTTAATTCTTTTAACGGCGTTAGGTTTTTTAACGCCTGTTAATTTTTTAACGCGTTAATCGAAAGTTAACGGCGTTAATCTGCAGCCCTAATTATAATTAGAATAAAATACTAATAACAATAGCAATTAAAGTAATACTCAGTGACAAGAAGAATTAAAAACTTTAGAGGAAGAACGAATAATGTTGACAAACACGAACACGTCGAGAGATAGAGAGAGAGGGAGAGAGAGAGTCAGAGAGAGAGAGAGAGAGAGAGAGAGAGAGAAAGAGAGAGAAAGGGTGAAAGAGAGAGAGAGAGAGAGAGGAGGAGGAGCAACAGACACGAGAAAGGATCGCACAAGCTATTCTCGTCTCAGTAATTTCCTTCTCACATTTCAAGGACTCGTCCCCTCTGGTTTAGTTTCACCCCCCCCCCCCACCACTCACATCACGACCTCGCATTGGACTGCTAGAGATAGGAATACTCCCAATGCAGGACAGAGCAGGATGCACGACTTCCATCAAGTTTCATGTGATCAACTGCCAGTATAGATGGGCTTAGTTTGTAGTCTGTCGGTAAGTTGTTCAACTGTGGAACTGAGTCAAATCTGCAGGGGCAGAATCAAATCCAGTGTTCGTCTGTAACTGGCATACTTTCGGAACAGGAAACTGACGTAAAGCTCTGCCATGATTTTACAGATAAGATATTAATTCTAGCTAGTACACCAGATGATGAATGTAGTTTACGATAATTAGAGATCTACTATATTACTAGTATCACTATTATTATATTCACGAAGAAATTTGTATCTCTCTCTCTCTCTCTCTCTCTCTCTCTCTCTTTCTTAGTGCACTGCGCACCCGCAGGTCCATGACATATAAACTCTCCACTCGTCTCTGTCGTCCGTATTCTCACATTTAAAAAATGAAAAAGTCGATTTGATTCGTCTACTGCAGATCCTCATTTAACTCTCTCATTGGTTTAGCACAGACACAGATTTACATTGATCTATGTAGAAAAATGCGCGCATATGCATCGGAGAAAAATTACGATTTAACTATTTTCAACAACAGTTATGCACTTCAATCAGAGCTTCAAGGGAAAAAGTAATTAGCATGCTTATGGGCTACGACGTCTCTTCTGCCTCTTATGACATGCTGCTTATGACAGGCTGCCTATGACAGGCTGCTTATGACAGGCTGCTTATGACAGGCTGCTTATGACATCCACTCGGAAGCTTGCAAAGGTCTACTACTAGCGTGCACTTTTTCTTACAACTACAACTATTTCATCTCCTACGAAGCCCATTAACATCCTCATAATTCCAGTCTTCAACGTGGCATGGTATATCATTGAAGTTGGCTTTGCATACACGCATATACTCACAAACACACGCTTGCAAATTTACACCGGTTACGACTTATTTCACCCAGGAACGAAGTTCTGAATTTAAATTACATGGCGGTAGAAGGGGTGAATGACACCTCCAATTCCTAATTATGCCTCCATGCTTGAAATTCTCATCCCTTAAAATGATGTCCACCGTGGTTAACAGAGTTATAGAAAATTAGCAGATGTCAATGTTTTATATATTTCCATCAAACTTTTCAATAGTTTGCATCCACTATACTTAAAGTTACATATCTATCTGGGCTGAGCCGGTGGTCTATAAGTATTTTGTTCGACAGAGGCAGGGTTCAAATCCAGTACTCTCTCCGTCACTGACATTCTATCGAACAACAAACTGGCGCTAAACTTGACATTGCAAATTTAACTTCAAATTCTTATGTTATTGCCTTAAATAGTGCTTTACATTCTAGTGGACTATAGTAGTATTGCACGAAAGAGAGCTTCAGATTGTTGTAGTTCATGAGCAGATTTCGATATAAAGCCATCGGAAATAGCCTACGCAATAGAGTATACATGTATACAGCAATCTTGTGGAATTCCTTCTGTCGTAGACACCACAATAAATAACATATTAAATCCGATGTCTTTAACGGAAGTCTTAAATAATGTCCACGCATTTTTACAGGAAGCCCCTAGTGCAGCTGATTAGCATGAAACCATAGAAAAGATAGCAGTTGACTCACTCTACCGTTTCCATGATCACATTTTGACTCGGTAACTAAGTACAAAATCTCCATTTCATAAAGGACATATTTCATTTCATATTGACAGAGTTATAAACTATGCTTATTTAGGATTTTTGATTAGATGTCTATTTACAGCTATTTTTTAGTTCAGTGAATTCTATTCTTCTCGGCACTTAACATCGTCATCATATCATCATCTTCCCTTGAGTAATCCCAGTTTAACAAATACTTCGTTTTTGTTCATTCTCAGTAACTGTTGTACTTAGAACTAACTGAAAGACATAATTTAAAATTAAGGACGTCAGCGCACTATATAGGGGCCTACATAATAAATATTTCTATTATATACATTACGATATATATACATATATATATATATATATATATATATATATATATATATATATATATATATATATATTTCATCGTCATCATCATTTTGCATATTGGAATTGAGTTTAAGTTTAGCAGAAAACGAGAGAGTGAGAGAGAGAGAGAGAGAGAGAGATAGGGAGAAAAGGCGGTTACAGAAATTTTAACGAAGTGTGTATTACCGTAACCCCTACACACGCTCTCTGATGAAGTGTTAACTGCAACTCTGAAAGACAATCCTATTTGAATCCAGAGTGCATTAAGTAAATTGAAAGCTTTTATCATTGTAGACTTTTGTCCTTTAAACACAAAGTCATGATCATTCCATCTTCTATACGCTGTGCTTGAATTCATACAGTAAAAACTCTTCTACACTAGTCAATTAGTTAAACTAGTAAACTAGTTCTAACACTATTATGGTGTTTTAATTATGTGCATTTCATTGTATATCGAACGTTTTATCGTAACTAAAGTAAAATAAAGTAAAGAAATGCCTTGGCATGATTTATTCCATTAAACATTAAACTCTTCCAGAATAGGGCGGTCCGAGGTATATAAGACTACATACTGGTCAATACAGTCGTCGTTACTGTCGTGTTTTATAATATGAACAATAGAGATGATAACTCGTCAATATATCAAAAAATTGTCGTATCAAAAACTAAAGTTTCCAAAAAATTAATAAAATTATGCAGACGTAGAAAAGTAGCAACAAATAGTAACAAGTTGACAAATAGCAACAAATTAACAAAATTAACCTTTCAATCAATCAATAATCAATACGAATTTGGGGTCCAGCTCCTCGCCATAAGGCAATATCAGGGACGTCTCTTGCAGCATCTACACAAACAGGAGACAAAGTACCACACGATGACGACTGAGTGCAGAGACTACAAGAGAATGCGAGATCAAAACAGTGCAAGTCCAAATTCAAGGCAAACGGATCAAAATTTGAACAACATAGCAACACAATGATTACACCAGCACAGCAACAAATTTCTCAATTACTACTTTATTAAGAAACTGGTTACATCATCATGGCAACAAATAAAGACTATAGTATGGCCATACATTTAACATCAATACGAAAGTAAGTTCATCCCATCAATATTGTAATAATTCAATCCATTCGATAAACATCCTAAAGATATTCACATCTCCATTAACATAACAAGTTAATTGCATTAACAAATTACCCAATTTATCTTGCAACATTTTATCCCAAAAAATATAACAATAAATTACTAGTTTTATCCCGTTAACATAACAACATACACCAATTAACAACCAACATGAAACAATCCCAATAGGGTTAAAGTCTACCTTGAGATGACGAGCCATTCATCACAACAGGGGCTGGTGAAACAGTTTAGGATATTATGCACCGGCAGCAGACTACATGAATTATTCTAAACGAAACAGCGACGGGATGTTGAAGATCTTTCATATTCCTCGCTCCTACAACCACCGCTGATGAATTATGCAAACCGTTTAGCATATAATGCAGCTTGTGGATCCTGAACCCCTATGGGTTAGTTTGGCTTTATACATGTAAGAGCGGTAGCCGGTGGCGATGTCGGTAAGATATTCGACCGCGGATCAGTATGTGCGGAGTTCAAATTCTGGACTCGCCGTCACTGACTTCGCTTTCGAGTGAGGAAACTGACGTTAACATTAGGTTTACCAGCTTCAGGTTTCACATACATTTCCGGGGTGGTCTTTCTGCAGACCCATTATGACACGCGCTGTTCACGATTGATCTATTCTTCAGAATTCCTGACCCATCAAGGGTAAAAGTGCATAAACACAAGTAAATACATGCGTGAATATAACTGCGTATCCGCACATGCATTTAGATGATAATATCTTATGCATAATGCAATGCCTACAGAATAAACCTCTAAATGCTTAGAGGGAAGAGAAATTCAGATCAAAGTAGGCTCAGTGGAAATAAATATTTCATATGAAAATTGCAACACAGTCTAACCTCCCCCCACTCCTAGCAGCCTTCTCGTCTTATAAAGTCTCAAGTGTGAACACGATCCTGATTAGCAACCATCAACTCGCAAAAGTCATTCATCAAATGAGTTCAGGACTATCAATCATTAAGACCAAAAGCAAAGCTGATTAGCCAAACAGAAAGACATAAAGTTGATCAAAAAGTCTCTTTAATTCATCATCATCTTCAGTTGAATATTAGATTAGCCAGGGTAGGGATAACATAAGAAATTTCTTAATTAAGGTCTATACTATACGCAGCTACGTGATACCGTCAATATTATTTAAAGCTTTTGTCGTCAAAGGCATCATCAGCATAGAACGTCAACAGACAGACTTTGAACTGTAAGTAAGAGAATCATATTGATTAAAGTCATCGTGTCAGTTGGTGAACTGCTAATTGCTGTTACACTGGGAGAGCAATAAGGGCTGTCTTCGAACAGAGCATAACAAAAGATCTTTTACAAACAATGCCAGCAATTATAATTTTAGTAGGTATCTGGACAATAAATAAAGTATTGTAATTTCTACACACATGCACACGTGTATCGCGGTGTATGTGGGTGCGTGTGTGTAGAATTGTAAATGTTGAATTGATAGCTTATCAAAGTCACGTTGCGTTTGCCGATTCTCTAAAAAAATATCATATTATTTGTACGATTGTACGTGTGTATAAACTCTAGCATATTTCGCGATTCAAGAGGTATCAACTTTAGAGTCGATACCTATTTGTCTGTCACAAACAACCTAAATGTGATATCCATATTAGGGTGCCACTCAGTGTAATGGCAAAAAAAAGAATTCAATTTTTCCAAAGTGTCACCCCCTAATTTTGTTCCTTTTGTGATACATAGGCACTATGACAAGTTTCATTCAAATATAATAATAATTACTGGTAGATCAATGGCCTCAAGTATTTTCATGAAAATGCCGATCTCGAAAAACTCTGACTTAAATAAAAAAATTTTATTAAGGTAAACTAATTATTGAATGGGAGCACAGTTACTCTTTTTTATTTAATCTTGCTTGTATTCTTTGCTGTTATTGCTTATTTTATGTGTGTCTGGAGATGGAACAATGAAGTTGTTAGGGGTGCCGAAATTGCCAAACGGCACTGGACAGGCACAGGCAACTGCAGTTTTCAATCTCCTTCAAGAATGGAATCTCGCTGATCGCATAAAATTCATGTGCTTTGACAATACAGCTATCAACACAAGAGTTCACGCGAGGGCCTGAGTAAAAGGAAGAAAAACTGGGTAGGGATGTGATTGCCTTGCCGTGTAGGCATCACATCATGGAACTAATCGTTGCTGAGGTATTTGATGCACTAATGGGACCATCCAGTGGGCCAAATATCGAGTTGTTTCAGAGATTTGGTGAATATTTGGAATCAATTGACAGATCCAGCTATAACACTGGACTTGAGGTGGATTTCATTGCATTGACTCTCAGCTCAGTTCGAGATGATATCATTAGGTTTATTCGGCAACAACTTACCGAGTTTCAGCCCAGAGACGATTACCGTGAACTTCTGCAGCTATCGCTTTTATTTCTAGGAGCAGAATGTAGCACCGACATACATATTCAAGCTCCCGGAGCTTATCACAGAGCGCGATGGATGGCGAAGCTGATTTAAAGTCTCAAGATTTTCCTTTTTCGCAATCAGTTCCAACTCACTGACCGTGAACCGTCTTCTCTCGGCCACTTCAATACTTTTATAATGAAAATTTATCTGAATGTGTGGTTCAAATGCCCATGTGCCTCATCTGCTGCGCAGAATGATCTGGAGCTACTCCGTGAGTTGGAAAGTTATAAGAAAACACATGAAGCAGTTGCCAAAGCTGCAATAAAGTCATTCTCTGGGCACTTGTGGTACTTAAGTGAAATTCTTGTTGGTTTAGCATTCTTTGACTCTGCAGTGTCATCCGAGATAAAGTCTGCCATGGTTACAGCTCTTGACATAAAAACAACAGCCCATCCTCGAGAAATAGCCCTCCACCCCATGATACATGCCAAGCAGCTGCCTGATTTTATATCGCATCACAGTAGGCAACTTTTCACCGCATTGGATATATCACAAACATTTCTCACCCATAATCCAGAGACATGGATCTTCAACAAGGATAACGTTGTTGGACAAGAGAAGGTACGAAGTTTGAAAGTAGTCAACGATGCAGCCGAGCGAGGTATGGCCTTGATTCAAGAGTTTAATGGAATCCTCACAAATCAAGAGGATCAAAAGTAATTTTTGCTCCAAATTGTAGAGAAACACCGCTATGACTTTCCGAAGCCGAACAAGTCCTGCTTTACTAAAGTTCGTGCATCTGTCGCAGCAGCAACGTCCGCATCGGCAAACACACAAAACATGACTTTATAACATTTTCAGGTAGCTGTTTGAGTTAAATACTGTAAAACAGGTTATATTTACACTACAGCACACGTCTTTTGTATGAATATTGAATAATTAATACTTAGAAGATAATCTGAATTATGAAGTTAAAGGTAACAAAATACGATAAAATATAGGATAAATGTTGCGTAAATTGCAAAACTTTGACGGTGTTGAGCTACCAGTAAATAGTATTAGAATACGTTCAAATTTGGCAAGCTTCTCTCTTTTTATATTATGAACAAATATGAGGGGTGAGAGGACGAAAATTGCATACTTTTTTTGAGTGGCACCCTAATCCATATGCGTGATGAAAGCAAACTAAATATAACATACGTGCAAAAGCATATTTGCATATTTGTGAAGAAAATAAATCGACTATGATGGCTGTTGCCGCTTGGTGACGAAATCTACCTAAAAAGATATTCATTATAGTGACAAATCCAGAATAGCAAAGAAATCAATACGCACGACACATGCACGTCATTAGAGCTATTAACAATCATGAATACAAACTCAAGGAATATAAGATTGGTAGCCTATCTATTTTCATCACACCCACAAGATATAAATAGAGTATGACTTAATAGTATTTGTATGACTTAAGCAACATAAGAAACAGTGTAGAATTATGTGGCGCATATATAACAATTTAACATAATTACTAATTCAATGGACTATACGGCATAAAATACGATTCTGTATTTAAATTCCCTTGGAAAGTAACATATAGTAAGATTTAATCCCATCTCAATAGAAGAGGAATATTACAAACAGATTTTTATACTTTATTAAATCCAATGCATACTGTAATGAATACTGTTAATTCAGTGTTGCTGATTTTATCAGATTGGTTTAAGACAAATAAGTTCTGCATAATGTTCAAAGAACTAATTATATGCTCTTTGGTTCTATTTAGTTACAGATTCCAGCATCAAATGACTTAAATAATCTTGAATTTAATTAATATTAAAATGATACCTTTATTAACTGTTATGAAAATGAGAATTGATAAAACCGTTATCTCTAGAGTAGATAATACTAAATTTCTTGGTGTAATTTTGGACTATTGACTATACATTTTTGTGCAATTGTGATATAAATTACGATGTAAGAAAATATCTACAGCAAGCATTTTAATAAGAAAAATCAAAGACCCTATATATAGCGCGAATTAAATTCAATTAACTCAGTTAAATAATTTATAGAAAACACTGGGAAGGAAACGACAAAATGGATTTTAATTAGATAAACCGTATTAATTACGTGCAACATCCGCTAAAATACGCTGCATTTTCTTCCGCTTAATCTCGACCCGTCTGAAATGTTTTATAATTATACATTATAATTGCCCAATTTCGAATATGACCGAAAGCACATGTAAGTCTATACAATAACCTATAGGGTCAATTATCCTTCCGAGTTTTGTACTTTCAATTTTTATTCTAAATCGGCCAAAAATCATTACATTGCCTCTAGAATTGAAACCAATCAACAAAATATACAGCAACAGAGTTTTAGTTATTATAGACCTAACAAAGGCCTTTATCTGTTTGGGTGAATTGGTTTGTAGTGGTGTGTGTGTTATGGGAAACTGAAGGCGTTGGAAATGTGGATTTGGAGAAGAATGGAGAGGTTTAGCTGGACTCAAAAGGTTTCAATTGAGGAAGTTCTGGAGAGAGTTGGCACAGATAGACAGTTGATAAATGTATTAAGAAATAGGAAGAAGAGTTGGATTGGACACATTTATGGGGGAAGGTATATTAAAGAGGTCATAGAAGGTAGAATTGAAGGTAAAAGAGGCAGGGGCAGGCCGAGATTAGGTTAAATGATTTAAAGACCCACTCACATGTGGAAATGAAGAGGAAGGCGGAAGACAGAGAAGAGTGGTGACGTTATATACCATGGACCTGCCAGTAGGCAGTGCACTAATATATATATATATATATATATATATATATATATATATATATATATACAGACTGGGGCAAAAAATAATAATCCCCTAGCGAAATCTCAATAACTTTAAGAAAACTCTAAATATCTCTACGAAATTTACGGAGCTTCTAGGAGAGGAATTTCTGCGTATATCCTGAAAATTTGATGAAAATATTTTCATTAGTTACGAAATTACAGCATTTCTAAAAGAAAAGTGCTAAAATCAATTTTAACAAGGCTTTTCGAAATGTCAGCCGTTCCTTTTAAAGAAAACGACCCTGAAAATGGCCGTTTACTTAAGTGGTGGAGTTTAAGCCTGCACTACCTTGTTAGCTACTCCAATAAAAGATGCTTAAATTTCGTTCTTCTGTTAAAATTATTCCTAAATTTTGAAGAAAATGTACGGTACTTTTGTTTAAAAAAGCCTTGTTAAAATTGATTTTAACATTTTTTTCGAAGAAGCTCTGTATTTTTGCTACTTCTGAACATATTTTCACCAAATTTGCAAGATATGAGTAGAAATTCCTCCTCAGGAAGCTCCGAAAATTTTGTCAAACTATTTTGAGTTTTGTCCAAGTTATTAAGACTTTTGTTAAAAAAAGCCTTGTTAAAACTGATTTTAGCACTTTTTTCGTAGAAACGCTGTAATATATTTCCTGCTCAATAGATTTTCATCAAATTTGCAGGATATACGTAGAAATTCCTCTCCTAGAAGCTCCGTATATTTCGTAGAGATATTTTGAGTTTTCTTAAAGTTATTGAGATTTCGCTAGGGGATTATTATTTTTTGCCCCAGTCTGTATATATATATATATATATGTGTGTGTGTGTGTGTGTGTGTGTGTGTGTGTGTGTGTGTGTTAATTACATGTATATCGTATTCATCATGGTAACTGGACAACTAGGCATTTCTGCAAGATTTTTAGAGATGCGTAAATCTGTAAAAAGTAAAGAGGGATTAATGAAGAAATAAAATAGTAAAAATGTTGAATAAGAAAGTAAAATAGCTATTACTATTACGGATCATAATAACAAGTTAGTCCGTAAACATAGGCATACAAGAGCCCTAGCTAGTATTTAGCTGGAACAAATTGAATAAAAAACTGTAGAAGCTCTAATATGTGCTACAACCATAATTGAGTATAAACATCAAAAATACAAAAATTATAACGTTATTAATCCTAACTTATTAATTTTAATTATTAATAGTAACGATTAATAATTAATTACGAGATAAATGTTTACTGAGTAAGCCTTGAATGCTAGCCTATTTACAAATACATAGGATTATAGCGTAACGTGGAGGTCTTGGTTCGATATCAGGTCAAAGCAATGTGACAAATCAATCAATGTGCTGAGGTATATATACCGTTCCTTCATAATCAACGATAAATTTAAATTAATTCCTATCTATAAAAAGCTGGTAAAGCTAATGTTAACGTCAGTTTCCTCACTCGAAAGCAATATCAGTGACGGGTGAGCCCAGGATTTGAACCCCGCACATACTAATAAGCGGTCGAATATCTTACCAACATAGCGACTTTTATAGCGACTTCTAAAGAGACTTCTGCAGAAGAATGGTACAGCCAGTGTACACATTTCTTTCAAATTAGCGAAGACTGGCGACCTCACCGTCAAATTAATGACAATCTTCAGCCGTGAATGCAACACCTAGTTCAACTCGGCTACTATTCAACTCTACTCTCGGTCGAGTCGTGGAAAAACTAAAGCTCTTATTACATTGAGAAAAGAATGACGAAGACTCAGGCCTACAAATCAGGCCACGGGGAATTTCATTGGCAAGAATTTTATTTGTTTGACATTTCGAAAATTGAATTTGAGAGGTTTCATTAAAATACTCAATTTACGACGAGACAAAACTAGAAAAAATACAGAAATAATAATGACAAAACTAGAAAAAATACAGAAATAATAATGACAAATACAGAAAAAATACAGAAATAATAATGACAAATACAGAAAAAATACAGAAATAATAATGACAAATACAGAAAAAATACAGAAATAATAATGACAAATACAGAAAAAATTCAGTGAGTCGGCATAATTATCAGTCACATTGAATGTGGATGATTAGCAATACCTCCTACTGCAATGATGTCCACCATATATTTTATACATTTTACCTAAAAATAGTGTTAAGTCCTTCATAACTGATTACAATTTAATCTTATTTACTTTATATATATATATATATCAACTCAGCAATATCATTATAATGATTAAATTAAAATTTAAAGTACGGTATTGAAAACGGACTCGGATAGATTAAATTGAATACTTTACAAAAGATGATATCTAGGCATATTACGAGAAATTGAGAAAATGCACATGCAGATGATAACACCAGAGTAGTGTAAGGTGTGTGATGCCTTCTATACATCAAAAGGTCTTAAACACTGAAATAAAGTTACACTTAGTGGCTGAATCAGACCTAATCCGATGACTTTATAATTTTCATTAACAGAATGTTGCAGCTTGACTATGTTTTCTGGCATTGAACATTTAGACATTAATAAATATGTAAAGTGAACAGGTGGGCAATTGAACACGCAAAAGGTCAGTCTACAGGTACCTTACTATACAGCATGCAACAGGAAACGCTATAAAAAGAAACACTATAAAAGAACTAAGCATCTTCTCCGCCCTTAGAAAGTCAAGAGAATTTCTCTCGTTATACTTTGCAATATAGCTGCTAAGAAAAAGAGTAAATTACATAAAGCAACACGACTTCAGGCTGCTAATTACTACAACCTTGACATCACCCACATCCGAACACCACTGGAGCTAGTTAGATGTACATCTAGAGAGTATGTGATCAAAGGATGACGATATGAAAGATTAGCCTTTGGCTGTTATCTTCAGTCTAATTTATTTCCTTTAAAAGTCGCAGAAATTCGCGAAATTTCCCACAATTTGTCATCAATTAGTCCAATTTTAAATACACCCCACATCATTAATTATCATCGCAACCAATCGAATTGCTACCTCTGTCGTGTTAAAGAGGCTTTATAGAATATATGGAATGTTTTAAATGTGCCAGAAAAGGACTCCGAAATAAGCAGAATGTTCTCACAAACCAAAGCCAAAGCCAAAGCCCGACGTTCACGCAAGGTAAAAGACAAGCTCGGCCTGACGTATAACGGGCTATGCACAAGAGTAACACACTGTCCGCAAATCAATAGAAATTACGCGCACATAGATCAAGCAGCACAGAGCTATAATCCTGTTGCAGCTGTCCAGATTTAATTGAATCAAGCGCTTTGAGAGTAAACAAAAATCATCTGACTGCGCAGCGCATAGTAGGCTGCGTTTAGGGGCGTCCTCCCCCCTCAGAGCAACGACGCATGTTCCCCCTCGCCTAAGTAATGTTTCCACTTCCCCTTCTTTTTTAAAATTCTGTACTCTTTTCCAAATCCGTCCCTATTTTGTCAACTACGCAAGATTGGCATTGTATGAAGCCCTGCCTGCATCAGTTCAGTGTAATATGACTGGTTGATGAGGTGCATATTAACAAACGCCAAACCTTGTAGTATAAAGAACTTGGTTGATGCCTTAACTATCTGGATTAGTAGCTCTTAAGAGCAAGTGCAGTTGAAAATCTATAGTATATATTTTTGCATCACCAGTTCAATAAACGAATATAAATGTCTAATATATATATATATATATATATATATATATATATATATATATATATATATATATATAATAGACTTTAGAAGTAGGCTACTACAGCTGAAAGTTGAGCTAAAAATTGATCAAGTACTGTGTTTACAGGCTATATTTTGTTTATGTGAATCATACAGAATTCATGCCCAGTGGTTATTTGTAGTCTGTAGACAAATGAGGTCAGGGAGAGCTAATTATACAAGGGGGCGTTACCTATCAATAGATAACTCAAGTACATCAGATTATTTTAAAAACATATACATGTAAATCCAGGGTGTTAGTTGCAGACAAGATCAACTGAATTTAAAATAGATCCAGGGTGTTAGTGGCAGACAAGATCAACTGAATTTAAAATAGATCCAGGATGTTACTGGCAGACAGATCAACTGAATTTTAAATAGATCCAGGGCATCAGTGGCAGACAGATCAACTGAATTTTAAATAGATCCAGGGTATCAGTGGCATACGAGATCAACTGAATTTTAAATAGATCCAGAGTATTATGAAAGAACAAACTCAATATTAATAGCATTTCACATAAAGTGGATAAAAGCACCAGCAAAAGACAAAGTTAGCAGCATGAAATATATACTGTCATATACATATGACAGAAGAGTGGAGGCTTTATATACCATGGACCTGCCAGTAGCAGTGCACTAAGAGAGAGAGAGAGAGAGAGAGAGAGAGAGAGAGAGAGGGACACATGCACAGTACTATACACAGAAAGAACGGTCAATTAAGGCAGGAGTATTTCATACCCATCATGCATAAGCAGAGACTGACTTTAGCTTGTGCATTAAAATTACATTTGGTTTGTGGAACAAAATTTTTAGCTTTTCAAACAAACCCAATTCATTGACAATTAAGCTGATATCATATAAAATTTAGTTTATCACGCTCAGGGGAGGATCCATAAACTTTTCGGGGGGCCCAAAATTTTTTCAGGATTCTTTTTTAAAGTCATGCAACCGTTTTGTTAGCTTTTGAGAGACTGAAAGGATTGACAATGATTGCCACCCCCATGGACTCAAACAGACCACTGGTAAACGTCATTTTAAATTCCTTTTGGTTAATATGACACAATTTTTAAGTTAAAAAAAATTCACAAAGATTTTGGGTGAGCATGGCCCCCTTTACACCTTTTGGATCCGCCACTATTCACGCTCTCAAAACTGCTGCTCATCCATTCAGAATCCATAAGTAATTAAGTAGGATTCAGAAAGACATGCTTTGTATATGCATTTATTTTATTAAACTATATTGCTAATAACAGCTAAACATTATTTATTTCACTATATATAAAGTCCATATTTATTCAGCAGATCCTCCCTTAATGATCAACCAGGTTAGAAAAGAATCAGAAACCAAGCAAAGGTTGAAAACCTCAGGCTTTGAGAAGGTACGCCCTGTTTCACTGGAAGCTGGATGTTATAATCATATATGATTGTGGATTGAAATACGCCCTTGGCTTTCTTCCCTTATCCCTGATACCTGAGTTCGAAGAAGGATTGGGATAACAAAAGAAGGTAGCAGTTCTGGTAAATTCTGGTAAACTCACTCTGGTGACAATAGCGTTTACAATACTTAACACACAGATTCAAAAACTAGAGATTAATTAATTAGATTCATAATTAGAAGAGCAGATCCAAAATTATGTAGATCTTTCTATAGCATTCAGCCAAATTGCAGTTCCAACTCACAAATTTCTACTCACCCCTCCTTTTACACTCATCTTTAAAAATGCGCAGTTTAAAATTAAATTGTACACCAAAATCTTCAGGGTCAGTTTATCATTATATTCCACAATTATAATGCTTAGTCACCTCTAAGACATGTACAGTAAATGGTTAAACTAATCCACAACAACTCCAACACATCATACGTCATGATATTAAAATGTCATGATATTAAAAACAATACACAAAGCATATAAAAATGCAAGAAGGATTAAATTATAAAGGCCAGATTCGGGAAATATAGTAAACTGCCACCATACTCATAGATAACTATTGAGAACTCTAATAGCTAAGAGTTCTAACAGCTACTAGAGTTCTACCAGCAAATAGCTAAGAGTTCTAACAGCTAATAGAGTTCTAACGGCTAATAGAGTTCTAACGGCTAATAGAGTTCTAACAGCTAATAGAGTTTTATAGAGTTTTAAGAGCTAATAGAGTTCTAACAGCTAATAGAGTTCTAAAAGCTAACCAAGTTACTAGTTACTAGATAATTTTCTCATAGTTAATAGAGTTCTATTTAGTTAATGGAGTTCTAATAACTCCTGCTAATTTGATATAATAACATTAAAGATTTAAAGTCAGTTTCCTCATCCATGAATAATGTCAGTAATGTCTAGTCGCTGCTTGCATGCACATGGGAACTAATAAGAGACTGCATAAAAATAGAACTCCCTCCCTCCCTCCCTCCCTCCCTCCCTCTCTCTAATATTCTTCCAATAGCCAACCTACATATATTCACACTCACATTCTGCTTTCATGCTCCATTGACAGCACTCCAACAACAATAAGTTAATTCCTTAACACCAAGCTTATTAAAACAGGCATAGATAAGGAATATGGCTATGATGCCTTATCTATACCTTAATATCACCTAGATAGCTTGGGAAAATATGCCTTCTGAATTGGTTTCTTGTTGACTTCATCGGTTCTTACTCAGTCACTTATTATGACATAAGCAGCTAGTCAATTTTTCAATGTCCCGGCCACAAAACAGAAAATGCCACAAGTTATAAAGAAAAAGCAAGAGCTACTTACAACAGCATCATCTGCAGAATGAAAAACATGACACACGTATGGTCCATCCGAACTGGCCCGTGTGAGGTAAGAAAAGCATCGAGAATCATACGGCGATCGAGTGAAACGTGCCAATAATGACAGCTTGTGCTCAAGGACAGTAGTCCAGGCATTCTGACGTGTATCGGCCGGCGGTCTAACCGAAGCACGAAGTGTTGTGCGCTCAACACTAAGTAAAACCACTCTTGCCGCGTGACGCCTTCGTACAGCCGCCATAATCCAAGGTATCATAGCCTGTGTGTATCTTCTATCTAACACATACTCCCCCAGATATACTACACGAAACGAGGTGCCATTACTTCCCGGTGCGGCGCCATTTGATTTAGCACAGGTGGTCATCATGGATGATTTGACGGAAAGATCAGTATTGGCAGAACTTTTCGTTGATATTGCAGAGCCTAGAGTAAGCTGAGGACTAGCATCTGATGATTCACTACTTCCAAATGAACTCAGTCCACTGTCTTCTCTAATTCCTACAGCACCAGTGGAAATTGAATCTACAATCACTGGATTTATCTTTGACATTCTAACACAATGGTTCCCAGTTCATTTCCTAGATAATCGAAAGCTCATTATTTTGATGTAGCAAACCCAAAGAATGGGCACAGATGCTAGCTATTCAAGTATTTATTACTATTAAACTCAAATCAGAAAATAATTGGAATATTTTAGATTTAACATAACTCTTAATATCTCATGTTTTAATATATATTCATGCAGTGACTTAGTTTATCTGAAAGAAAGTTCATGTTCATTAACATCTAAAATGATTAGACAGAAAGGCACTATTTATGTAGAAAAGGATATTGCATAATTTGTCCTCATTAATAGCTGCTTTTCTTATTTCTTACATTTATGCTAATTAGTCCATCCTATGCTAATACGATTTCAACTTGAAAAATTTTGATTTTGCGTCATTGCTTAATTCCATTCGGCTCATTTATTGCTGGCTATCGTTAACGAGCGAATACGAACTATAGAAGATACAGGTTATCAGAATTCTCAAATCAAACGTTTGATAGCGATTACTGCACATATGCAAAACATAGAAGGCACAGTTTGTACCGATTATTTCTTTATTAGTGCGCCCTGACGGCACAGTACTTTACTACTTCGCAAAATAATGAATTAGATTGCTCCTGGGAAAATTCCTTGCACAAGTATATGAATACAAAAAAACCAAAATTGTAAAATGTCACTACAGACGAAATGAAAAACGTAAAACCGGTATATTCTCCTCACACTAATAAAATACTTAGATTAGAAAGAAAATTATGAGAAAATTCAGAATCTCTAGCGCAGAAAATAAATTAAATTCAAGTAGAAACGCAAATCACTTTAATATCACTCATTTAAAGATCCACCTCCAAAATACTGTCTACTTGCACGACAAAAATAAAGTATGACAGAAATAAATTATGACAGAAATCGCGGAGGGAATATTGCTTCCTTTGCAGAAGCCAGGTAAACCAAAAGGGAAAGTAGAAAATCTAAGATCAATAATTCTATTTAACACACTAAGGAAAATATTATGTATAATAATGTTCAACAGAATATATAATAAAATAGATAATCAAATTCCATTAAGTCAGGCCGCATATAGAAGAGGGAGAAGCAACACAGAAAATGTCTGTTCATTAAAACTAATAATAGAAAAGGCAATAATAAATCAAAATGTAAATATTGAAATACTTTTATTAGATATGAGTAAAGCGTTTGATTGTGTAAACAGAAAGATACTAATTGAAGATTTAAAACAGATTTTAGAGAAAGATGAACTTTATATAATAAAAATGTAAATAGAAATTTAAATGTAAAAATAAAAGTTATAAATGACAATTTTGAAGGAAAGAAATTTAATACCAACACAGGAGTCCCTGAAAGAGACTGCTTAAGTCCTATATTATTTACTTTATATCTAGCCATAGCTCTAAATGCAAAAGAAGATCATAATATACCAGCAGAAATACAAGATCATACATATTGAAATAAAAACAAAAATGAGAAAATATATAGAAACAATAGATCAGCAGTTTGCCGATGATATAGGCTGGATTATTTTTGGAAATTACAAATCTGATGAACTAATAGAATGCGTAGAAAATAGATTAAAACGGAGAGATTTGCAGATAAATAAAGATAAAACAGAGAAAATA
The DNA here is from genome assembly GCA_905160935.1 of Enchytraeus crypticus. Classification (NCBI taxonomy): domain Eukaryota; kingdom Metazoa; phylum Annelida; class Clitellata; order Enchytraeida; family Enchytraeidae; genus Enchytraeus; species Enchytraeus crypticus. The sequence continues at coordinate 864,681 of CAJHZI010000649.1, read as the reverse complement.
ATTATACCAAATACAATAGATATTATGAAATGGCAAAATACTAAATACTTAGGTAGTATGCTTGAATCAGAAAGAGATTTAAATCAAAGGAAAAAATTAACAATGATGGCATTTCATAAATATAAATCTAAACTAAGAAATAAAAAACTAAGCTTGAAAATAAGATATTAAAATATTTATATATATATATATATAAAACCTATCTTTATATATAATAGTGAATTATGGATAATAACTAAAAGTATGGAAAGTAATATAGAGATCTATAGCGCTGATCTGAGAGTAAAATCTCAGACATTCACTGGACCGGTTATACGGAAAATGGTCTAAAGTGCCTAACGGAATAAACATGTGGTTTTAAAAAGTGATAGATATCAACATAGTTGATTATTCACTATAATGCGTGTTTACTTTTTTTTACTTTTTTTAGATATATTTCAAAGAAAACTATTGAGAATCATATTAAATATAAAATACCCACACATAATTAGCAATACGAATCTATATGACAGAACACAAGAAAAACCATGGAGTGAATTAATAAAATTCAAAAGACTCAGTTGGATAGGACATATGCTAAGATTGGATGAAAATATGTACTCCAGTAAGAAAAGCTCTAAATTATAGAATAACAAATAATAAAATGAAACTAGGTATGGGAAATAAATATACTTAAATTAAACAATATAAAAAAGATATAGAACAAATAGATACTAAATATAATCTAGAACAGAGTGAAGTCTATGATCTTGCCCAGGACAGCTATCAGTGGAGACAGAATGTAAAAGATGCTGGTTTGGTGTCCACAAAGTGACGTCACGCAGAGGAAAGAAGAAGAAGACTTGCACGACATGCAAAAAATCCATTGAAACCTGAACCAGAGCTAATAGCAGTCGTATTAATTGATTGAAATACAATGAATAATTTCACAGACTATTAACAATTCTCCATAAATTTAAATATAACAAATCGCAACACATACATGTAGTTTTAAGGCATTGTCGTCCTTGTGAAAGGCATATGACAATCCGGCTAGCTCGACTTATTTTCCAAGTAAAACGAATTTTTTCTGCATTATGCCGATCGGTATGCAAGTTTTACAACCGATCTATGGTTACAAATATTGATATGTGTGATAGCTGAATGTAGCCTAATGCTATTTATTTGCCTGGAGTGCGCTTTAAAACGATATTTAACTAGCCAGACTCATACACTGGACTAAAAAAGTAAAACACGAAATAGTGAAATGATCAACTATAAACACGAATTATAGTGAAATGCAGGGTCGGATCCAGGAATTTTTCAAGGGGGGGGGCCAAATTTCTTTTGAGAGTGTACACATTTTTGCCTTCGGGACATGTTGGCGCAACCAGAAAATTTTGCTGTGGGGGCCCGGACTCAAAATTTTTTCACTACTGCATTCGGCTCATAGAGTGAGTGTATCCCCGCATCGTACCCCCCACCGCTCATACTCGTACTACAGTCAGGGGAAAACCTAAAATGCCTATAAATCTTACATTTGTTTTGGGAAAAGTAGGTTAATTTTTAATCTTTGAAGAAACTCGATCGGCGGATCTGGACAAATTGCAAAAAGCGACCTAATTTGACGGCGGGAGGGGGGGGGGGCTTTCGCCTCTCCCAACCAAGGCTGTTTGTACCACTGCTCCGGGACAGAGCAGTGGTATTTACACATCGAAATTGCTATAGAAACAATGAAAATATAGTTTATATTTTTTATCATAGGGCCTAAGGGGGGCCCGGGCCCCCTGGATCCGCCACTGGTGAGATGATCAACTATAATAATAATAATAACAACAATTAGAGTGCTACAGTCATCAATGACAACATCTAGCACTATTGAGACAAAATCAAGCCGGCGAGCTAAAAAGAAGGTCCAAAAACGGTGCAAATTCCAAAATCCAGAAATTCAGTCCAAAGTAAAGGGAGTTAAAGAAAAGGTGGTTTAGGCGCAGGTGACACTGGATGGAAAAGAGAGATGGAAAGATAGGTCTTCAACTGCTATGGAACTGCTCATAGGAAAGCAAGGGCTGATGTGATTCAAATGAAGATTTCCGAAGATTGGATGGAAGATAATTCCATATCTGAGGTGCAGCATGCTGGAAAGAACGATTAGATAGCTTAGAGCGTGAAGGTAAGCTAGGTCTCACAAGAGTAATTAACATAGAAGACCGAGTAATATAGCAGCCTGCATCACTTTAATCAAGTGAGACATACAAGTTTGTCCAGGGATGGTGATGGACTTATAGGGTAACGAAGCTGTTTTGTAAATGATACGCTCTTTAATCTTTAGCCAGTGCAAAGACTTCCAAATAGGCGTAACATGTGAGTACTTGGAACTGCAAAAAATTGCTCGCGCAAGAGAATTCTGAACAAACTGCAACCGATCAATCTCACAGCCAGGGAGATTTAAAAACAGGGAATTGCAGTAGTCCAACTTCGATTGCACAAGAGCAGCACCAATTTCAGCAGCTGTCTCACGTGACAAATATGAACGTATTCGACGAAGATCACGGATATGGAAGAAACATGCTTGTGAAGTTTTAGTTATGTGTTCGTGGAAGGTTAGCTGTTTATCAAGGGTAACACCAAAATTTCTCACAGAAGAAACAGGTGATATTTTAATACCCGAAGATAACGAAAGAGTTTTGCCATTCAGCTTCAGGAGCTGTTGAGGTGTCCCGACCAACAAGAATTCAGTCTTAGATGGATTAAGTGCCAAGAAATTAGCAGACATCCAAGAGGATATAGACTGAAAACTTTGTTGCAGGAGGGAAAAAACTATGTTGATATCTATCACTTTTCAAACCACATGTTTACATCGTTGGGCAATTTATACAATTTTCCGTGTATCCAGTCCAGTGAATGTCCGAGATTTTACTCTCAGACCAGCGCGGCTGAAATTCGAACCCACGAGGGTTCAATTCACATCAGGATCTGTCATTTAAAACTCCATGACGTTACCCCTACGCTATTAAGACATTCGGACTAATCAATAACCGATAATTAACTGAATTCAGTGTCCTTACTGGCATATATTTTCGTGCTATATTTAACAGAAAACTGTTAACTTCCTGTGTTTGTTAAACTGGAGATCGATCAACTTTATTTGTTTTGAAAGGACTCAGTAATTTCAGTCAAGAATCTAACCCAACATTGAGTGAAATGGATATTAAGATTTTGGAAATATTCGCACTTCAGCGGCACTTGAAATGAGTTCTTCTGCTGAGTAGAATCGATGTAAGACCGCGGAATTTAGCGCACTTGGTTTAGTTACGCGTAAAAAATCGAAGTTAAGCTACATCTGCCTCGGTTAATACGTTATGGGTGGCTACCTTGGAAGACTGAGTGTTGACAGCTTTGAATGAAAAATATTCTTAAATCCTCGCCTGCTGCAATTGATGCGCCATCAAAAGGCAACGATTACTTATAACCATGGAGAGGAAAGAGAAAGTGGGCCTTAAACAAATATCTGTGCTTCCTGACCCAGTGTGCCATTATGTTATGTTGTTAAGTAGAAGCTTTCTCTTCAGATATAATTTTGTTAAGATGTGGAAGAAAGCAGAAGATAAACAACTGTTGTTTGATTTCCGGTCGATGAATTGTTGATATTTATTTGAAGAATTCGGGAAATAACTTGGACTAATATCAATCATGGCTCTTCATGTACCCCGGGCTCCCGGCTTCTCCTCCATGATGAAGGAGGGCGCTAAGGTCTGCTTTATTATCCATTTCTGTACACGAATCATTATGATGTCCTCATTAAATGTGTTTAGAAATCCATTGTCCAGACACGTGAGTGATGTACTAGAGCATGACTGTGCATGCAAAGTTAACAAATAGTTATGATTAATTAAATTGTTTAAATTCTCCTTTGATTAAAGCTCTTAACATTAGATAGTGCTAATGATTTTACGAACAATGTAGTATATTTTTCTTTGCAAACTTTTTGTAGCTTCATTATTGGCAAAATTAACTCGAATGGTTCTAGAATGTTCTACAATGTTAAACGAACATCTATATGAGATTTTGACCTAAATTGGGGCACAAATTTGTCGGTGTTTACCTGAAAACTTTAATACTAGAAAATTTTATTTGAGAAATAAGTATACAGTTATTCATGTGTACACATTTTGTGTAACATGTATGTAACATTATGATCACTACTATCAAATTTGACATAGATAATTAATTTCTAATTTCCTTTTAAAAGGCAATTTTTTAAAAACTATATTTCTCTAAGCTAAAAATTGATTCTAAATTTGTAATACTGTACTGAATTTTTTGTAGGCCTCATTGATAAACATTTAAAATCCTTCCTGAAGCTCCTTTGCCTATCACCTAGAGGGTTGCTGTACAAATTAAATGATTTATTGACAAATTTGTTATTTTAGCATCTCTCTGGAGTTGAGGAGACGGTGATTAGAAATATAGATGCATGCAAAGAGTTAGCAGCCACCACCAAATCTGCATATGGCCCTTATGGTATAAATCTGAGTTTTATTTTGTTGTAACATTTGTACTTAGTCATAAAATTATTCAGTATTTTTATTTGCAATATTTATATATTTTGCAAAACAGTTAATCAATGCTTAATTGGTAATTAACTATGTATTTAACCAGTGATTCAATAAATCCTGGTTGCTGCCACTGGTTACTACCATTGTGTTATGTTTAATGCAGAATCTTTAGGGAGTACCCTAAAAATCTAGAAAGATAGGAACTGATCTCTTGTGGACCCTGATTTATACCATTATTAGAGTAAACCTTTTCTATCGACTACGTACTTGTACATGCGAAAATCTTAATTCAGTAATTAACTTAGCAACTTATGTTTATGTAATACTAAAAAAAGTTAATTAGTGATAGTCCTTGTACTAGGCTGAGCCTATAGGCTGTTCGCAAGTTTTTAGATAGTAGATCGGTAGGTGTAGGGTTCAAATACAGTGCTATCTCACGTCACTGACTTTCTATAGAGCAGGAAACTGATGGTAGACTTTGCTTTTGTTTTACTCTTAATTAAATTTAAATAATTTCAGAATTTCCAGATTTGCAATTAATTCGGCTGTCATAGTTACATGTGTATTGCCAAAGTTGCTAATGAGCTAGTTTGAGGATTGGCTATTCTATGTTCTAAAGTAATTGAATGTTCAACTATCCTTTACATCTCAGTTGGTTGGACATATTAGGACCGTTAAGTGTTATGTAGTATATACTATTAGTGTGTATATAATCGCTAAATTTACTTGTTGTCTATTTCAGGTCAGAACAAGATTGTAATCAATCATCTGGAGAAACTTTTCGTCACTAATGATGCTGCGACAATTCTGAAAGAACTCGAGGTATGTGCTGACTCTTGGTTGAGAGATTTCGCTTTCTTTTGGCTAGTGCTATAATAATTAATCTCCTGTCTTTCATTTTGCCTTAAATTTTTTTGTATCTATCGACTTTAATAAATTATAACGTGAAGATTTATGTTCATCTGATTAAAGACCAGTATACAAACAAAATCCTGGATTCTGCCACTAGTTACTACCATTGTGTTATGTTTAATGCAGAACCCTTAGGGAGTACCCTAAAAATCTAGAAAGAAAGGGACGGACCTCTCATTGACCCTGATTTTTACCTTTATTAGAGTAAACCTCCTCTATTGACTACATACCTGTACATGCGAAAATCTTATATTTCCTGTGCACCTCTTTGTTTTGAGATTATAATTATTAGTCGCATAATGTCAACAAACCTTAGTATTAAATCCCTTCAATTTCTTTCGTTGCATATATATTCAGGTTCAGTGCCATGTAACTATGATGAGAATTGAGTAGGGAGACAACTAGGACAAAATTGCGGTGCCCATGCCTAAACGAATAAATAGACAAACCCTAGCTGCCTAATTCAGAATCCTACTCATCCAGTGAGAGTATAAAGCCAGCGAACTCATTTACCACATCGCCTTTAACCAACAACTTGTTAACCCAGCCTGCTGCCTGCAGGAACTATCTTAATTTCCAGTCGAACCACGTGTCCTAGCTATATAGTGGCATTGGCTAATAATAATAATATGCACAAGTAAAGTTTATAATTCGTGTTGCCTATATGTTTTCCTGACCTTAGTGAGACTGGGAATTAAGGGAAAATGATGATGATGATGACGATGATGATGCCTGTATATTCAGGTTCAGCACCCTGTAGCTAAGATGCTGGTGCTAGCGTCACAGCAGCAGGAGCAGGAGTGCGGGGATGGCACTAACTTTGTGCTGATATTCGCTGGAGCACTGCTTGAGAACGCTGAGGAGCTCATCAGAATGGTAGGTGTTCTATTATGTACTAATATATAGTGCATGAAATTGTTCTTAACTTCTATTTTGTGATAATGCTTTTTGTAAGTTATACCCTATGTGAGTTACAGCGAAAATAAATTTTTTTAATTTGTTTAAAAAAAATATTCTCAGAGATACCTGTGGTACCCAGAAAAATGTGTAAAATGTTGTCATAGCTGCGATATTGTAGGAGTGTAAGGAATGTGGAATATATTGGATTAGCAAGTAGTTAATCAAGTTTATAGAACACTGAATACTTTCTGGAAAATGCGTAGTTGTGTAATGTATGAGGTGATGTTTGAACACTCTTGCTATTGGCTGTAACTATCGTATGATTCCTATTATTAGTTATATTGTAAGGTTGCAGCAGTGCTATTGGTTGCTGTATGTCGGATGTTGCAGAAAGTTTCTATATAATCATATTGCAGACTAACTCTGGGCGCACTTGTACTATTAAAGCGATGGAATAATTCGTTGTAGTTTGTGGCTGCTTGAAGGCGAAGCCTTCGGGCTTTAGGCAGAAAGTAACTATCAGCGCCTATTTGCTTTATAATCATGTAACTTATTATAGATTAATTGTGAAGTAACAAAATAAAATAACAATGGGATAATAACTTTTCTCTCCCATCATTCTCTCGCATCAAGTGTGTTGCTTTCACGTCTCTCACATTATCAGCGGCCTATCTGGCTGAATGACAGCAGATCACCCGTACCAGGCATCTACCGTTAGTTTACCCAGCGACATCATCGTCGTCTTCTGAGACTGACGTAAAACCTTATACTCCCTCTTCTACTTATCTCTGTACACATTTACTTTCTCTGTACAATATAAATTTGTCAAATTTACCTTAATGTGATATTTGATTATATTATGATATTTAATAGTTTATTATATTGGCTTGTGTCAATGGCGATATCGGTAAGATATTCGACAGCGGATTAGTATGTGCGGGGTTCAAATCCTGGGGTTCTCCCGTCACTGGTATTGCTTTCGAGTGAGGAAACTGACGTTAACATTAGCTTTACCTGCGTTCTTATTTTTAATGTGATATTTGATAATATTTTTATTTCAATCCATTCAACGAACATTTCATAAATTATTTGCTACTACAATACTGCATTTTCTGAAAATTGATTAAAGTTGATTAAGTAAGTATAATAATAATAAATAAAACTACTAGATCGAGAAAAAAGCTAGTCAATTCCAACACTTAATAGACTTAATCCTCATAACTATTGTATTCTAATCTGCAGGGTCTCTCAGTGACGGAGATTATAAGTGGCTATGAGCAGGCTTGTAAGAAATCTCTAGAGGTTCTACAAGGTTTGTTCATTCCTTTGTCGTCTATCATCTGTTTTGTGCATGCTGTCTGAATTATGTCTGATTTAGAAACAGATACTGATGACAAGATAGATATTCGAATGTTATAAAAGATATTGAAAATAATATGAAGTTAAGAAAAAAGTTAATGGATATAAGATAGATGTCATATGATATTTAAAGACAGAGTTATTATCTAAAGATGTGGGATAGCTTACTTCTTCTGTAACTTTAGAAACTTACGGCATACAATATATTGGTAAAGTTATTTTAAAAACTGTTAAATTATCTCTATTTGTAGATGTGTGAGCGTTTAACTGCCCATCTTTATTCATCTTTGATTTTATTGATATACTAATAATTTCAAATATACTGTCAACAAATGGTAATATTAAAGACCATGATTTAAATATCAATCCTGTTGTATCCGTCCTAGCCTGGATCTGACATAGCTGTACGACCTCGTCAATGGCTGAAGCAGCGATGTCTGTAAGATATTCGACTGTGGATCAATATGTATATGTTCAAATCCTAGGCTCGCCTGTCATTAACATAAATTTTCTAGAGATGAAACTGACGTTAACATAGGTTTTTTACAGCTTTAGTGTACCATGATTCTAAAATGATTTGAGTACTTTAGAGTGACATTGTATTGTATGGTGCGGTATAGTAGGTGAGGCGGAAATTATTGCATTATGTTGTATGTAGATCCAATAGTTGATGCCGGAGTTGTTGCATTGTATTGTGTCATTTTATTGTATGATACAGATCTCATAGTTGATGCATGAGTTTGCGCTTTGTACTGTATCATTTTATTGTATGATACAGATCTCATCTAACTATAGTTGATGCATGAGTTTGCGCATTGTATTGTAACAATTTATTGTATGACAGATCTGATAGTTGAGACGGTGAAGGACGTGAAGGACAGGGCCTCAGTATCTCGTGTAGTCAGATCTGCTGTCATGAGCAAACAGTACGGAATAGAAGACTTCCTATCCAATCTCATCACTGATGCCTGCAGTATGCTCAGTCTATACTTTCTATTCTAATGAACCTTTTAATCCAGGTAGTTTATGAAATTATTCTTCCAGTTGACTTAGTTTGTTGTAAACCCACATTGTCAGTTTAACCATTTCCATTTTTACAAAACTTGCTTTTGAATCAAAATATTAACAATATATGGCAAGTTACAGTTATCCATTATTAGTTTTATTCTTTGACAATCGTGTATTTTGAATTATTAAACTAGCCGGATTTCTCTTTTGAAAGGATAAAAGATCTTTTTGAAAACATATAATATTCTTCATGCTCTTCTCGACTAGAAAATTTAAAGCCGTGAAAAGTAGAAATGCCAAAAGTGTTCAAAAACTTTCTAACTGTATTAGTATTATGCTTTAATTTGAATTACAGCAGACTTTGACTGACTAATGATGTAATTTTAGTGTGTAGATGTATTATTTTTAATAATATATCTGAGCATCAGTATGAATTGATTTAGCTATATTATAGAATGTAACGTTTTTTCTTGCAGTTTCTATCATGCCTACGACTGGAAATTTCAACGTAGATGGCATTCGTGTGTGCAAAATTGTCGTAAGTAGTTGCTTTCTATGCTGTGATTGCAGTCTTGAATAGTTATTTATTGACCCAAATTGGCAATATATTTGTAAAAAAGTTGATAGTATTGTACTAATTGTTATATGCTTTATTACAGTAATGTAATGTTTATTTTAATGTGTTGTTTATTGCTAATTTTTCTTAATAAAATTCATAGCCTGACATAGATTTATTAATCTAGTTGATATTTTTAATTATTTTGAAATGTGCTACTAGTAAGCAGCAGGCTAGTATTCAGGACCTGGTGTGCATGCTTGCGTTGCAGCAGCTCTGGTGATCTGGTCAATATTTATCTGATCGTCATGTTGCAATGCTGTAGTTGGGCACCTTCTTCACAAAAGAATAACTTTAATATAACTTTATATTTTAATAATATTGTGGATAATGTATTATTCTTCTAGAAGCGCATTACACGTTGCTTGTGTTAAAAAAAAAAGTTGATAATAAGAGTTGTAGTAACTGGTATGCTAGGGGTGTTTAACTGTGTGTGCTTAGGGTCAGGGAGTTCAGGGTTCAACTCGTGTCCAGGGCATGGTGTTCAAGAGACAGGTTGAGGGAGACATCACAAAGGCTGAGGATTGCAAAGTCGTTGTCTACTCCTGCCCTCTTGATATCATCCAAACAGAGACGAAGGTGTGTTAAATTGTTGTTTTACTGGTTTTTTATTTTATTATATTAGTTGTTTTATTTATATATGTAGTTTAAAATGTCACTCATATTGTGTCCAGGTTTTTGAAGAATAGACGAAGCAGAGACTGCATGTGCCGTAAAAGGCCACAAAGCACTTAGATCCAAACCAAAGTCAGAATGGGCATTCATTTGGTGAGCACTTAAGCTCGGGAAATAGCTACACAATTTTATAAAACGAATGGAAAAATTCCGTTCCCACAAGAGGAGTGGAAAAGTCTATTCGTGTCCCAACCCTAACTAAACTGGGATTCAGTGGAAGACGATGATGATTTAATTTATAATTTCATTATGCATTTGATCAGGAATTCTGGGTTTTAATTATTGTGCTGTAGATTTTGGTAACTTCAATGTAATAGATTTGTCAAATTATCCATTGGTGATACAGTTCAACGAAAATTGTGTATCAATTGGAGCCAGTTATGCTGAAGTCTTGAAATTTCATGTTCAGATGTTGACTGTACATTAAGCCTCATTGTACTGAACAGAAATTATATAATTTACAAAATTTTATGTTTCTTTTCGCTGCAAGAATCTTCTAAATAAAGGATTTAAATAAATTGTTATTTTATCTTTTCTAGTTTTGTTATTTATTAAGAACACCCAAGAGGGTTTTACAACCCTGTGAGAAGCTTCATAAACAATACACGATGGTAACTCTGTAAGTAATACGTAACTATCTTCAATTTTTATGATGTCAACAGGGCACAGTGTTGATAAAGACTGCTGCAGAGCTGATGAATTACAGCAAGGGAGACGAACATGAAGTGGAAGAGGTTAGTCGTCAATTCTTCTGAAATAACAAGTGCTACCTTAAAATGTGGTTTTATGCTTCGTATCTCTGACATCTCTTTATGTACATTGTTTTACAAATTGGACTAGAAAAAAAAAAAAAAAGGCGTTTTTACTTTCAAATCTTTATGAAAATTCCATTTAAATTGATAGAGCTTTAATCAGAAGTAAAAATGAATTAAATCAATTTTTTAGCAAATGATTTATTGATTGATTTAAACATTAATGTAAAGAACGTGTTATATTTAATTACGTAGTTGATATCTGGGTCCTACATTGATCAGCTGTTTGTCACAGTTATTTAGTATATTACTTTTGTGCTGTACTAGAATGTAGAAATCCTCTGCTAGAAATAAACTACAGATTTATATTTATGTAAATATCTATTTAAAGAAGAAAGTGTGAATTAAAAGCTTGCATTCAATGACTCAGAGGTGTTTGTTAGATAACGATTCAATATCAAAAGCACATGGCATTAAATCTTGATTATATTCACATATGCAAATACTAAACATTTATTTATAATACTTTAGGCTGTACATTGAAAATTATAGCAGTTAAAATCAGTTTTATTAGTCTGTTAAAGAAAATTATAGATAAATTAATTGTGTTGTTGTTGGCACTCAGCAAATCAAAGCTATAGCGGAGACAGGCTGCAAGGTGATAGTGACGGGTGGTAAAGTTGGTGAGCTGTATCTTCACTACTGCAACCAGTACAAGCTCATGGTTGTGCGTCTTCTCTCCAAGTTTGATATCAGACGTCTGTGCAAGTCTGTAGGAGCCACTGCTCTACCTAGGCTGGTTAGTTATAGGGTTTTGTGAAGCCTCTACTAATACAAATAAAATAGTGAACTTTTAAAATAATTTTTAACTTAATCACTCTTTTTCCTGCTACTTCTTTCCTACTTTAATTGATGTACTCTGCCACCTTGTCTAAATATGCAAATCAAGCATGCAAAAGAGTAGAAAGATCATATGTGATCAGATCGGTGGCTTGCGGTATTAGATTAGGCTGAAATTTCTAAATACTTTTTGTAAAACTCCGCTGTTTTAAAGTCACGAGAAAGCTGTTCCTGTTTCCTTAACTTGCCTGTAATTTTATCCCAGCATTCAATCTGGCCTGTGCTGAGCTTGTGCTGAACTTATGCGGGTGTGTTGTTTGCTGTGTACTTACAGACCGCGCCCACTGCTGATGAGATGGGTCACTGTGCTCTCGTGCGTGTCGATGAGATCGGTGACACTCCCGTCGTTATATTCCGTCAGCGTAAGTTCCTCAGGCCCACTCTAATTCAGTTCTACTCTAATTCAGTTCTACTCTGATTCAGTTCTACCCTGATTCAGTTCAGCTATAATTCAGTTTTACTCTAATTAAGTTCTACTTCAATTCAGTTCTACTCTAATTCTGTTCATTCAAAATATAATTGTAAATGTAATTGTATTGTTTTACTCTGACATTTCTGATGGGAACTAGACGTAAAATGGTCAGTGATTGGTTGATTTTTGTGCTGGTAACAGAAGGAGAGAGCAGCGCTATAACGTCGATAGTTATCAGAGGAGCGACAGATAACATCATGGACGACGTGGAGAGAGCCATTGATGATGGTGTCAATGCCTTTAAAGTCCTGACTAAGGTGAGCTTTTATTCATTACTTACTTTAATATTTTTTTGTCATTTCAGTGTTCATGCAATTACATATGAGACATACTGTATTAAGTACATACATATCGATGTATACACTTAAAACATATTTTTGCACAAATACACATCAATTGTGGCCTGTTTGTTGCATGCCTCTTTGTGAAACAGCAATCTTGTAACGCTTCATTTAACAGTACTCTCAGATTACCATTACCACGTCCCTGACTTCACCAGTAATATATAGATACGTTCTTTATAGTTCTGCACATATTATCACACATCAGTTGTACTCTATTTCTCTTAGTTCTTTGTTGTTTATGTAAATGTTTCAGTTGTTACTGCCTGACAGTGAACAGTAAATTGCTTGATTGTAGGATGGTAGATTGGTAGCTGGTGCTGGAGCCACTGAGATTGAATTAGCTTCTAGGATCTCGTCGTATGCAGAGACTGTGTCTGGACTGTCTCAGTATGCGATACAGAAATACGCAGAATCTCTTGAACAGCTTCCCAGGGCTATCGCTTCTAACGCTGGCGTCAAGGTATGTAAACTTATGTTACGTATAGACTAGATTTTCTGCTGTACATTTTAAAAAGCTAAGCTAAGCTTTTTTTTAAAAGCTTGTTAACTTACATTTATATATGCAGTATTTAATTATTTGTGAATTAAAAAAGCTGTTTGTGCTGCAGTTAGTAATTTTCTGTGATGAAACGATAGTAGGACATGGTGTGATGTAGAACCATTGACAGAGAAGGTATGGTGGGGTTTCAAACTCATGGTCTCTTGTACATTGGGTAAGAGTGTAACCAACAAGACCAGCAACCAGTACCATGGCTGAATAAATTAGCATAGATTCTTTATTCTCCCTGACACTTGTATAGTTTAAAGCTGATTGTAGGCATGTTGTGTAATCTAGATGTATAATGTGATGGCAGTCAGCTGTGCCGTGCTGTGTATGTTTTCCTCTGGTATTTTTCAGGCCTCTGATGTCATCTCAAAGTTGTATGCTGCTCATCAGGAAGGCAAGAAGTATGCAGGTGTTGACGTACAGGTACGCAATATATTAACTAGTAGCTTTTCGTAAAGACTTAATGCCTTTCTTAATGACTGTTTCGTGTCTAGAAAGTTTCTGAATTGTTTTCATCTTCCTAAGTACACTTATATTCTTCATGTTGCCCGGTGGCATGCAAAGGTTCTTATCTATTATTCAGCAAATTTGTGTGCAATTTTAATAAGTATTGTGAATAATGATTTATCTGTACTTGTTTTTAGAGACCATACCAAGTCTTATACAGAAAATCAGGTTCTCTGATTTCTGTGATAGTTTAGTGCTTAAAGCAACTATTAAAACCCCTTAACTCTTTTTTCCTGAAACCCCTCTGTAATTAGACAATTATACTTTATCCCCGTCCTTTTGTCACAGATAACTAGAATGTTGGCATTTCTTCACTTGCATAATAGTATACTGTTTTGCGGTGCTTAGTTGCCCGATACTTAATTACACAATAATATTGATTTAATTAAAAATGTAATTTTAATCGTTAAAGTACATGCTGTTTAGCTATGGAAATCTAATTAATAAAATCTGATTGATAATATAACAGGCTAATGTAAGATGTTTGTCGTTGTGCTGCAGGCTGGTGTGCCGGCAGTGATGGACGCAGTGGAGTCGAGTGTATATGACCTGTACATTAGCAAGCACTGGGCCCTCAAGTTTGCTACGACTGCCGCCTGCACCGTACTCAGTGTTGATCAGGTATTGATACTGTTCTATAATGTCGTCGCCATTGGCTGGAGCCAGTGGTGATGTCGGTAAGATATTCGACCGCGGATCAGTATGTACGGGGTTCAAATCCTGGGTTCAAATCCTGGGTTCACCCGACACTGACATCGCTTTCGAGTGAGGAAACTGACGTTAACATTAGCTATATATAGCTATACTATATGCAGTACTACATACTACTCAAGTTCCAGTTGAGCCAGTAGTTTTGTTATTAGACTCGGGTTCGGTCGGTGCAGATTAAATGTTCAAAGCTCGTCCTGTCACTGATGGGCTTTTAAAACAGAAAATTGACATGCATCTGGGCCTTAGATTGTTTACTTTGACAATGACAGTTGATAGACACTGTTTAAAATGTGAGTAATCATAGAAAAATGTATTTAATCTTTGAAACTGAAACGCACAATGCACGATGCAAGGAGTATAATCTTATGATATTTGACATGCTTTGTAAGCCTTATCTCTTCTTTATTGTAGCTTAATGGCTGGGCTACAGACCATCTGACTATCATAGATGAAAGGGCATTACTGAGATTTTGCTATTTTCCATAATTACAACTGTGCTATATGATTTTTTCATTGTAATTGAGATCTAAGTTATCACTAGTCTGACTTACTAGTCAGTATTTATACTGCCGATACTGTTATGTATATTGCTAATATGCATAATTAATTAGATTGCTTATATGCCATAACACAAGCTTATAGTTGTAAGGCCTTGTCTTATAAAACTGATCCTGCTGCTGTACAGGAGTAAATTATCGTTGGTGGTTCTGATCATTTACTTGACATCATTGCTAGCTATAGATTCCAATGGGTGTGCATAATCATTTTCTTGTTTTTCATATCATAATCATTAGTATAGTTTTTAAAACCTCTCTTTTTTATACCTCGCTCTGGATGCTAAGCTAGAGAGAGGTAAACCACAATTGAAGTGGGATGCGGTAATTAAGAAGGACATGAAAAATAGAGGATTGATGGATGATATGGTGTGGGACAGGGAGGACTGGAGAAAGTCTATTCGCATCCTGACCCCGGTTAACTGGGATTTAAGGGAAGATGATGATGATGAATCATGATTATTAGTATACTTTTTACCGACATAAATTAATTATTGTCTATCTTGTTTTCAGATCATTATGGCCAAACCCGCCGGTGGACCGAAGGTTAAAGAGAACAAAGATTGGGACGAGGACAATTAAGCAAAGTATTAGTAAGACGGAGATGAATCAATCATTACTGCTTAACATTCGTCTATAACTGTCAAACAGTAGATCATTAATACTTGAGATATTGATCAGTTCAATAGAAAGTGATTGGTTTCATTAGGAACGTTGACATTCTTTGTATCGACTATGATGCTGATGTGTTGATGAGTGATGTTGATGTCAATGATTGATTGAGCACCGTGTGACTTTCTGTTAATTATTGACTGATTAACTGAAGAAAATGTTAATAGTTTGCTTAGATGTGATGATTTATTTTGCTGTATTGATTGATTCGTTTTCAGTTGGTTAGATAATGATTAATACCAAACATGGTGGGTTAATAATCAAATCAACCGTTGCTGTCATTAATAGACAAAACTCGTGACGTTGCTATTGAGCTCATGTATATTGTAGCGTCCTAAGCTCAGACGGGCTTTACAACAGAATATTCATGGGCATGCTTTTGTTGACAGCACAGTATGTCGAATATTCTAAACAGTCAGACGAGAGTCCATCTCTTGTTAATTATATTCTAGCTCACTTTTGAACGTTAGGATGACGCCTTTATACTTAATCTTGTGTGCTTATTTGCGGTTGTTTTTATACTTTAAGACGATTGTTTGTGTGTTGTCTGATAAATAAAGCTAAATTAATTAAATAATTTGTGAAACCTCGTTTTTATAAATATAATACTTATGTGGTCAGTCTTGAGACTGTAACGTAAATCAACTAAGTAAGGAATTCAGTTTAATTACGAAGCTATCAAGTGATACTAGTAGTGCCGAGAAATTCTCAGAAAAGAAACAGTTTAAAGAACTTGCGCGGACACCTTTATTTGACCCAATTTCTTAGATACATTGCGGCTACGCTAAAGTCTTACAACTTTCTCCTTACACAGATTGCTATGTTTACCATTCTTGTGAATAAAATTGGTTCTTATGGTCCTAAATATTTTTGAATATCTCTGAAGTACACAATAATACATATTGAATACACATTAATAATAATAACACACATTATAGTGAAATGATCAACTATGTTGATATCTTTCATTTCTAATAAACCTATCACAAGTTTAGAACGTTAGGCATATTTGTCCATTTTCCGTGTAACCAGCCCCATGAATGTCTGAGATTTTACTCTCAGATCAGCGCGGCCGCCGGCCGGGAATCGAACCCACGAGAGTTCAATTCAACTTATGATATGTCATTTAAAACTTCATGGTGTTACCTGAAGCCTCTAACCACTACTCTATTGAAATAAATAAAAAAGCTAATAAGGTTAACGCTCGAATTTAAAGAGAAATATAAGCTAAAGGTACTTAACTAACGACAAATATTACATAGGCCAACTGTCAAACGAATCACAAGTCTTTACATCACGCGTTACTTATGAAATCAGGCTAGAGTGTCGAACTGATTCTAGCGGCAATATATCCGATAAGTATTTCGAGTAAGCGTGTATTTAGAAAGACTATTAAATGACGTCAAAGACTTCCTGAAATAAATATAAATTGTAAATATTATTTAAAATATCCGGACGATTTGTCTGCATAAATCTCTAGATGAATATGATGAACTCGCGTTCTCTCTCTCTCTCCCTCTCAACTAAGTTGCTAACTATATATTTCTCTCTCCCCAGTCTATCTCTCTCTCTGTCTCTCTCTGTCTCTCTCTGTCTCTCTCTCTCTCTTTCTCTCTCTCTCTCTCTCTCTCTCTCTCTCTCTCTCTATATATATATATATATATATATATATATATATATATATATATATATATCTCACCCTTTAGTACTCCATCATCCATTACTAATTTAATCCATTCGCAAAAAGCAATGCCTTATCTGTACTATGATGTAGGCTGTCCTAGAAAATAGAAAATATACTATATAGCTTCTGAGATACTCGGCTTAGACAATATAGAAGCGATAAATGTTTAACTGTCTTTATTTAGCTTATGACTTATCCAAGATAGCTGATTCACTAGCGTAACGTAGACAGATCATCCAGCTGGCAGGTTAGAGGGCACCCCTCAACGATATGTTTCATGGATATTGGCAGTCACTTGTTTTATCGTAACTGTTGTAAAGTATAGGATGCCTTAGCACGATATACTCTATTAAATATTAAACTAAGTGGCGATTCGCGAATACGCCAACAAAACTCACTTTCTCTGCAGCTTCGAAGACCCGCATGGAATCGACTCAGATGACATCAACTTCCTCTATGGAGATTCCTGAATGCGATTGAGACGGATCATGACCCAGATTGCTCTTCAATGCGTGGATACTATTCAGAGTTTCAGAAAGGGTCCTTAGTGGATAAAATGTGGTTAAAATAAAGTGGTAATTAGACACAAGGTGCATGGTGTGAACAAATCGTCCATCAATCAGTTAAATTACATTTTTATAGCAAACAGGTAAAGATAAATCCTTCATTCTGGTGTTTGAGGCAGGGACTCCCATTCTAAATGTATTTAATTGGTTTAATTCATTTCAACTAACACCATTTTAATCCATATTTATTTCATACACTTACAGCTCGAATAAAACATTGTTCACATTGAACTTAATAGCATAGATAGCTGACTGAAGTCTGGAGTCATTATAATACATACGTTCATACGTCATGCGATCTGAATGTCAACGATTTAATAAAGTCCATTGACGGCTAGAAAGTAGGGACCATGGCTATAGGCTCGGCAGCGATGCTGAAGCGGATGGAGAAATGCATGGCCGACCCCCTGGTACCCCCGGGCATGAAGCCGGCCGATGATCAGCTCAAGGTCGCTCAACTCACTAAGCTCCTGCAGTGCGTTCGGCGCAAGGATCACGCGATGATCCGCAGGATTCGTGAGAAAGGTTATCCGCAGATCATCGACTTCGTGCACCCAGAGAATGGAGAGACGGCCGTGGGACTGGCTGCGTCGCTAAACGATGAGGTTCGTTGTCATCGATGACAGAAGCACTCAAATAGTTGTTGCTGTTGTCGTTGTTGCTGTTGTGGTGTTGATCGCTGTTGTTGTGAACGTTTAAAAACAATTCTCTCTCGCAGGTAGCCTACTTGTCCCTACTCATATTTGTCTATAATTAATTATACATATTTGTAATAAATATTTTATTACTTAAGTAGTATTTTGTTAATTATCAGTTTTTAGATATACACATATACAAGTTTATACACTAGGTGTAATTACTTTCATTTTATTTTGATTTACATTACTTGATGACTGGTGGTCAGCTAGATAGAGTGCTGTGTCTTTCTTTTTCTCCCTCATCTTTCTCTCTCATTATTTCTCTCTCATTCTTTCTCTCTCTCTTTCACTCTCACTCACTCACTCACTCACTCACTCACTCACTCACTCACTCACTCACTCACTCACTCACTCACTCACTCACTCACTCACTCACTCACTCACTCACTCACTCACTCACTCACTCACTCACTCACTCACTCACTCACTCACTCACTCACTCACTCACTCACTCACTCACTCACTCACTCACTCACTCACGCACTCACTCACTCACTCACTCACTCACTCACTCACTCACTCACTCACTCACTCACTCACTCACTCACTCACTCACTCACTCACTCACTCACTCACTCACTCACTCACTCACTCACTCACTCACTCACTCACTCACTCACTCACTCACTATCAACATTCACCTGCAGCCGTTAGACCGATGTATTGTGTACAATTTTCCCTAGCTAACCTAAGTTGTGGATAAACACGTATACATGTACAATTATACATGTACATTGTACATATACATTGTACAGTGTACGTGTATGTAGAATTTCACAGGCAGGATTGATTCTGCATAATTTAGTATTATTATTATTAGTAATAGCTTCATCCCTTAGAAACCCAGCGTTACCTTGAAGAATTTAAACAATAACTAGCTATCTTTCATTAAACTCCAATCTCTCTCCTTCTCTCTATTTCCTTCTTTATTTCTATCTTTATCTCTCTATCTTGCTCTCTCTCTATCTCTCTCTTTCTCTCTCTATTTCCTTCACTCAAATTGAGTGCTTTGACTGATTAATTTATTTATTGATTCATTGATCGATTGAATTATTGATTGGTTGATTGATTGATTTTAGTGATTGATTGATCGATGGAATTACTGATTGGCAGATTGATTGATTGATTGATCGATTGAATTATTAATTGCCAGATTGATTGATTGATTAAGGAAACGCTATTGTTTCTGTTGGAGCTCGGAGCTGATCCTAACGTGGCTGGACCTGACGGGAAGACAGGGGCGATGAGGGCCTCAGAGCACGGGCACGTCGAGACCCTCAAGATCCTCGCCGATGCCGGGGCAGACATGACCCGCAAGGACTTCCTAGGCAGAGGTCCGTGATCATTCATTTGAAATTTAAATTAAATTAGTTTGAAATTAATATAATAATAATAGTAAATAATAATTATAATTATTATTTTAAATAAATAATAATATAAATTCATTATAATCCAATTTACTGTAAAATTTCACTTGTATATTTGAAATTTATATTAAATTCATTTGAAATTTAAATTAAAGTAAGCGTTAGTTAAACTGAGATGTAAGGGAAGATGATGATGATAATAATGATGATTAGCTGGCTGGAGCCAGTGGAAATGTCGGCAAGATGTTCGACCGCGGATCAGAATGTGCGGGTTCAAATCCTGGGCTCGCCCGTCACTGACATCGCTTTCGAGTGAGGAAACTGACGTTAACATTAGATTTGTCAGATTTTTTAGCAAAGAAAATGTAAGATAAACGAAAGTCTCAGTTAACCTTGTGAAAATTTCTTTTTTTTGAAGCGTAGACCCAATTTAGCATGTTAGAGTTTTAAATGTAGTTTAAAGTAAAGTTGAGCAAAAGATATGGGTAGTGCAATTTATTTAAGATTAGGAAAATTGAAATTACATATAAATAGTTGTTCACGTTAAATTTAGAAAAATTAAATTAAAGGAATGTTCAAATTGAAGTTAAGTAAACATTGAATGCGGTTTCTCTCTCTCAGTGCACTGCTTACTGGCAGGTCCATGGTATGTAACGCCTCCACTCATCTCTATCTTCCGTTCTTCTATTCATGTCCACATACTAGTGGATCATTAAGTCATTTATAACATTCCTTTTGATATGCCATTATTCTTGGGGGATTCTGCTTATGCCACGAAGCAGAGGTAGGCCACCTGTGCCTTCCTCTGCTTCGACTAAAATTTACTGGGAAGGGCGTCACTCCCTGAAGAAAAATCCTGTGTATTCAAACAACCCGGATTAACAGGCACTATTACAATAATACATTTTAAAATAATCGTGCTACCAATTTGAACTTAGATTCCATGTACTTTTTGTATTCTTGTTCTCGCAGGAGTACTCTATCACTCGATAGGAGCCGGAGGGAGGCACGCCAAGTGCATGGAGATCGGCATCGACCACAAGGCCGATGTGAACGACATCTCCTGCACTGGGGTGCCCGTGCTGCTGAGTGCCTGTGAGACCGCCAGGTACAACGAGGAACAGTGCCTGCTGCTGCTCGAGAGAAACGCCAATCCCTCTCTAGTGGATCAGGTCTAGACAATCAAGATTCATCCGTAAATAATAATAATAATAATAATAATAATAATAATAATAAGCGAGAGACTTCTTTTCTTTGGCAAAGGCTTTCCATGACTTTGCAAAGATTTAATGCAGTCTGCTTCAATAATTCTTTTAAGCCGGTTGATGACCTCGAGTAGCCGGGCGGCGATTCAGCACGTATTGCTTGAATCGTTTTTATCAAACCCCAGGTTCTTTACACCGTTTTTATCAAACCCCAGGTTCTTTACACCGGGGTAAAATTTAAAATGAAAAAAGAAATAATAATAAAGGCTTAACGTCCGTTTCCTCATCCGAGGATGATGTCAGGGTCGTCCCCAACAGCAAACAACACTACAGAGCAATTCACCCAGACCAATCTGCAAAAGAAATATGCTGAGGAGAAGTAAGGTCCTAAACGAAAGCCAGTACGGTGATAAAAAATGGTCAGGGTAGATTGATTATGTCTAATGTCTATGATGGGAATAGGTAAGTCTTAAGCGTGGTAGAGAAGTTTACAATAGGCGAGTTTAATTCTTCTCTAGAAAGGATATCAGTGACTGACCGGCTTGAATTTGAACTTCGAACAGACTGAGTCTCAGTCTTAGTCGATATCCTTTTAGAGCATTGGTACTGGTTTAACTAACTGCTGTCATGGAGTTAAAGTCATTGCATAATTAATGCAATATTGTTCAGAGAAAGAACGATTGGTTGTCATTCAAGCAATCAGTAGTTCGACTTTTCAGTCAATCTTCTAGTCAATAAAGTAACAAATAACTCATAGCCGGAACACGAGATCTAGTTTTGTTCCTATGCTAGTAATTGTTCCTGCAATTAGTGGGCGGGGTTAATGAGCTGCTGGCAATTGTTGCTGTCATCAGTGGGCGGGGTTAATGAGCTGCTGGTTGAGCACGTAAGATCGAATAATTTTGCTGAGTTATAGATATTTTAATGTACGGATTTTGTTAAATCTACCATTAACTTAAATTAAATTACTGAAGTATTTGTCACAATACTAATGGATGAGAAGTATTTATCAGAATACTAATGTACGAGAAGTATTTATCATCATCATCACTCGTTTATTTCGGACAACAGTCCATAAGACATTGCACGATACAATGACAAAAACAAGAGAAAAAGACAGAGAATTACGCAGTCCAACATGAAAAGATAAAAAAGATAAAAATAAAATAGTGATCAGCTTAGACAGAACCTAGACACGGAGGAAATAAGAGCAGTATTAGAATACTTGTGATGCTTCCAATACTATGATATGTAGTCGAGCTGCAGGTTCAACCAAACTCAACGTTATCATGACCGTGTGGTTGTGCAGGAGAGCGGTAGGACTGCGCTGATGGCGGCTTCGGCCAGTGGAATGCCTGGAATAGTTCAGAAGATGCTGGATATAGACCCCTCCACCATCAACAACAAGGTGGACAAGAGCGAGATCCACGCGGTTCACGAGGCGGCAAGAGGCGGACATCTAGAGGTCCTCAGGGTAAGACATCCATCGATCAGTCAGTCACGTGAACAGTCAGTCGTTATAATCTGTCAGGTGAAGAGTCAGTCGTCCTAATCAATCAATCAAGTGAACAATCGGTCATTGTAATTTATCAATCAATAAATCAATTAATCAATCAATCAAGTGAACAGACAGTCGTTCTAATCAACCAATCACTCTATCAAGTGAACAGTCAGTCTTTATAATCAATCAATCAAGTAAACAGTCAGTCGCATTTTGTTTTAGTGTAGCTATATTGTTTTCAGTCTATATTGTTTTCAGTCTATATTGTTTTTAGTGTATATTGTTTGCAGTATTTTTTATTTTGTAGTGTATATTATTTTGCAATGTAAATTATTTAATGTATATTGTTATTATGACTATATTGTTTTTAGTGTAACTATATTGTTTTTGGTATATATTGTTTTTTGTGTTTGTTGTTTATCGCAGCTGCTGGCCGCCTATGGCGCTGATATGAACCAGCAGACGAACAAGCACTACACAGAGGCTGAGACACCCATACATCTGGCCGCCTTACTGGGTCTCGTACCCAAGAGCTGCACCTTCCTCGCGCAGAGAGGTTAACCAATATGCTACGGTTTATTACACAAGGGGATCACAAGAAATATACAGGACGGTCATTTTTATGTAAAATTTATGCATACCAATGAAAGATACAATTTTTCAAAGACGCAGTGATATTGTTAATAGATTACTGAATTACTAAATTACTGGTTCTATCATTCTATGCAACGATTTTTACTGACAAAACAAAGAGGAAATTGGTATTGGTATTGATATCAAAGCTTGCAAGACGTTTCTTATTTATATTGATGAAGGTTTGCTAGACTTTTAATGTTTGCATTGATGAAAGTGTGCTAGATTTTTTTCTTTATATCTATGATATCTTGCAAGACTCTTCGTAATTGTACGTAAGAAACGTTGAAAATATGTTGTGTTTTTACCGATGAAGGCTTGCAAGGCTATTATGTTTTGACTGATAAAGGTTGCAAGGCTAAGACAAAGACGAGAGAGGGTCACATGGCCGCTCAGTTGGCCAAGGCTCTCGAGAACAAGGCCGCGGCCAAGGCCTGCAGGAAGGCAGAGAAGCTCGACAAGCCGAAGGCGAAGAAGCCAGCCTTGTGGCTGCTGAGGTTGCATGACTACTGCTATTACAAAGCAGATGAAATCTTCGAAAAATTTAAGGTTGATTTTTACGTGTCAAATGATTCACATTTTTTATATTCATATAGTTACGCACATGACATACTGCATGTGCTACATGGTTTCATTTCTTATTTGTTTTTGTAGTTTTCGTTATTTCTTCCTCCCTCTCCATGGTTATTAGTAATCGTTACTTTTTGATATCAATTAATTGCTGCCGGCGCGGATTTAAGAATAACCTTTCAACACCCTCGGGATATTTTCTTACAACGCTGTCAACACTCGGTCTTCCAAGGTGGTCACCCACAAAGTACTAACCGTGCGCGATAAAGCTTAACTTCGTTCATTTGACGCGCAGCTTAACCGAGTTCGCTAAATCTTGCTCCATATTTTTCATCATATTATAATAGGTATCATATTTTTCCCAAGTTATATAGTATGCTACATAAGGATTAACTTTTTAATCTATGGAGTGCTTTATGGATTGTTAAAGCAGTGTGTGAGTAGGAGTATGAAACTCGAACCTGTCACGCGGCAGAACACTAGCTATAGAGATAGAGAGACAGATATAGTAACATATTTTCTTCTCTTGCTATTTTCTTTTATAGTGCGCGAACGACAGCTTTAACTACGACGCAATACGGATTTATTGTTAATTTAATGTATATGTATTAATAAATAAGGATGCAAATGTAGCCAATTGCATCTTGATTTGTTAATTAATTGTTATAAGGAAACATTCTAACTACTAGTTAATTGAGAAACAGATGCTCAATGCTTAGACGTTACTTTTTTAACTATAGTAAATATATATGAGAAAGAACTAAAGTTTACTATAAAATCACTTCACGTTTAGTAGTTCTTCTTTTTCTTCAGTGCACTACCAAGTGTCCAAGGTATATATTCATACTCAAAGTCTGTTTTATCGCTCCATAAGAGCACTCCTTAGATCAACAATTTAATCCCTTCACAAAGTCTTAGATCAACAAGTTAATCCATTCTCAAAGTCTATGCCTTATCCATGCCTTATCCTTATCCATAAGTTTTTTATTAATCGATTTAAATGGATAAAAGTTTTGTTTACTCACCTTGACGTAGGCGGAAGATCCGGAAGAGACCGGATGTCTGCCTGCCGCTAAGTTCCTCTCAGTGCTGGAAGAATGTGGTGCTCATATTCCAGACGACGAACCGGAAGCTCTGAAGAAATTCATGGACTCTCATACCGTGGAGAAAAAGATCGATTACTATCTCTTCCTCTCGGGCAAGAAGTACATCTCAAACAAGTTCAGGATGATCAACTACGAGACAAAACCTCCCAAAGAGAAGAAGAGCAAGAGCAGCAAGAAGGTCATCAAGCCTCCGTTCCCGATTTGTAAAGCACCTGAGGCCATGACTGAGGGTCAGATCGTGCCGGAGCACGTCAGGTTTACCGACTTCATCCGATTTAGTAGAGATCGACCTCCGAGGAACCCCATCGAGGACGATTCAGCCTGGTATCTGGACCGACCTGACCCCACGGAGGTTAAGTTCAATTGGGCGGTGAGAAGGAAGGACTTCGATACGATGGTGAGAGCTTTGGATGAGCGACCTGAGCTGATCTCACAGATAGATGAGTACTTCAAGACACCACTGAGTCTGGCAGCCAGCATGGGTGACGTCGAACTGGTGGAGAAACTCATCGAGGCTGGGTTAGATATATCTGAATTAATTAATATTTATAATATAGCGTTAATAGGGTTAAATTCTTATATATATACACATGTATATATATGTATATATATTATTATTACAACTGCTATAATAATTACAATTACAATTATAAGTATTGTTATTGTTATTATTAGTATTATTAGTATTATATTATTATTGTTAGTATTATTGTTGTTAAATTATATTTATTATTATTATTGTTATTATTATAATTATTATTAACTAGATCTTTCTTTCTGAACTTTTAAAAACATAACTAATACCAAAGATTTGTCTGTTTTCACCTGTTCTAGAGCGGACGTCAACAAGAAGGATAACTTTTTCTGGACCGCCCTCCATCAGGCCTGTCACGCTGGACTGGAGAATGTCGTTCAGCTGCTGCTGCAGAACGGCGCCACTAAGAACGCCAAGACTCTGAACGGCTCCACTCCACTCGTCAGAGCTCTCGAGTCCAACAGCTCCAACATCGTCAAGATGCTCGTGGAGAAACTTAAAGTCAACATTCGAACTGAAAATAGATCAGGTAAGTGGTAGTTGATTGCGAAGAGGATATTTATAGTTTGTTTACAAAATTTATTTTACTTTATTATTATTTTATTATTATTTCTTATTAAATAATAATTATTTATTTATTATTTATTCATTTATTAATATTTAGTGTAATAATTTATTCCGTTTGGTTGATCCATGCTGTATCGCGTCATTGCAGATATAGATTGTCAGCATACTGCGCGGGTATAGTAAGAGGTTACGAAGTACTGGCTGCGGAATATAATGTGAAATTCACTTCAACGACATACTTGTTCAAGGTGAAGGACATATTAATATTAAAAAGACATTTTTAAAATGTTGATAACGTTTTCATGATCGAGTATTCAATGTTTGAGTGAGATATCCCTCAATTAAATTATACACCATGGAACTGATATGTGATAGAATATTTGAAGAGATAGAGAGAGAGAGAAAGAGAGAGAAAGAGAGAGAGAGAGAGAGAGAGAGAGGAAAGGGAGAGAGAGGGTAAATTCATAAAGCAGCACCTATATAATTCTATAGGAAAACAACCATTTTGTTCATTTACACTAATAAGCTTCATAGATTTCAAATATTTTTAAACAGATTATCGTCAAAATCTTTCTATTTATAATATTTTAACATATAAAAGTAAATTGCTCTTCCCTCTATTATCATTGACACCTATTTTAACGTACATGTAGGTTGATGGAATTTATGAATATTACTTTACTTTATCAATTGTACAACCGGTATAATGTTAGTGCCGTCACGGCCTTTATTACCGATGGTTGAACTTTCTGTGTGCATGCACATATGTTTGTCAGAATTGTCTATGATGTGACGAATAAATTAAATTAAATTAAATGTCTGCAGGTAAGGTTCCTCTTGAGCTGGCTGCGGAGTTTGGAGACTTCTACACATTCGAGCCCATACGTAAGAAGGAAGACTCGCTTCCGGACGATAAGAAGAAAAAGAAGAAGTCTTCCGTCAAGAAGAAAGAGAAGAAAGATGTTAGTGCGTTGCATAAATTATGAACAACTACAAGTCTATAAGTTAAAAGTTGCTGCCATCTATAAAATTATCGAGCACTGTGAATCCGGTACTAATAAGGCAGTGGATCGAAAAGATCACAGGTGAAATTTCGAAATCCAGAAAACGTTGAAAGTTCTAAATCGAGAAACATTTTCAGTATGTGGCGCTAAAAATTGTGAAAATGTGGTCATAACTAACAAATATTAGCTTTAGGCACTTGAATTGTCGCTAAGTTTGTGGAAAAATTTAGAAAATTTAGTATCAGTTACTCAAAATGCTTAAGATGAAGCTTATAGAAGCGACTTGCTCAGAGTTCGTTGAGTCTTTTCTTGTTTTTCTGACGACGCATTTTCACGTAGAAGTAGACGATGATTGGTTTTACTTGTAAATAAATATTTCTTGTTCAGAAGAAAGGAGAATTCTCAAATTAAAAAATATTTCCTAGCCTGTTGAAGATAATTTCTGATAATTTACTACTGAAAGCTCCAATAACAATGAAGTATACATAAAAATAATTGAATTTCAAAATTTTAATTTAAAAGATTTTGATTCTTTGGTTACTTATTGAGTGTAATGAAGTATTGCTCATGTAGATGTGAATTGTATCATTACGGCCTCATACACTGAGATTATTTCATTCATTTACAGACTGGGACTGATAGATTGACTGATTTATTGATTGATTTAGGATGGCCCCGAAGGACCTCCTAAGTACAAGTACACAGAGGTATTACCTCCGATCACTTTACAGAAGAAACCTTCGATATTGGACCATTCTACTGCATTAATCCATGCGGAGAAGAACTTGCCAGAATCTGCTGCCTATAACCCTATGCAGGTTAGCCTGACACAACCATCACTTGGGCTCACTCTTTTAATGTGTCGATAGATATTGATGGCTATATTCTCTGTCCCACTTTTTTGCTTCAGTAAGCTTCTGCTATTCATTTGTAGGCTAATCTTCTTGCAGTAGTACTTTATTTCGCTCAGTGATTCATAAATTTATCACTGTCCCTGGAGTATAGTCCTGTCCCTGGAGTATACTCCTGTCCCTGTAGTATAGTTCTGTCCCTGTAGTATAGTCCTGTCCCTAGGGTATAGTCCTGTCCCTGTAGTATAGTCCTGTTCCTATAGTATAGTCCTGTCGCTGGAGTATAGTCCTGTCCCTGGAGTATAGTCCTGTCCCTGGAGTATGGTCCTTCCCTGGAGTATAGTCCCACCGAGTGTCGTAAGAGGAATTACAAATTGCCTACCTACGGATGGCAATGGCAAACCATCTCGGAAGCCATGTCCTTTTATAGCCTAAATTAAACGTCGATAGTGGCCGTTGGGATAGAATTAACTGATGCTACAAGGAATTTTAAATAAAAGAAATATAACGATTAATGATTTTATATATA
Source organism: Enchytraeus crypticus (assembly GCA_905160935.1). NCBI lineage: Eukaryota > Metazoa > Annelida > Clitellata > Enchytraeida > Enchytraeidae > Enchytraeus > Enchytraeus crypticus. The sequence continues at coordinate 836,398 of CAJHZI010000649.1, read as the reverse complement.
TATATACATTATAGTCCATATCTATTATATATATATATATATATATATATATATATATATATATATATATATATATACATACATACATACATGTATATATATGTATGTGTGTGTACATGTATATATCATAGTGATTGACATAGGCTACTTGAATGCAAATATAACTATGTTATTTTGTAACTTAAACCTCTTTTTAATCAACCTCTTTGCATCATTTCTTAATTGTTCCTAACATTTAGTTAATATGGTGGTTGGACATCAAGAATTGCTGGTAAATACTGTTCAATGCCGTTTTGGTGTCATGTATTATTTGTAGTTATTCTCATATTTAGGGTTACAAAAACATTTTCTGTATCAAATGAATAAAATAAACATCCGTCTATCGCAGGAATGGACTCCTGTGAAGACGACGGAGCAGATGGTGGCTGATCGAGTGGCCAAGCGGAACCAGTTTGGATGGCAGGTGGACTTCCAGAAGGGATTCCGCAAACCATTTCAGGTCAACATCGACGAGAAGCTGGAGGAGATTAGGAAGCGAGATGAGCTGGCGGAGGTCCTGAAGAAACAAAAGTGGAAGAAACCGAAAAAGAAGAAGACAAAACCGGCCGCCTAGTGATTTTCAAAAATCTCTTCTAAAGACGATCCTAATAATATTGAACTTCTTTATGTCAGCAAGATATATATGAACCGTTAACTGCACGTGTGTAAGAGGCGACATAGCTAAACAGAGGAAGGAAACGGGAAACTACCTCTGAAGCCATACTTTTTAAAGCTATAGTCTGCATAAGGTATGAATAATTTATAGCCATTCGTGAATGAATTAACTTGTTGATATATGGAATGCTCTATATGGAAGCAGACCCGAGAGTGAATGCGTACCGTGGACCAGCCGGGTGGCAGAACAATGTATATACATATACGTATTTTATGTATAAATATTATATATATATACAGTGTATATATATATATATATATATATATATATATATATATATATATATATATCGTATGCTTCCAAGTTTTCAAGAAGGTTTCAATGGAGTAGCAATATTTGTTAAAGATTTACTACTGCTAATAAATCGTATATCTCGGAGCATTTTATGCAAAGAATATTAGTACAGAGTGTAAAATTTAAATTTAGACAAATTTTATGCAAAACTACAAAACTTGCAATAAGATTAGAAAATTTTAACGGCCCGTAAATACAATCGCGAACTTTGCGCCTACCTGATCTATTTTAATCGGAAAAAAACTAATCTATTTATGTCGTACCAGACGTCGCCTCCGAGTGAGGAAACGGGCTCTAAATGTTTAATAAATTGTATAGTGTTATGTTGAAATTGTATTAAAAACTGTAGTTTCTGTTTCTTTCAAAGAATTTATGTTAAATATGTTTATTATTTGTTGTAAGGCGATCATTTTAGCGTCTCCATTGTGTTTCGCAGTTTTGCATTAGTAATACCCTAGGCGGTTTTACTAGCCCCCACCCCTAATTAGATTTTTATTAATAAAATAATAAAATATTAACTAACGTATGCTCTTTGTTTAAACCTTTTTGAAAGCAATAGCCTAATACTTTTCCTGGAAATATAAGTCAGAATGTTGCGAAGATCAAATATTAACGGCTGTCAGTTTAATAATTTGGCTATTCAAACATTACAAACTGTCATAATTACGATCTCCATGATGCATGTGAGTTTGGGGTACGCCACAAATTTAGAAAAGTTAGAAAATTTCCACTAATTTTCATAAGAATCGTTAAACTATAGCTTATTTTTTAAATTTATAAAAAACAATGTCGCTGATGACTACTAGATGAGAAAGAACAGCATTTGTTAATTATTTTTAGAATGAAATCGTTGGTTTAACCAGGTTTTGTAGATATTTATGAAACATTTAGCAAAACCAATAAGCCGCCCATCTCCTCGTTATTGCTACGCAGGCTATTTATAATGATTATACACCGAGCATAGACTCTAGATATTCTGCTTTCAAAATGTCATGCGTTTGATTCCTTAAAATTAATATTTGATCCGATAGTTTGACTGTAAGTTGGCTGACTAGATTAGTATGTGCAGGGTTCTAATCCAGTGCTCGCTCTGTCACTAATCAATTATGGAGATTGGAAACTGACGTTAAACTTTTCTCTTGCCCTTAGCCTTTAGCTCATTGCAGTTCTTCGCATTAATTCACTACTTGCACAAGAACACACACTGAAAAGTTGTTTGTATGAAAATATAGGCCTGTCTGTAGAGATTTTTTAGATTTGGTCTAGTTACGTAATTTAGGAGTCTACTTTGCATTGTCAATTTAATTCCAACATGTGTAAGCTTCTTAAAACTACCCTAAATTTTGTTAATTTTTGTGTAACATTCAACAACAATTTAAATAAGAGCGCCTTTGTTTATATAAAAGTGGAAAATGTTAATTTTAAACTTCTTTGAAAATTTCTTTATGAAATCCGAATCTAACAGTTGTTTCATACTAATGTTTGGACTAATAGGCTTACGTCTGGACTAATTTTTATCCACTCCGAAATAAAAAAAATCTTAAGCGAATATAAAATCCAGGCTATGCATTATACAAGTTTACAACTGTGCATAGAATTCATTTTCATGAGTTTCTCTTCACAACAGCATCTACTGCGTTCAGCATTAGCCTCCTTTTAAGAACATGCGTTTTCCTTTGATCTATTCTCAAGTGTCCGTATCTTACGAGCGACTTAAGCCTAATCTAAGTCTAGGCGATCTAAGCCTAAGCTGGAGGTTTATATTGGACTTTGGTCTTAATTACAAACGTTTGGCTTAATTCAAAACCAAACAACGATCTTTGATTGTAGCTGTTAGGCTGGAGAATAAAACTGTAACTGTTAAAGGCATTAATGAGTTTCATCGGTCGAAAGTTTATCGAGCTTAGAAGATAAAACAAATGTGACTTGCCCAAAAATCGCATTCACCAACATAACGAACAAGTGTTGGTTTAATATAGGATATAGTCTTCAGCTGTACATGTAAGTTAGTATAAATAATTATAGTTAAAAGTAATCAGCTGCAATTACACTGTATAAGCCTACATTCTACATTTTAATAAACTTCTTTTAGGCTTTCATTAAAGTTTATATTGAGATAGTTTTGCATGATTTTGCTTAGAGATCGTTATGCCTTATTTACACTTCAATAATTATATAACTTCTGAGGTGGTTTCCTGTTGCCTTCTTCACTTCTTGCTCAGCCGCCTTTTTCGACATGTGCAGTTAAAGGAGTGTTTTCGAAATTATTAGCAAAAATACTTTAAGTATTTTGTAAATATATTTTATTTTGTTAAAATGATGCCTATATTTGAGATTTTTATCTCATTTTCATGGCTTCCTTGCAGATCAATATGAGTAAGGATATTCTGTCAGAACTTTGTTCCGGACTTCCGTTGAATCCATTACCTCCGTGGAGACCTCGCAATGACAACGTGGCGCATGCCCCAAACAGAACCCCAAATCTTAGTCGTCAGGAGAGAAAGGTAGGGCTCTTCAATGGAGCTGATTCAAGGCAAAAATGACTGGACAGTAATTCGTCCTAAATTGAGCACAATGAAATAATTAAAATCTAATTATTTCCTGATTATTATTATCATTTCCTGAGGTGAATTGAACTCTCATGGGTTCGAATCCCAGCCGCGCTGATCTGAGAGTGAAATCTTGGACATTCACTGGACTGGTTACACAGAAAATGGTTTAAATTGCCTAACGATTTAAACATGTGGTATTAAAAGTGATAGATATCAACAGAGTTCATCATTTCACTATAATGCGTGTTTTCTAATGTTTTTATCTATGAAACTAAAAATAAGTTTTGATTCGGAGTCAATGTCATAAAATGGCTATAATTACTGTAACAGATACTGAACTTTAGAAACTCACAAAATCTGAATGTGTTAAAATTCTACAGTTTGTAAAATTCAGGACAGCCTGGCTTTGATAATAAAGGTGCAGGCTTTACTATCAACTAAATAATTGACTCCAATCACATTCGTAAAAATTTAAAGAATCTTCAGGTCATCGATGTGTAGACAGAAGGATTCATTTATTTTAATGAGCAACGCCGTAATAAATAATAATTTTTACTGAACATTCCATTGATGAGAAGTAGTAATTTATTTTTATTTACCATGCTATTGATCAAAGAAAAAGTAACTAATTTTAATTGAACTTACTACTTATGCTAGGCTCCAGTAATTGCCACAAAATTTAAACGAATGGATCATATCCATTCGTATCCCGACCCTGGTTAAACTGGGATTTAAAGGAAGAAGATGACGATGATGACTACTTATGAGAATAATAAATTTATATTTACTGAGCACGCCATTGATCAACGAGTTGATTCTATTAGTGTCATCCATTAAACTTTATATATACCACACATTAGCTTAGTCTTTAACTTGAACTAAACATGGAGTCTGAGATTGTTTCCAGTTTTTCTCTCGACTGACGACTGCCCTACATAATTACAAGTATAATCACATTGACCTCGCACTGATATTTGTCCTGCAGCTGGCCCTGCGCAATGCACTGAGGTACTTTCCCGTTGAGTTGCACTCTGAACTGGTGGAAGAGTTTGCTAGAGAGCTTCAACTCTACGGTCATATCTACATGTATCGTCTGCTGCCTCAGCATCCTATCAAGTTAGTCCTATGTGCTGCAGGAATCTGACCGGTTCTATACGAGTCTTAGAATTGTGGCTATAATATATTTAATATTCATATAATATGTTGGCCTATTAATAGGTATTTCATGCTTTGCGTCTAATTTAATAATTCTATAGAATTTTATTGTTTAAAATGTTAAAATTCTACAGTTTCCATAAATTATTTATGGAAATCAAATTTCTCTATCCCTCTCTTTCTCTCTAGTGTACTGCAAAGTGTCAGGTACAGAGTATATATCCCTACTCTGAGTCTGCTTTCACGCACCAAAAACTGCATTCCAAAGATAAATAAGTTAATGCCTTCACAGAGGCTATTCCTTACCCAGCCATTCATACCTTATATAGTCTATTGATTAGGAAAATATTGCTTCCTGTGGCATGGCTTCAGTAGTTTCCCGGTGCCTGTCCCAGTTTCTATCATAGTCGTCTCTTACGACTCGTGCAGTTAACTGCTGTTGATTTAGTCTTCAGTATTCCCAACGAAACTTAGGAAAGTTATTGCAAATCTAATTTTATATGTATGTTTATCAGCTATATAGACTTGATATAACCTCGAGTTAACGTTAAACAATTTTCAAACATTGAGAATGAAGCTTTAGACACGGGAGCTGATGCCTCTACTGCGCTATGCAGCACACTGGTCTCTAATCCGGCAGTGCGAAAGACGCATTAAACCTAATTAAGACCTAATTAAACGTCAATTATCTGTCTTGAATTCATGTCAGTGACAGGGCGAGGGTTAGATTTGAACAACCGTCGGCTTCTTATTTGCAGTCGGGCTATGTACCGATATGCCACTGGATTAGCTCAAAGGGATTTCTGGTGACTCTTAACAGCTAAGAATGAAACACATTCCTGACATAATTTTAACTTCTGAAACTTCCTCAGTCGCCCTCAATTTCTTAAAAATGACAACCACTCAATGCCCAATGTTTAACCATAGTAAATGGCCATGGCATATAAATCTTATTATATTTTGTCTGTTTTTTACATGTATATTCAGAGTTGAACAGAATTGAACAATTACTAATTATCGACTTCATGCTGAATGCTAAAATAAACACAGGATTAAATAGAAAAATAATCCGGTACGTATACAAGCTAAACATATAAACAAATTCATGCATAGTAAACTTTTAATCATTTTGTTTTATTCTGCAGAGCATATCCAATCGAGGACTACCCGGCTAAATGCCGCCATGCTGCGGCCATCATGCATATGATCATGAACAATCTCGATCCTAAAGTTGCGCAATTCCCTCAGGTAGGCCGATATGAACAATTCTTCCAAATGTGAATGTATGAATATGGCTATAGGCGCCATTTGTTTGAGTAACGATCAATTACTGTTGGGAATAGTATCAACCTCAGCCTGTAGTATTGATGTCTGATGTTCAAAGAGAAGAGAAACAGAAACCGTGACCGAAGCAGTGCAGTTGAATCCTTGTGACAACGATACGGGATGTTTTTGCTAGGGTCTGATTTTTAGTACATATGCTTATTCGTTTGCCAATCGTTGGCTTTTAGTTATATCCAGCTTCTACTGGCTGCCTACCTGTTGCACCTTATCTTAATTGCAGTTGCTTTCTAATGAAACCATTAAATTAAGGTGTGTTAAGCTAATATACTTAATTGTCGATGCACAGTCTGAAGAAAATGTGAAAAACTTATTCTTCATAAAATTATCTCTTTATATTTTTTACAAATTTGTAATCTAGTAATAAAGTGATCCCACTTTTAGTAATCCTGCAATAAAGTGGTTCAACTTTTATTTAATTTAAAACTTTGAATGTAATTTAAGTCGCTAATTTTCAAGATATAATGCGAAGTTAAGATACAACAGAAACTCGTGTGTTACTTATTTTGTCATAGATTTCGGCCTAAATAATTTTTGTGAAATAACTTTAATTTTTTACACTTGATGTACTGCTTTTACAGGAGTTAGTGACGTATGGTGGTAATGGTCAAGTCTTCAGTAATTGGGCTCAAGTGAGTTTTACAAATATTTATGTCAAGTTAGTTTTACAAATATTGATGTCAAGTTAGTTTTACAAATATTTTTGTCTCCTGTAGGTTATGTAATCATACATTAGTGTTACATATTAAATCTGATGAGTTAGTACAGCTTTATATCAATGTTTAATGTTTAATAGAGTGTATCATTCAAACGCATCTCTATACTCTACAACAATTACAGTAAAACAAGCAATATACATGTATATATTACAATAATATGCACATGATAACAAGAATCGCAGAATCAAAACACTCTCATCATAAAATTGGCTAAAATACCAGAATATGAATATCGGGCTGAGCCGGTGACACGCTGGTGAGTTGTTCGACAGCGGATCAGTATGTCCAGAATTCAAATTCATTGTACGTCCCGTCACCGTAGAAACTGACGTTAAATTTTTTTTCTTTAGTCATTGCGAAAATATAATGGAAATATTGTAAATTTGTAAACCAGCTAAACAATAAGGATATCTTTATTTTGCCCCTCTTGTGTTCTGATCCGTTACTGAAATAAGGTTAGATCCGTTGTTTACTGCGTTTCTCTTTCTCTCTCCAGTATTCTGCCAAGTGCAGGTCCGAGAGGTACTTATTCATACTCAGAGATTCCTTTCAAGTTCCATTAAAAAGGGCTTCATAGATTAACAAGTTAATCCCGTCAAATAGGGTTATGCTTTTCCATGCTTTAGCTTTGGAAAATATGACTTCTGAGGTTCCCTTCCTCATTCAGTGCTTAATTAATCATCTCTTACGGCACTTACAGTTAAGAATTAGTCTGTTATTCAGTGTCCCGGACACAGCACAGGAAATACAGCGTCCATCAAATTCGAAATAAGCTGAAGCTGAAGGCTACGATAAGAAATAACAATTTTTTAATAAATACCAATGATTGATTGATAGCTCTTTGTATTGATTATTGAGTAATTGACAGATTGACTGAGAATAGATTGATTAGTGTTTAATAATGTATATATTTCATATAAAAATTTCATTATTTACTTACAGTTTTGGATAACAATGCATTACCTATCCACAATGACCTCTAAGCAAACCCTAGTAATGTACTCCGGTCACCCACAGGGACTCTTTCCAAGTCTCGAGCAATCACCTCGACTTGTAATCACTAACGGAATGGTTCGTTTTACAGTACCTCATTTTGGTTACTTAAACTGGGGTTTAAGGTAAGATGATGATTATGATTGTCTTCTATTGTCGCATATTCGTTAAAGTTTATAATTAATTGTATATGTTAAGAATTACATTCAATTTCTATGTTAATTTACTGGATACGTATAACATCGGATAGAAGAGTCTGTTATATATATATACATATATATATATATATATATATATATATATATATATATATATATGTGTGTGTGTGTGTGTGTGTGTGTGTGTGTGTGTGTGTGTGTGTGTGTGTGTGTGTGTGTGTGTGTGTGTGTGTATTGGATAGAAGAGTCTATTAGAACAGTCTGTTACAATCTTGACCACTTGTTGATTCCGCTTTTGCCCCCACTAAACCCACATTCCTTTCAAACCTGAAGAAACATTGCCAAAAGAAGCAACGCCATACCAACGTAGCTCCTTGAGTGATAGAAACTTCATAACCCGCATGATACTACGTGATGTAATAAAGCTCTAATTGAATCTTCGTTTAAAATGCATTGTTTGTATTTGCATTACTATGTCATTACCTTCTCTTAAAGTGTATGCTATAATTATGCTCGTATATTCTATTTCGTATATTACCTATTTACGGTTGTCAGATTGTTTTTAAATAAACGAAGATATATCTATAAAATATTTTAGATAATGGCTTCTACCAAAATAGTTTAGAATATCTAGTCAAAACAATTTAGCAAAAATATCTAAAAGTCACTTAATGATATTTTATAGGGAGGAGATTTTTCCTAATATAGTACGCTTTCAATGCGTAATTACAGAGATAAAAGCCACTTTGGTATCTGTTTTTATGCTACAAGGGACTGCCAGGGACGGTCTTACTGAGATTAAAAATGATGACATTTTGCTCAATATTTTATCTCAAATAGGCTACAAATGTGTGCTGATATTTAAATTATATAAACTTCGTAATTTAATTGTGAGGCCTGGTCTGTTGGCAGATGGTTCCTAACTACTCTACGAGAGAGGAATATGAAAAGCTATTCGCTCTGGGAGTTACCATGTAAGTTTGCGAACCTAATAAACTACAAATGATGCCATAACGGATGCCTAATTAATGGAGGCCTAATTAATGAATGCATAATTAATGGATGCCTAATTAATGGATGACTAAGTAATGGATGCCTAATTAACGGATGCCTAATTAATGGAGGCCTAATTAATGAATGCATAATTAATGGATGCCTAATTAATGGATGCCTAATTAATGAATGCATAATTAATGGATGCCTAATTAATGGATGCCTAACTAACGAATGACTAATTATTGGATGCCTAATTAAAGGATGTCTAATTAATAAATGCTTAATGTATGCCTAATTAATGTGGCACAAACATAACAAAAAGCTCATCGGCCGATTGTTAGCCAAATTAGTGCTATTCTTGACTGAAAATCTGGATGTCATAGGTTCGAATTTAAGACTCTGCCTATAGAAGTAGTGATACGGAGGCTTTAAACGCAGATTTTATTTGCGTGCATTAACTCGGGCTAGAGAATTGAGAGAATCAGATAAGTAAACACTTCTAGATACAACATTTCTTACTTCAATCGGCTTAAGACTTCAGAGGAACGAACTTTGGCATTTTAATAGCACGAGACATCGCGTTATGTTAGAAATGAAGCCGCGTTATCTAAACATAAGACCTGACTTTGTACACGAGTTATCACAGCTACAGTGTGAAAACAGTTATAATATGAACAGATGATAAATACATAGTAAATACGTTAGTAAATAAATACATAGTAAATACCTATATAGTTGAATAAATATATACTAAATCATAGGTAAGTAAATGAAAAATCCATTGGTGCATTGTAAATTTAATGGTGACTAAATAAATACATCGTAAATACATAGTTATATAAATACCTAGAAAATACATAGTTGAATAAATGCATACTAAATACATTGTTTTATAAATACATAGTAAATACATAGCTTAATAAATACAGAGTAAATAGTTGAATAAAGACATAATAAATACACAGTTGAGTAAACATAGTTTGCCAATCAGTCAATCACTAGTCGACTTCAAAACTCGCACACCGAAGCAAGTATACCAGTGTAAACACAAAATGAATTACAGAATGGGTGAGGCAAACGCATCCATCAAGATAGATTATTGACAGGTTTGTTCAATTTGGCTGAGTTTTTTGATAAGTGATATATAGGCAATAATTGGCCAAGCCGCTATATTAGCTATAGCTCTTGTAATTATTTAAATAATTATCATTATTTAATACATTTATTCTTATTTTGTTCATATAGTTTCGCACATGACATACCGCATGTGCTACGTAGTTTCCTTTCTTGGTTGCTGCTTTTGTAGTTTTGGTCATTTCCTCCATTCTTCTCCATGGTTATTAGTAATCGTTGCCATTTGTTGGCGCATCAATTGCAGCCGGCGCGGATTTAAGAATAACCTTCCAACACCCTCGGGATCTTTTCTTTCAAAGCTGTCAGCACTAGGTCTTCCAAGGTGGTCGCCCACAAAGTACTAACCGGCGCGATGGAGCTTAACTTCGTTCAATTGACGCGCAGCTTAACCGAGTTCGCTAAATCCCGCCCATCATTATTGATTGATTTATTATTTGAATTATTATTTATTGATTTTTATTCACCTGTTCGCAGGTACGGGCAGATGACAGCAGGCAGCTACTGCTACATTGGGCCTCAGGGCATTGTGCATGGAACAACCGTATGTTTCTTAGAGTCGTTACTAAATCCCTTTAAATGCTTAGTAATTATTCTTTAGCCTGATTATTTATTTTAAATTTGTATTGCATTTGAAATAAGGAATCGGCGCTATGACGCCACTACATTAAACTGCAAAATTACATTTAGCGTTTCTATTCGGAAATAGTATTGTAGGAGGCAGTCAGCACGGGATTCGTAACGTAGTGTATAGGTCCAGATTTGGAAAAAATTGTGTTACCGGTTTGACCATCCAATCCGTATACCTATCTGCATCAAAACATCTCGGCTTTAGAAAATATTTACTTTTGCACATAGGATTTGACTTAATGACTTCGACCGCGGAAATCCTAAATGACTGAAGTATTCTTATACTATTTGCTATCTTAAATAATATTTTCAACTTGTTAGTTATTTTATTAAATTACTGCAGTTAACCGTCATGAATGCTGGACGTCTCTATCTGAAAGCTGACAGTTTAGCTGGCAAGGTGTGTATCATACACTGTAATGAGTTATACTGAATGCATGATACATGATGCATCATGCATAATGCATCATGAGTCATACTACATAATGCACCATGTATCATGCATCATGTATGCAAAGGATTCAAGTCATTTTCGTATTCACGGCTGCCGGTAATTGAGTAGATAACGGGCTTTAAATTGTATACAGTATACGTACATTTCTGTTTGCTTCTACTTTATGAATTACTAGTAGCCTAGCAATGAAATTTGTATATGAAATTGGTATCAAGTAACTGCGGTTCGTGAGATAAGTAGTTAGTGGGAAAAAGCTATATTGAAATAGTTTATCTAACTGACAAAAGTTTTATCATCTCGCGTCTCGATCAAAGGAACGCTTAAAAAATTAATCAATGTTAAATAAGTGATAAAATGTTAAATAGCTAATCAGTGTTAAGTAAGTAATCAATGTTAAATAACTAATCAATGTTAACTAACTAATCAATGTTAAATAACTAATTAATATTAAGTAACTAATCAATGTTAAGTAAGTAATCAATGTTAAATAACTAATCAATGCTAATTAACAAATCAATGTTAAGTAAGATTTTGTATGACTAAGTGAAATTGTGCTCATTATGGCTTTAATAAAAATAAGCACGTGACTGTAAAGTTCTCTTCTGACCCCAACCACCAGAATTAATAAACATTTTGTTTGCTCAAATGGCAGCCGTGTTAGATACCCGATAAATCTTCCTCAGTACATACAGTATGTTGCGTCAGGTGATAAATCTCTTATTACTCTACTACGGAAGGAATAAATCTCACGCCAGTTTTAATGTTTTATTTGTGAGACAAGAACTTAATCCACTCTTCGGTATTGATTTATCGTACTTTACAATATTTTCCACAGGTGTTTGTGACCTCGGGACTCGGTGGAATGAGTGGAGCTCAGGCCAAAGCCGCCGTCATATGTGGATGCGTGGGAGTGGTCGCAGAGGTTTATAAACAATCCAGAAATTATTATAATTGTATAAATTCTAGCCGTGAAGCACATGTACATGTAAATTGCATGTACCATACAGTAAGTATAGTGAATGCTTTATTTTGTGAAAGGAGCATAAGCTGAATCTGTCTTTTTATGCGCGTACACTTTGTGACCGAGGATTTTCACTCTTTTATTTATTTGACTTAATAATTAGCATTGGTCGTCAGCATTGCATTGTGTTAGTGGTCAAAGTGTAATCGTGCACGGGTTAATTAACGATTGGATAATTTACTGTACGCTAATCTTGCTAATTTTTACATATTATTCGTTTATTATGTTAAGTATAAGCTTTTATTACAGTAATTTACGACGTTTACTATTATTAGATCCCATAGTACTCTGCCTCAGTCATATTGAATATACTTAATATTATTTATAATGAGATTCTTGCTATCTTAATCCCCAAGGGTCGCTTCGTCAGCCAAAGCACTGGAGCGGACAGGAGTAGGTTGAATCTGAACGTATCTGAATGTATCTGAACGTATCTGAAGGTTTCTGAACGTATCTGAACGTATCTGAATGTATCTGAACGTGTCTGAACGTATCTGAATGTTTCTGAAGTTTCTGAATGTATCTGAACGTATTTGAACATATCTAAAGGTATATAAATGTTCTTCGTTGAAGAAACATTTTAAGAATGAGACTAGGAGCTCAGTTTGCATGGCTGATCAGTGCACTTTACAACGATGTTCATAGGTTAGCAAGGAGGCACTCATAAAGCGTCATAACCAGGGTTGGCTGATGGAATGGACGGATGATCTCAATGATCTTGTCTCCAAGGTCAGGCAGGCCAGGCTGGACGGCAGGGCTGTGAGTATAGGCTACCACGGAAATATCATCGCTCTCTGGTATGTCATGAACACAGTCATGCCAATTAAATTTTTTAAGCCATTATAAGAATCGTGTTGTGTCTGGATTGCGGAAAAAATAGGCCAATCGCGAACTGCACGTTTCATAAAAGGCGACAAGGCACTAAGATCCAAACCAGCGTTATAAAAGGCATTCAATTGGTGAGGGCCTAGGCTCCAGAAATTGCTGCAAAATTTTCTAATCCCGACCTAAGTTAACTGGGATTCAAGGGAAGAGTATGATGAGAATGATTATAACAACAACAAAAGGTTTGATAAAGGTCCCATATTCGGCTGGTAGATTGAGAAGTAGTGGTGATTTAATCCGTTATTGACGATAAGAATTCTTTAGAGGAATGTAACATATAACTGCATTGAACAGCTTTAACACTGACTACCTGATTAACATTGACTTTCTGATTGACACTAACTATCTGATTGACACTCACTATCTGATTGTCACTCACTATCTGATTGACACTGACTATCTCATTGACACTGATTATCTGATTGACACTGACTATCTCATTAACACACTGACTGTCTGATTGACACTGACTATCTGATTGACTGACTATCTGATTGACACTGACTATCTCATTGACACTGATTATCTGATTGACACTGACTATCTCATTGACACTGATTATCTGATTGACACTGACTATCTGTTTGAAACTGACTATCTGATAGACACTGACTATCTCATTGACACTGACTATCTAATTGACACTGACTATCTGATTGACACTGACTATCTGATTGACACTGACTGTCTGGCATGTAAGGTTTGAGTCTGCAGTTAGAAAGTAACGGGTTCAAATCCGGTCCTCGCATATAGTCACTGGCATCCCTTCTAGACAGAAAACTGACGCTAAATGAGGCTTTAATCTTATATTAATGCCCATGATTGCAGACGTTCAGACGGCAGTATCTATTACGATTTTGAAAAAGTTAAGCAATCATTTCTTGCATTTTATCTTATTATGTATTACAATGTGCATTGTATGTTAATGCATTATAATGTATTCTACATTTCTTAGGATGCCTTATAATTTAAAGGGGATAGTTTACCAAAGGAGGTCGTAGACGGCAGAATGGAAACAAAGAGAAGCAGAGACAAACTCATTTTAGGAATGTTAGATGATTTAAGATCAGCTCATATGTGGGCATGAAGATGAAAATCGAAGAGAGGGAAGAGTGGAGGAGTTTTATACCATGGACCTGCCAGTATGCACTGCACTGAGAGAGAAATAGAGATAGAGAGAGAGAGAGAGAGAGAGAGAGAGAGAGAGAGAGAGAGAGAGTACTGAACAACTCTAATAGATTCATTTCTGCATTTCTAAGCGTAGATTAGAAAATTAGATAATAGCCAGTCTAAAATTTTTACATAATACAGTAATCCACAATCGTATTACTGCCAGAAGAGGGAAACAATCTCAGAAATTAAAGTTTACTTCTTTTAAGAAGAATTAGAAAATGGCATAGCAAAACGAGGCGATAAATAGACATTGAGAAAGATAAGTACATTTGCGTAAAACTCAAAAAGTAAATAAAATATTCTTAATTTTGTTGTTTAAAGGGAAAAGTTTGTGGAAGTGGCAGAGAGAACCGGAGAACTTTTAGCTGATCTTGGATCGGATCAGACTTCATGTCATAATCCCTTCCTAGGAGGATATTTCCCTGTTGAGGTAAGATTCTCTTTTCTAGTATCTCTTTCTATTTTATACTCTCAAATACTCATAAATACTCTTTTCTATTATCTCTTCCTAATTTATACTCTTAATTACTCTTAAATACTCTCTATTGCCTCTTCCTATATGCTCCTTAGGCCACGGACACTGAGAGTTCTGCAAGAACAGGAATAAGAATAAGCATTAGAATATGAATGAGAATAAGAATTAGAATAAGAAAAAGAATTGTAATTAGAGTTAGAATAAGAATGAGAAAAAGAAAACAAAAAGAGTTAAAATAGGAATGAGAATAAGAATAAGAATATTAATGCGAATAAGAATTAGTATAAGAATGGGAAGCTAGTTTGCATTTCCATCCAGTATAATAAAAATTAAATAAGCGGCAATGAAGAGTGTGTGAAAGTAAAGTTGAATTGATTAACTAATTGCAATGAATAATTTATTTAGAAATTCTCATTTAAATTCAGGTATCATATGAAGAATCACTTGAACTAATGCACAGAGATCCAGACAAATTTAAAGGACTTGTTCAAAGCAGGTATGTAGCTCTTGCCTATTTTTCTCTTTAACTTTCTTTCACTCTAATCCTTAGCAACTTTAAAGAGCACGATATTTTTCTGATCATCAGACGTGCTGCGAACAAGATGCATCATCTGACAGTAGGCTTGATTTTTATTAAATACTACAGAACATGATTCGTAACAATTCGTCATCGAGTGTGATAGTTGGTTTACTACCTAGATATTTCATTGAGTATCAATGAAAGGCAGAACGACAGTGCAATATTACAATCTTTATTCACCCCAATCTTCTGGATACCAATAGTTTATTTATTGTTAGGTATATGGATGCATTGTAAATACACAGAAGTATGGCGTTAGTCTGGCAATTAATCTGTTTGGTTGTCCTGCATATGTATTATAACACAATTACTATTAACTTAGGTTTAAAACATGAGCTTCCGCTTAAATAAATAATATTTATTGAATGATTGGTAAGCATTTTTGTTATTACTAGCCTACGGCGTCACGTTGCAGCCATTAACAAGCTCTCTGAGCACGGTATGTTTTTCTGGGACTACGGTAACGCATTTCTTCTGGAAGCGAGACGAGCTGGTAAGTTGGAACTCTTCCGCTGCCGAGAGAGAGAGAGAGAGAGAGAGAGAGAGAGAGAGGAGAGAGAGAGAGGGGGGAGAGGGAGAGGGAGAGAGGGAGAGAGAGAGAAGGAGAGGAAGAGAGAGAGAGAGAGAGAGGGGAAGAGGGAGAGGGAGAGGCAGAGAGGGAGAGGGAGAGGGAGAGGGGGAAGGAGAGGGAGAGGGGGAAGGAGAAGGAGAGGGAGAGAGAGAGAGAGAGAGAGAGAGAGAGAGAGATTTAACTGTGTTTATTTGCCATCACATTTAACACACGCAATAACACATACAAGACGTCAAAAAAGTTACTAGTAGCCTATGTAGTTAAATTGCAATAAGGGATACATCACCTCCAAATGCAATTGCATCGTCTTCAGTTATAGTTACATCATTTTCAGTTTTAGCTGTATCATCTTCAGTGTTTTTGCTTAATCTACAGTTTTGTCTCTGAATCATCTTCAGTATCTTTGCCTCATCTTCAATATCTCTTTATTATTTTTGAAGTCAACTTCATCTTCAGCAGTCTGCGATGTCGTTGCAAATTTCAAATATTAAGATTAATTCACTTAACTGCCCTTTTTCAATGCAGCGATTGAGATCCTTGGCATCATCCTCGGATTAGAAAAACGGACGTTAAATCTTTATTCTATTATTTACTAATATACTACCCACTCTTGAACAGGAGCCGATGTGCTGAAAGCCTCCCATACAACGGAAAATGACTTCAGGTACCCGTCCTACGTCCAGCATATCATGGGTGACATCTTCTCGCTGGGATTTGGTCCATTCAGGTTTGTGGCAGTAATGTTCAAACAGTGCAGGCAATGGACGTTCGAAAACGTCCTGCAGATTAAATTAGCGAGTCTGATTGTATTAAATTAGCTTGGATTCCTAGAACTGCTGACGTGATCAAATATTAAAATCTCTGTCATTCATAACATACATAGTGAATGCATTATGTAAGAATATATATACACATATGTGTGTGTATATATATATATATATATATATATATATATATATATATATATATATATATACCGTATATATATGCTGTATTAAATTGCCTAACGGATAAATAAACATACAGTATTAAAAGGGAAAGATATAATAAAAATGATAATTTCAATGAAGTATTGAAATTTTTAGAGTTGACAATAAATTAAATTAACAGTCTTTAACGTTAGCACCGTCAGTACTGTATTCCACTGTAAAGTATTGTACCTTATTTCATTGTATTGTTATGCCGAGTATTGGAGTGTATTGTATTGCAATATATTGTAATACCGAGCATTGTAGTGTATTGTATTGTATTGCATTGTATTGTAACGCCGAGTTTTGCATGGTATCATATTGCATTGTACTGTTATGTCCTGTATTGTAGTGTATTATATTGCATTGAATTGTAACGCCGAGTGTTGTAGTGCATTGTATTGTATTGCATTGTATTGTATTTTATTGAATTGTATTGTATTGTATTGTATTGTATTGTAGATGGGTATGCACCTCGGGCAGGGAGTCTGATCTCCAGCAGACTGATAAAATAGCAGCCGATGTACTCAGAGAAATTATAAAGGAAGGAGGTTAGTGCTTATAAAGCTGTCTCTAAGATCGCTTCAGGTCATCGTCCTCATATTATTTACCTTTTGAAGAGATATGCGTCATCTCTTCAAAGTATTGCTTAGCTCTAAATTCTAGATTTAGACCTGTTGCATATATAGACGGTGGTCAGCTAGATAAAATGTGTATCATCTTCCCTGACGGCCGTTGTTCCGGTGTTTATAGAATGTTTGCCACACTGTGTTTCTGGGAATTTTTAAATTTTATTTCATTTGAATGTTTATTTCTATTTGTGTTTGTCAGTGATTTGGTGTTGATGCTGAAATAAACACATATATCTTTCTATCTCTCTCTCTCTCTCTCTCTCTCTCTCTCTCTCATATACTCACTATTTTCGTCCTCGTCATACTTGTTTGCAAATACTCTATTAAATAATATTTCCTTCAAAAAAATTACATCAAACCATTACTTGCCTCGTTCTCCTTTTAATTCATTTCTTTCCATTTGCTTCTACCTGCTCCTTTAGCAAACTCTTCCCCTCGAAACATGCTGCATATGGCTCATGTTTCTTTTTTATATTTATCAACTACTACCTATAATAGTCGTCTTAAGTATTTCATTTGGAGTATACAATGATATGCACAGTATTACCCTAAGACGGTTGCTATCAAAATTTTCTTACTACTGTATTTGGAGGCTTATTTTAGAGGTTCTTTTCTTTTACAAGACGATTTCCTTTAGACTATGCAAGTTTGATGTATACTAATTTCTCTCCCGTACGTATACGTATTTGCTATCGTATAACCTAGCTATTTGAAGACCTCCATACCTTGTATTACAAAGTACATCATTCACATTAATTCAGTCTATACTAACGTACGATGGTCGTGTAAGATGGTGGCAAGATGGTGGTCTCTGTTGTCATCGTGTGGTGCTTTGGTGCCTATTTGTGCACAGAGTCTACAAGAGACGTCCTTGACATTGGCTTATGATGAGTGACCGGACGTTAAATTCGTATTGATTGATTGATTGATTGATTAGTGCCAGGTGGTGGTAAGACGGTCGTGTAAGATGGTGGTATAATACGGTGGTAAGATGGTGGTGTATGATGGTGGTAAGATGGTGGTAAGATGGTGATATAAGATGATGGTAAGATATTGGTTTTCAACTGATAAACACTTATTCTATGGTAGTTTCACAGAGGGTTGCGGAACAGTACAAGGACAACATTAAATGGATCGAAGAAGCTGAGAAGCACAAACTGGTATATAAATTTCTAAACTTGATTTAACCATGTCAATAATTATATTTCAGTCCATCATGCAATCATTCAATATTATCAATAACCAAACCGCTTCTTGTAGGTCAAACAATCGATTGTGAGATTACCTGGATGATGCATACGTCAGCTTACAGTCTGATTTAAAGTTCACTACCCTTTTGTTTTATATTTGTCCTCTTTTGGCTTAAGCTTTCAACATAAATAAAGAAATGTTGAATGTAGAAACTATGTTACACCTGAGCGATCATGCTTCAAATTGAGCAATGAACAACATTTTTTCACTTGCAACTATTTGCAAGTCAATTTTAGGAATTTTTGTGGTAATCTATGCGAAAGTGAGGTCTAGGTAGTTTCTTGTCCTCATCGCCTTATTCTAAACTTATTTCGAAGAGGTCACACTATGATATATCCTAAATCCTTTAGTACATGCACTTTTTCCTTTAAATTGACTTCCGGATTTCTGCTTTCATTGTTTAATAAACTTTTACTTTCGACGCATCTGGTTGGCTTCGGCTTCGTAGTGCTTGACGTTATAATTATAATTATAATAATAATTATTATTATTAAATTGGGTGTTGTTGTTGTTGTTGCTTTGTTTAATTTCTCGGGTTTTTTCTGCAGGTTGTCGGTTCTCAGGCTAGGATTCTCTATGCTGACCAGAGAGGTAGAACGTCGATAGCCTTGGCCTTCAACGCTGCCATCACTTCCGGTAAAATAACTGTAGGTCAATTTTCTTGTCTCCTCCTGTCGTAGTTTGCTATTTAATTGGGTGCCGTTGACGGCCAAAATATTGATGTGTAATTTTATATTGCTTTCCGTAGATTCTGCAGTAGTGAGCTCTTATGAAATGCTTGCTCTTTGTCCATTGCTTTATTCTCAATCTTAACTAATTCTTCATCGGTTTGATGCTAGTAGTAATGTGTTGTATTGTGAATATTTTATTTTTCCCTAACATATAAACTACCGACCATATGAATAAGGCGTAAATTATTACCTGGGTAAGATAGTATCTGACAAAAATTAAACTTCTGCAATAATGATTTTTATTGCTTTCAAGACAGAAATAGACCTGTAATAAAAATGTGTTCAGCCGAAATTGATAACGTTTAGGTTCATTTTATCATTATAATACCAACGTGTCTAACATTATATCCACTTAAATATCCACTTTTCAAATAACCTTTAATATTAAAATAAAATTCCCATAATTTGAATTCAATATTAGTCCTAAACTCTTCAGTGCAGCATAAGAACAAAGAGAAAAGATTTCACTAAAAGGCTGCTTCAAAAAGCAATTTTTAAAATGTTAGATAAGACCATGCTGCACAAACGAACCAAGTGAATTACAGCAACGATGTCACATTTGTAGTTCAGTATTTTATGGCCATTATACTTAGTCATATTCATTACATTAGAATTTTCTTATATAGTTATACATGAATAATGTTATAATGTTCAAATAATTTATATGACGGGCAGGGCTTACATTGTGGTTATTACTGTGCTATTTTTAAATATTAATATCAAATTACATTTATTTGCCAATTTATGTTTTTATTTTGTTACGGTATCTTACTCGTGCATTTCTATATTTTATTGATGGATATTGCATAATACTAGCAAGTATTAATCTATGCTTGGAGTAATAGTAAACTAAAAATATGCTAAACTAAACTATATGCAATATACTATATATATATATATATATATATATATATATATATATATATATATATATATATATATATCTACATGTATATAAACTAAAACTATATAACTATATGCATGTAACTGTATAAACTTAATTAAACTATATACTATATATAAACTAAAGTAAACTAAGCTACATGTATATATAAACCTATATATACACAAAGAATCTATGCCTAGGGACCGGTGGTATTGAGCAGAGATCACCATGATGTGAGCGGAACAGACAGTCCCTACAGGGAAACGTCCAATATCTACGACGGGTCGTCTGTGTGCGCCGACATGGCCGTTCAAAATGTGATAGGTGACAGCTTCAGAGGTGCAACCTGGGTGGCACTGCACAACGGTGGAGGGGTGGGATGGTAATGAGAATCAATCAATCAATCAATCAATCAGTCAGTCAGTCAATCAATCAATAAATCAATAAATCAATCAATCAATTAATCAATCAATCGATCGATCGATCGATCAATCAATCAATAAATCGATCGATCGATCGATCTTCAATCAATCAATCAATCAATCAATTAATCAAGCAATTAATAAATAAATCAATTAATCGATTAGCTGATCAATCAATCAATTTAGAAGTTTTTGAGGTGGTTCCTTTTAATTTCAGCTCTTCCTGATTGGCCTACTTATTAAATACGGGCATTGAAAGTTTGATTTTTGCAGGTGTTCTAACACAACAACACGGGTCTTTACTTCCCTGATATTTTCTTTAATCATGGCTAAAGCTCTTTTACAGTCACTGTAGCTGTTAAAAATTGGCTTCAATGAGATACAACATCAATTATGAGATGTTATATTAAATGTTAATTACTTAACTAAATACTTTAGTATATCAATTTCTTGAACCTGTAGGGGTGAGGTAATGAACGGTGGTTTTGGTTTGGTTCTGGACGGGTCAGAAGAAGCCGGAAATAGAGCACGCACTATGTTGCAGTGGGACGTATCAAATGGGGTGAGCAGGAAATTCTATTTCTAATTTCTATTAATATTGCAATACCTAAGTTTTTTTTCGAAACATTTCCTGACATAGCTGTGGGATCCTGAAACTGGACCTTATAACCTCACTGGTGTAATGACTGATTGAGTTGCTTTTTTGTCAACTATATCGATATAAATAAATGGTTCAACTTATAGTTGAGGTTATCCAAAATAGTAAAGAAACTTAATGATTAAATTAGTTAATTGATTAATTACCGCTTGGATAGTCGAATGGATACTACGTCTGCCTGAGAAGTAGGAGGCCGTCGATTTGATTCACAGCTGTACAGTCACTGACAGTAGCATATCCCTTGTGATACGGAAAGAGACGCTAAACTTAACTTAATATAAATGTATATAATTATTGACTAATTTTATTATGCAAATTTGTATTTACATAATCTATTTCTATTTGCACTGATCTATTAATCGGTTGCCATTGACTTATACCGAATCAGTTATTTATCATTGGTTTGATAACTTTGTCAATTAACTGATTACAATATTCATTAATACATTGATTAAGCAATGATTATTGATTGATTCAAGGTGGCACGTCGTTGTTGGGCAGGCAATGCCAATGCGGAGGAGACAATATTGAGAGCTATGAAGGAGGACAAACTGCTGAGGGTTACCATGCCCATCAGGGTTGAGCGAGAAGATCTGCTGGACCTAGCGCTCAAAAATGACAATTAAAATCAACAGTAAAATGAATCAAATCAAATTAACAATCGAAAAATCATATACCACTTACAACAGCAGCAAAAGCAAATTAATGATTTATTAGCCTGTAGCATTTTATCTGTCATTTTAAATATCATTCGTTAATGGTTTTAGTTTTTACTGTCGTTTAATAATTACTTTAGGTACTTTTATTTGACAACATCTTTATACTGAAAGAATTTAAGGAGGTTTACGTGTATCATGAACTAGTCTAATGAAGCAGAATAAATATTTCTGCGTCTATCTGCAATGTTGCTTCATTCTCTTGCAGTAGACTCAGTGTTTGCCACATAAATGCAGACATAAGGGACTTTATCGGCGTCAAATTTACTAGTGTGGCCATATTACGGACTTTCGAAAGTTCGGCTCTAAGTAGTATGTCAATAAGAAATAAAACTATTTAAAATTAATTGATAGTTCTTCAGTATACATTTAGAACATAAATTCATATTTGGCCACAAGAAAACGCTACCTTCAAAATGCTGAAGTGAGAAATAGACATCCTGCATTCAGAACAACATGAAGCATTAAAAGTATAATCAAACAATATTTACTTTTTTATATTATACAAAAATCAACAACACTCTATTCTGAGCTGAAGCAAAACATTTGAAATAGTGGCATACCACATGAGCACATCTTTTATTAATATTTTTACTTCTTAAGTCCTTGTGACTCATAAATAGCTATGGCGTAGTAAATTTTAATTTTTTGCTATTTATGGGATGCACTTTTTGAAACCATTTTATAGAATAAGTATACTTAATTGATACAGCTTAAGAATTAAAATTTAACTCAAACTATGATGTGCATAATTATGGCTGCTTTGACTTTAACTTAGAACTTTGCTTGATCTCACTTGCTGGCGTCCAGAGGGTAAAATAGCAGCAAAACTTTGAATGATATTAAACTTAGATTAGAGATTATTTAATAGTTTCCTTGGAATGATAATCGCTTCTGAATTGTTTGCAAAAAATGAAGCGATTTCTCTGTCCAAAACTAGGTGCACGTTAACATTAATAAGTCATATGCAAAGTTTGTCAGATCTAATGGTAAGATAAGCTCGATGATTCAAAGCAGAGTTCGAACTAAGTACGTCATCATCTATATATCAGATACCTATTGAGGAGTCTACAGTTAGCTAGCCACAAGACTCTTAACAAATGAATAGATTGAATGCGTTGGCAACAACAAGAAGTGTAATAAATACTGCACGAAGAAAAGTGGTCATCATCTATACTGCACTGGTATATATATACATGTACATGTATAAGAAAATGGAAATAAAAAGCAGAACGAATAAGTGAGATAATCTTTGAAGAAAAATATACACTTACTTCTAAGAGTATTTCTTAATAGAAAAAGACACAGAAAAATTAATACATCTGTATAGAATCAAATTTTTAATCTGACGAGAAACGTTTTAGTGATTTAAGGGAAGAGGAACAATTATATTTTGTTTGCATGGTCACAGGCATGTGTTATGGCGTGGGTTACGGAGCTTCCTTGCTTCATTTTTTGTTTTTATAATTTTCGTTATTTCCGTAATTTTTAGTTATTATTTACTTTTTGATAGCCAATCGATTACGGCCAGCGCGGATTCAAGAAAAACCTCTATTTCCCTGAGATTTTTCGTTCAAAGCTGTCATCACAAGATCTTCCAAGATTTACTCCCAACCAAGTAATAGCCGGGTTTGAAGTTACTTAACTTCATTTATTGATGCTCATGCTAAACCAAATGCGCTAAACACCGCCCCGAATGAGAGCAAAAGAAATTTATTTATTAAAAATCGGCTCTTAATAGCTGTCAAGAACTGGACAAGGACTATTGTGGCTTTTCTGCAATCACCTGACATCTGCTTGACTTACTTGACATTGCCTTATATTTAACTGACGATACTACATAATCATATCGTTTAGCTAAGATTCTGACATCACTAAATATTTAACTTAGTATCAGATATCACATGATAGTTAACTGAGTTCCTGACATTACCTGACAGTTAGCTAAGTCTCTGACATCACCTGGCGGGTACCTAAACTAAATCCATTAAATCATCTGATAGTTAACCGACTCCCTGACATCACCTGACAGTTTGCTGAATTCCTGACATCACCTAACAGTTAACTGAATCCCTGACATCACCTGACACTTAACAGAATTCCTTACATCACCTGACAGTTTGCTGAATGCCTAACATCACCTGACAGTTAACTGAATCCCTGACATCACCTGACAGTTAAATGAGTCCATGACACCATCTAGTGTTTAACTAGCATCACTTTTATATAGCGTTCCAGACCTTAATTTTGTTAAGCTCTAAGCTTATAAATAAATAAAGCATTTAAAACTCAGCAAGATGAAATGCAATATTTAATACGAATAAGATTATGATCAGTCTTTCGCTGTCATAGGTTCGCAGTAACATTTCATGTACAGTTGACTTACAGAAAACGCGTTCATTTACTGCTTATAAGGTCATAACCTGTGCACCAACAGTTCCAAAGTTATCAGGTATATAGTCATGATTGCATTGTAGTACTAAGTAATATATTATAAAGGTACACATTTGGTTGACTTTTAATGCGATCTTAAAGTGATAAAGTTAATTATTATTACTGTCCTCTCTTCTATCCTGTACAATAATATACAACAATATGGAGTATACAGTTTGATTCGCAAATGAATGATTTCGACGAATACTATGATTGTAGTCGCCATTGGTCAAAATTCAACAAATCATTAATAATCGTTGCCAGTAATTCGAGTAATATGCGAAAACACTTCTAAGCATTTACTATGAAATTATATTAAGAATCCTTGCAATGATGACCAACCATCAATCGCTGCTATTGATATAATCAATGTAAAGAGCACGTTACTACATGTATTCTGAAGTTTCATTAATAAAGAAGAAAATTAATAACATAATTAGCAAATTTAAATAAAATTATATAATTCAGTTTTAGTATCCGTGAAAAGGATTGACTGTAAAACATGCAAAATAATAACATTAAATATATACTGTTTATGTTCTGTGTGAGTTTTGGTTCCCCATGTGACTTAATGAAGATAAGTGTACATGTATGAAGTACAAGTAGAATTTCACGAGTGAAATGAAAAAAATTTCAATCAGATAGCAATGTGTTGTAAAATTGCAACTGACCTTAAAACCATTGATTAAAGTGTGAATTGAGAACTAGTGGAATTGTCACATTTTTGCCCACTTCCTTTGACAGGGCCTATATTATCAATTATGGGTAAAGAGCAAGGAAACTCATTTCAGAAAAAACTCAGAACTATTGGAACTGAGTTCACCTGGGTCCCCCATACTCTAACTACTGCCTATAATTGACTCAAACGGTTGGCAAAGAAACGTAGATTTAAACCTTAAATAATGAACGTATGAATATTGCTCTGCTGTCGTTGCAGTAAGTTCGTAGTATGACTGTTTTTGAGATGATAGAAAATTTTATATTTTAGTTTGTCTGTATTGTTATTTGTGACTTCCCTGGCCTCACCAACGGGCGAGCAACCGGGACGAGAAATGATCGATTGACTTATTGATTGATATATTGATTGATCGATTTATTATACTCTAAAGATTCCAAGATTGTATCCTAAGTTCGGCGTCACTGTATCTTCATCTGATTAAAAATTGACGCTAAACCTTAGCTATTATTATGCTTACTGTACCTTTTAGTGAACATATATTGGCATCATAATTTCACTTACTGGACTTGAACCAACAACGTATAATTACTATGGAGGAATTCTAGAGTATCAAGCGAATTAAAGTTCAGGATTTTTCTCTACGCTTTTGCGCTCTAGTTTTGTTTTGTTGTACCCACTAAATTATTATTTTTAAATAAACAAAGGTCAGATTTCAGATCTGAGATTCATTCTCATACCCTTATAGTCTTACTCAAAATTTATCAGTATCTCAGAGGTGTGTAAATTCTTACAACCTTGAGTCAATCATAAGTAGCTTACTCCACAGTTCACAACATCCAAAATGATATCTTATTCCACTACGGATTTGTTAAGATAGTTTTCAATGGTCGTTTTAGTCTTCGCTGTAAAAACTTACTTTGGTAATCATTATGAAACGCGTACACTATCCATTTTACTGTAGAGCTTTTTATCGGCCCAACAGCAGTAACTTCTTCTGTGTATGATTGACGATATTTACACATACACGCATTCGTACCTATACTAAATCAAGAGAGATGACGGCATGATAAGAGCCTCTCAAGCGGTTTACATAGAGAGCGACAGTCGACCATTATTATTACAAAGTTGATCAGAATTTAATATCGCCATATTAAGTCAGCCTTTGATTTATATCGACGTTAATAAATTTTAAACGTTACTGTACGGACGAAGCGTTTACAAGGTTTCTTGTCGAAAAGTCGTCATAATTTAGTCATACAAGTAGTTTATAATAAGAACACACACGTGCATGCAAATAACATCATAACAGCTTCAAAAGTTGGTTTAAATTTTGTGTTTTAAGCCTCAGATTAGGCCTACGTTAAGACGGGCAAGAACGGGCTAACGGAACAGAGAGATCTGGCACTTAGAGATAAGATTTGCAGTTTGGAAACACTTGCCGTCGATTTTGATGTCCCTTTCACCTTTTTGATCCACTAGTAGGCCTTACATGCCTCATCAGAAATCGAATGTTCAAGGAGATCAATTAAATTAGAGTACAGGTTGAAATTAAAAGGTGTTAAACTTCTCAACTAATTGAACTTTAGAGATTTCGATTAAACATAGAGAAGATTAGCCTCGAATACATTAAATTAGCATCCATCCTTCAAAATTAAGGAAATTTATAGGCCTATAGTATTGCTTGTGACATTTATGAAACAGAAATAGATAATATAGCAATACCTATGCTAAGTTAAATTATAATTCTGGTAAATCTAAAGTTTTATAGAAACATGTACGGTACAATACGGTCCCATGGTGTATCCAAACAATTTCAGAATTAAATATCCGAAAAATATGAAATACCTGAAACTGCCCTTGTTTTGTAATAGCCGACTGACAGAGGTAAGGCAATAGTAACGAAAATGCACTTGAGAAGTCAACAATTTCTTAGTAAAAGTAAAAGATACAATAAGCTTCTATTAATCTAAACCCCGCTTGATATAATCAATTTGAGGGTTTACAATTGTCTATTGCCTGAGGAAGGCAACCGGAAACCACCTAAGAAGCCATACTTTTCCTAAGCTGTAGTCTACATAAAGTCCACACCTTTATAAGGCATAGACTGTGTGTGAAGATATTAACTCGTTGATCTAAGAAGTGCTCTTATGGAGCGAGAAAGCAGACTTTGAGTATGAATATATACCTTGAACATGCCACTTGGCTGTGCACTAATGAAGAGAATTACTTATTAGAGAGCTTGGTAACAGACTAATCTAAGGAATATGTATTATGAGCCTGCTATTTTGAAGAACATTAGAGAGAAATAGAGAGAGAGAAGAAAATCTACAGTGCCTATTTGTACGTACCTGCAGAACGCTTAGACTAAGACGCAGAGGTGTTGGCGGTCTATTTAAGTGAACTTCGAAAGACACTGTCGGCATATATGTCTGATAGTTTATTAAATACGAAAATAAAAATTGGGATGGCAAACAATTTTGATTGATCGTGAGAAGAGAGCGGGCTCCGTTAGAGGAAGAACGGGCTCGTAAAATATTATCTAAATATTATCAATTAGAAATCTCGCTTAATATTTCTTAGGATCTTGCCAATATATCAAAGATTACCGGTGCAGCTTTGATCCGTAGGCACTTGAGAATAGTATCATCTTTGAAATGTATGGTAATTATATTATAGGCTGTTGTCGTATTAACGAGACGATCAATTTTAATGACTGAATTTAATGAATAGCTGACTAATTTGTTGGTAATGAATGCTACTCAGCTATATTGACTTTTATTTTCACAGTATAAGATAACAGCAGTTAGAGTGCTACTGTCGTCCATGGCCACATCGAGTACTAATGAGGCAAATCCAAGCCGGTAAGTAAAAGAAGGTCCAGAACGGTTCAGATGCCAAAATCCGGAAAATCAGTTCAAAGAAAGACAATATAAAAGGAGATTTGCTTGCTGGTCGCAACTCATGGACACAGAATGGAAATGGAAAAGAGAGAGATGGAAAATGTAGGCTTACAACTGCCAATGGAAATGCTCATAGGCAGTATGGAATATTCTCGTATTGCGCCCGGGACATAGACAATTAGACCAATGGTAAATTCGAGTGACGCAAGAGGCCACAGAGAGAGAGAGAGAGAGAGAGAGAGAGAGAGAGAGAACTTAGAAGGGCAAAGGGAAGCCACCCCAAAAGCCATATTATTCTCAAGCTGTACGCTCCATTAAGATGTTCATAAGGCATAGCCATTTGTAAATGGATTAGCTCGATAATCGATGGAGTAGGGAACGTGAAAGCACCATGAGAGTAGGAATATAACTGTAACCTGATAGTTGTCAGATCACTGGATAGATAAAGACAGAGATAAAGATAAATAGAATTAAAATTAAGAGATAGATAGATAAATAGATATATAGGTAGAGAGAGAGAGAGAGAGAGAGAGAGAGAGAGAGAGAGAGAGAGGGAGAGAGAGTTATACTATAGGGAATTGTATTCAAAACGCCTAAGAATAAGTAACCAAAACTGCATATCTTTCTAGAGGGTTACAAAACTGATGCCAATTTCGCGAGGGGAAATTTAGAGACCCTGGTTGCTCAATTGTAGAAATGACTTCTACGTATCGATTGGACGACAAGGTTGGAAGCACATTTGCTTGATAAGCCGTTGCACACGAGTTCAAATATCGGCCTGAATGTGTCTGACAGTACTATACCATAGGATTGAACAGATCTTAGAAACTTACCAAGCATGGTAGACTTTTAAAGAAAACTACCATTAGAGACCTCAACATTATATATACATGTATATATATACACACATATATACATGTATATAAATATATATATATATATATATATATATATATATATATATATAGGCCCACGTATATGTATATACAGTATGTAATATAATTACATGTATATGTGTATATATAGGCCTACATGTCTAAAGGCAGCTTGTTTAGGAGTCCAGTTATGCCTACAGAACTAAGCTACTCATATTCTAGGCAGGATTAAACTACACATAGTCTAGGCCCATGGTAGGCCTAGAAAGGGAACACCTACACACAATTTATTCACCTTGTCGAACATAATAATTAATAATAACTACTTGAGTCGAAGTCTTTAATCCAAATTTCTCTTATGAGCTTGCTAATTTAGACACACTCCCGTTAACCAAATATTTTACTATGATCATAAATTTTGCTATGAAATTTTGTTACAGAAATCGTGCCTAAGATGATGTGCATATTAGCCTATATGTACATATATACATGATGTACATATGTGTGTGTGTATGACTCAGTGAAAACTTAATTCGCGAAAACACTCTCCTCGATAGATTCATGCACGGTTTAGCCAACATGTAGAGTCTGCAATATTGAATGGTCATTTTTGTCTCATACATCCTTTAAGGCGTGATTTGTTAATACTTTTAATTTTACGACAATTATTGATTGCCTTATATTTGAATACATTCATTTGTTAAGAACATTAACAAAAATACTTAATCTTGTTGCTTACATCCAAGCTAGCACAGTGCATAACTGAGAATGCATAAATAATGAAAAATCGAAGTATTATTTTGTATTGAATTTCTGATGGTACTTTGACAGAAAATTACACTTTACGGGTATGCAGCAATTAAAGGCCTGATAGGAGATGTTCAGAAATTGTTGCATTTTAGTAGTATGTGGTATTATTTTGTATTTTTGTTATGTTTGTTAATGTTATTAATGGAAAAATTTAATCATAGTTCCTTTGTTAATTATTATTATATTTTAAGCACATTGTTATTGAGTTAAGATGGTGGATCGCTACTTTGAAGCTGCCAGGTGATTCAAACTGAAGTTTGCAAAAATATCAATAATGCAAGAAAAATGGAATATTGTACATCACAGCTTGTTAAAGGCCGTGACTGATACTGTGTATTGAACAACTAGATTATAAATGTGTCAAACACAAAAATTAAAGCATAATCTTCATTCAAAGAGCTGAAAAATTGTAAACCTAAGTTTGACGTCTATTTCGGGACACAAGTGTACTGTTAGACGGTCCGGCTGGGCTACTAGCTCGTATCCTAGAGCCTAGCATACAATCGCGTTACCAAGTCAACAACCTGTGGAAGCCAGATTAATAGTCATATACCTACCTTTGTTTTCTTGGCATAAAACTAACCGTAATTAAGTATATTTTAAGGACATGTGTTTAAAGTTTTTTTCTATAAAGGTGCGTCTTAAATCGATTTTGAAAGCTGTTTTACCGAACTAAGTGAAAATTTAAAACTGAAGTAAAGGTAGTCAAGTACAAGCAGTATTGTATATTTATGCCTAAGAGTAATTAGGACTTTGAATTTAAATTATTTAAGTTCGAAATTTTATTACCTTTATTATTTTTATATTTAACACTTTATAGATAAATAGTTAACCATTTCATATATATATATATATATATATATATATATATATATATATATATATATATATATATATATATATTGACGTAGAAAGCAAAGTGTAAAATTTCAGTCTTAAAACTACTTTTCGTAACTCTATTAACTTAATAATTATAATTTTTATAATAGGCCTATAGTTTCTACAATAGCTATTAATATTTTTCTACAGTAAACCATAGAGCTCAAACTATAGAATATCAAGATTTTACCAAATTACTATAGGCCAAATTATTTTTAACAGTCTATGCTACTTATCCTCAAAGTTCAAAAGATGAGATGTATAATTTCAGATGCTGCCTTAGTGAATGAATATCGGCAGGAATATAGTCTATGAGGTTAAATGTGCTAAAGTGAACACTGTACGACTACGATATAATAAGACAAACAGAGCATAGCTTTCAAACGTTTATTAATTGAACGAACAAAATAACATTGACAAGATTCAAGAAGCGTTATAGATCGTAATGTAGAAAAGATGTGTTGTAATGAGAATTATGAGATTATTTCTCCAACATTAAATTCAAATTCTTTAAAAACTACATGTACACCTTATATATATATATATATATATATATATTTACAATAATGTGTAGCCTACTATAGGCCCTATATGTGAATATATGACAAGAAAGATTTATTTACGTATACTGTATGTACGTATTTACTGAATTAGTATTATTTACACATACAAACATATTTTGGAACAAATGCCTGTGTACAAATGTACATACATGTTCATGCAGTAATGTGCACAAATTCATCTACATGCACTACATGTATATTTTTATATTAAAACATGTAGATCACTTACAAACACACCTCTACACGAAGTTACACATGCCATAGTCATAGAATGGTTTTGGATTCATTGATATTATTATTTTATAAACAACCCTTATGCACATTTCAGTAATCATACCAACAAAGAAACCGTTAAAGGTTCGAAAATTCAACTGGACCTTTAAAGTTAATGAAACTATTAATAAATATTCTTAACAAATATAAAACATTGTCACATTCGTATTTATCAGGTTTGTACCTATTGGGTTCCATGTGTCAATGACAATCATTAATAAGCAACTTACAAATGAAAACTTTTCGGGGTCTACATTGTGGCGCAGAGGCCTTAAACAAATCAAAAATAAATTACAATAAATTATTTAAATTAAAACAATTATTCCTGCTAGTTTTGAATGGATGCTATAGTGCATGAAAGCAAGCTTCGATAAGCTAGCGTTATAGGTCACCGTTGCGTTAACATTTTAATTATCCATTGGAAATGAACGTTAAAAAATAAAATTTAGTGTTTTATAATGTGGATATCATATTGACTATTGCCAGGCAGAGGTAGATTGGCATCTGAATCATTTTAATAAAACGAATGCCCAATATTATTTTATAATTAAAAATCCTTTGTGTACAATTAATGTACATGTATACAATATTAAAGCTATCACCAAACAAATATATTCCGAAACAAACTAAGAAAAAAGAAGAATTATAACTTACTATCAAAATGTCAGAATATTTCTATAACATAATAGCTACTAAAATCACATTTTTTAAAGTTACATTTTAAACTTATATTTAATGAAAATTTTCATTTGCGTAAATAAAGTTCAAATCTTGCCGATAACTACTCACTATATATTCACAATAATTTAATTTATAAAAGGTAAGGAAATAGAAGATGTTATGATACGCCATTGGTCTTAGCTGAAGGTTTATTTTACCACGAGTCCATTTACTTAAATGGCTATAGATTAAAGGGCCAAATATCTAATTTTATGCTCCAAATAAGCAACTCCGAAGTCACTTTAAAGTTCTTATTCGATATGGCAATGAATCGTCTGCGCCATAATATCATAGATGACAGACAGGGTGTTATTCGGTTTCATGAGCTATTGCAAATTTTCTATGAGCGCGAGCTAACCCTCTTTGTTACAAATTACTAAAATAACAGTATTTTATTGGTTTCCAGATAACCCCTATATAAAGCCTTCATTACTTTGAAACAAAATATAATTGTGTTCAACTTTATACATTGGCCTAAATGTTAACATTTTTATTTCCCCTTGATATAATAATTTTACCTATAAAGCGACAAATAAAATATAGCAAAAATACGACACAATTATACTGTAAATAGTGCAACCCTTGATAGAGCATAAGCAGTTAAGCATATACGCGGAATATCTGAGATCGACGTTTGAGTGAAAAATTGGCATTAAAGATAAAAATAATAATAAAAATGATAATAATTAGTATTATTACTGTTATTATTATGACTATTAAAGTATTATTACTACTAGCTAGTCGTTATTTGCACATAATTCTCCATAAGGGAACACTATAGCCTATATTTAATCATATAGGCATATATATATATATATATATATATATATATATATATATATATATATATAATGTGTGTGTGAGTGTGTTATCATTCACGCAATAAATTCTATTGAATTAAAGATTGGATCATGCTGATCTAAAAAAATAGAAAAATATTTGCATTATCAATTAGTTTCAATCATAATTAATTAGATTTAAGCTATAGAGTTTGCTGTCATGTTTTGATGAACTAAGGTTAAAATAAAGAGACAGCCAATGCCATGAAGCTGTAAAACTGCATAATCGATAACTTCATAACCCGCAGAAATATATGACTAAACTAAACCTTCATTGACTGATCCGAAATATAACTAGTAAGCTAGCGATTATTTGTTCCAGTATTGTGTGCAGGAATGTAAAGTTGCGTATATACATGTACAAATTGTACATGTATATATATATAGACGCAGTGAAATCATTAAGATGCATGTAAGATATATTAGATTTGCACAAGTTTTACTATTAAAATTTTTTTAAATTCAAATTTAATCCGTATTTTGGCGATTTTATGTCAGGTCATTTGTTTTTACAAATGATATCATAGTACCATAGAAATCGAAAACATAATGCGTACAACAGTTATAATTTTAAAAAAATTGAATATGTCAATATTTGTTGTCGATAAATGACACAACTTAAGTATTATAACTTACAACATTCTAAAACATGGCATTTAAATACATACTACTGCTTCAAAACAACAAATCCATAACAAATCTAATATTGCACAGCAAATAATTAGCAAACGTTAACTATTAATGGCCTGGCCATTAATAACAATAAATATAAGAAGCACAACTTACAATTAAACGACACTGCAATAATGACTCAAAGAGCCATACGATGACTTCAACTAGTCAACAATTTCTTTAGCAAGAGTCTTCATGATTTTACGCGGAATAAATATTAAAATTAAGAATAATTTATCTGGATACTCGCGGTATCAGGGCCGGATGGATCCTGGACGCCTGTAGACCCAGTGACGCTGCGGCAGCCAGATGCGGCATCACCGACCCATAGAGAGCGTTGCAGTCCATCGGCTCCCAGAAAGGAAGTCTAGCCCCGGACTCTGAACCACCACTCCCTGACCTTGGACTGGCCTGCTGGAATGCCGAGGGAGGAGTCCCCATCGGAGGCGGCGACGACTTAGCGGCATGCCTCAATCCTGCTGCCGTGGTTGGAACCTCAACGGGAATCCGGGAGAGAGAGGAAGGTGTCATCCCAGGCGGACTATATCCTGCAGCTGCCGCTCTCTGGAGTTCCAGACTGGCGTAGTAGCTAAGGGGAGAGGGCAGGCCTGTCGGGGTGCCCGCCAGACTGTAGGGGTATTGGGCGAGAGTGGCAGCAGCGTTCATGACGTAAGCGTAGAGGTTTGGGTCTGCCGGAAGTCCATAGGGCCAGGACATCGTCATGCGCTGACGCTTGTCTTTCATGCGACGGTTTTGAAACCAAACCTATCGAAGCAACAATAATACTATTTAATTTGTTGTTGGCTGGAGCCAGTATGATACGTATGTGGCGAAGTCGGTATGATACTCAACCGCGGATCAGTATGTGCGGGGTTCAAATCCTGGGCTCACCCGTCATTGACATCGCTTTCAAGTGAGGAAACTGACGTTAACTTTAGCTTTACCAGCTTTTTAGAAAACAAGAGATTTTAGCTATACTACGTGTATGAAAGAGATATTTTAGCTTTTAATTAATCATATATCAGTGATTGAGGACCTTGAAATTAAACAATAGATTAGATCTATATCATCAAATGAGATGATTTTTAAATTAATAAGCTCTAATGAAAATTGATTTTAAGTTCCGCCACCTAAATGAAAATATTAATTTAAGACTCTTAAAACATAAATCTATATACGTCTGTGTCATATTTCATAAACTTTCAGTCTCGAAGACTTTCCATCGGACATAACACTGCCAAAGGAATTATCTTTTCAATAAAAAGGAAGTTGTAAGAAACTTCTTTTAAAATGTCAAACGTCTGTTTCTTCATTCTTCGTGACTAATAATTAATCGCGTCTGCATCTAATATTAATCGGATAAATGGCGCTAACATACTTTTGATATTGCAACGACTAGTAATACTTTATATTGTTTACTTAACTTATTGTAGTTATGCTACCATATGTTTTGGTTAAGTAAAGATGCATATATGAAGAAACGCATACCTTTATCGTACATTCAGGCAGATTCAGCATGGCGGCTAGCTCACATCTTCTAGGCCTAGACACATAGTTCTCCTTGAGGAATTCGTGCTCTAGCTTCGACAGCTGCTCCCTGGTGAATGCCGTCCTGTACCTCCTCATCTGATTGTCGTCCATCACTCCACCGTCCATCGACTGCCCGCCTCTGAGAGGTCCCAGTCCATCTGACAACAAACGACGATATCATATTATACAGTAATTCTCTGTGTTGTGCTCGGGTGTGGTTGGACCACTGCAGAATAGGGAAACCACAAACAAGCTGCTACATGTACGTCTGAGGCGACTAAGGCAGGATATAAGATGGCTAGAGGGGACCCACCTCACCATGAGATATTTCCCCCATGATTAAATGGTAATTAATCCATCTAACTGAGTAAGGCAGAGGGAAACCACCTCAGAAGATATTCTTTTCCCAAGCTATAGGCGACAAAAGGTATGGATAAGGCATAGACTTTGTGAAGAGATTAACTTGTTGATCTAAGGGGTGCTATTATGGATTGAGAAAACTGACTTTAAGTATGAATATGTACCCTTAACCTGCTACATGGCAGTGCATTGAAGAAGAGTGACAGGAAATCAAAATTAAGGAACGCCTTGTGGCGCAGTGGTAGAACTCGCTTCTCGTACGAGAGGTCGCGGGTTCGAGTCTGCGTTCCGATGTGGGTTTTTCTCTTCCGTGGAGTGAATAAAAACCTAGTCGTGTACATTTGATGATGTCAGGCCGATGGATAGCCGACTTAATGTTCCATTTGCCTTCCAATCCCCTCCTTGTCGACCACGAATAGGGATATAAGGCACGCTAAAAGGATTGTGTGTTTTTGCGAAGAGGAAAAAGGATATTTGAAGTATAAATACATTTGAAGTATACTAGATATAATATAGCTGGAAAAGATAAAGTTGTGATTGTTTAAAGGGAAAGGAAAAATAAGAGTTCTAAAATTACCAAAACTTGCAATAAAGTTTTATAAATTTAGTTCAGTATAAATGGTCAAAGATTTTAAAATATTTGACAATAATACACTAAATGTGTTATTGTATTATAAGCAAAATCCAATTTTTAAAATTCATAGAAATTTTTTATTCAAAATTCCACAACATAATATTAGAAAAATATATCGTAATCTTGATTTATAGAAGTTTCAAGAGTTGATTGCTTGGAATCATTTCTTCAAGAAGTATCTAAAGATTAATTACTATTAGAATTATTAAAACTATTGATGCATCAAATATTTCTTTGAAAATAACAATAATAAAATTAAAATTAAATAAGATAATGTCTCAAGAGCGTAGAGGTTAGAGGCATAAGGTAACGTCTTGAAGTTTTAAATGACAGATCCTGAGGTAAATTGAACTCTCGTGGGTTCGAATCTCAGCCGTGCTGATCTGAGAGTAAAATCTTGGACATTCACTGGACTGGTTAGATGGAAAATGAACCAAAATTGCCCAACGGTTTAAACTTTTATTATTAGAGAGTGATAGATACACAACATAGTTGATCATTTCACTATAATGCGTGTTAACTTTAAAAAATAAAAGACAGCATGAAATGAAAAGATAAGTGGAAACCTTATATAGCTTACATAATTGTCAATTGTTAAAATAATCTTAAATAACTTCTATCTACCTTTACTCTGATGACTATAATCCTGCTGACGTGTCTCACAGTACTCCAGCGTCGATCCCTCCTCTTCCTCACTCTCCACAAATCCCTCTCTTCTCTTCCCCCTCTCTGTTCTTCTTCCCAGTTCATCGTCGTCGCTGCCCGCTTCCTCACCCTCTCGTTGCGTCCTACGTTGACTACTGCAACTGCTCGCAACACTGTTCGGGCTCCCATCTCTGACTGGCCTCTCTCTCATCACCAGTTGCTGGTAGCTCTGTTGCAGCTGATGTTGCTCGAACAGCTTCCTCTGCAGCTCCTGCTGATACTGCTGCATTCTAATCCAAGAATTCTCCAGATACCGGTCTGATCTGGACTCAACTGGATTCTGCCGGATTACTACAGGTCCGTCCTCGAAAGGTCTGTGAATGACAGCAGCCTGAGATGGTCTAAAACTCCTAAAAGCCGGATTTTCTCGTGGAGATTCGCTTCTACAAGGTTCTGGGCGGTGGGGACTTTTGGAGCCAAACCTCTCTGATCGATAACCTTCTATGTGGTGGGAATCGTCTGATTTCAAACTGCAGCGATCATCCTCAAGCTCAACCTCCGATCTTGAGTCACTTCTCTCTTCTACTACTACCTTGTTCTTCATCATGACTTTTTAAGTATTACACGCCTCAGACGTTAGAGCTAAGCCCTTTTGTTGTCGAGTTATATATAATGCTGCCTTGCTTTGTTATAAACTCTCCGATTTAAATTTTATTATTTAGCTACGATTAGTTGAACTCTGAATCCAACTGTTAAAATTAGGAGCTTTTCGAGAGTATTTAGCAATAGCGAAATAGTTCGTTTATTACAAGTTCTACTCTCTGTGTAAAATGAATTATAAGTCTTTTTCTATTATTTTCTACTTGATTTAGTTTGTTCGAGTCTAAATCCGTTGAAGTGTTAGCAAGGAATATCAAATCTAAACATTTCCAAAGGCGAATGACTATTTGCTCATAATGTTCTGAGATTATATACAGGGCGCCTTCGCCAGCTAATGATTTAATCTACTAGAACTCAGTCATAAAAATAAACTTGAAATGAACTAGTTCAAGTAGTCTGAGCTTTTCTGCTAAATGCAGATCAGCTGATTTTAACGTCACGAAATGTGGGCGTGTCTTTGTCGAGAAATCGACCAATTGCTTCCAATAGTCGACCGGAAACGATTTGATTGACTGCTTTTCTAGAAAATGTCAGAAACCATTCTGAAGAGCTTAGTTCATCCCAAAATTAGGAAATCTACAGTTTCAGTTTAAAAGTTGTACAATAAAAAAATGTCTATATAAAGTACGTGAGATTTCATTTCCTTTCTACTAATTACTTTGAAAATATAAATTGATACAATCCGCATCTGCATTAGAATTAATAAAATGAATTTTAATCGAATTAGGCAATATAAGACCCATAGGTCTTTCATAATTATGCTTTTGAACTCTAGAAGTCATTTAATATAACCCTGTAATGTACTTGAAGGCTTTGTTTAATATTGCTATCCAAAAATCTACATGCAATTATGTAACATAAAATATTTACTTTTTTGCCTTCAAACTAGTTTTACTTGCAAATTATAATATCAGTAAATACAAGAAGAAGCTTAAAGCTAAAAGCTAATGTTAACGTCAGTTTCCTCACTCGAAGGCGATGTCTGTGACGGGCGAGCCCAGGATTTGAACCCGCACATACTGATCCGCGGTCGAGTGTCTTACCGACTTCGCCACTGGCTCCAGCCACGCTTATCACAAAAGAGGTAAATAGGCTCTGTGGCAGTACAATCAGTAGCAGCAACTAAGAACAACAAATACAGTTGCTAGTGGTTTACTATGCTACTTATATAATACATGTAGACTCAATGGTCTGGGCTGGAGCCAGTGGCGATATCGGTAAGATATGCGACAGCGGATCAGTCAGTATGTGCGAGATTCAAACCCTGGGCTCGCCCGTCACTGACATCGCTTTCGAGTGAGAAAACTGACATAACATTAGCTTTATCAACTTTACCAATGGCTTGGTCAGGACTAACACATATCTAACAAGCGAATTGACTTTCTGTTTTGAATAAGATAACATAACATAGCAACAATTTGAGTGCTACTGTCGTCCATGACAATATCGAACACTATTGAGGCACATCCAAGCCGGTGAGCAAAACGAACGAACAAAATGTTGCAAATTCCAAAATCCAGGAAATCAGTCCTAAGATTTACAGTACGATCTCTCTTAAGTGCACTGCAAGTGGCAGGTTCAAGGTACATATTCATACTCAAAGTCTGCTTTCTCGCTTCATAAGAGCACTCCATAGATCAACAAGTTAATCCCTTCACAAAGTCTATGCCTTATCCATACCATACGTAGCCAATAGTAAGATTTATTATTTAATTAAGATGAGTATTCCCTCCGATTACGATTATATTGCAGCAAATTTATAGTCGCTCCATAGATCAAACATTACAAAATTAAAATAATATATTAGTTCATGGGCCGTCCACTGAATTGCATATTCGATATTAAACATTAAATAACAAAAAATGTAAATTTTGTCTAAAGCGCATAATTGAATAATCCATATCGACGATTGCCATGTAAAATGTTAAAATCAATATCATCATAAATTGCCATTATCTTAACCACTGTATTTAAACTGTTTACTATATAAACGTCTAAAAACTAAATTGCTCACTTTCACTAAATTACCTTTTTGCCTGCTTCAAAAAGCGAATTTTCCTAAATCCATTTTTAGGGCTAAAAAGCGTTACGGTAATAAAGGATAACTATCGGGTGAACTAACTAAAGAAACTTGTAGGGCTGGCTCATTCACATAATCGGACTAATGGATTTCATGAACAGTTTTATGAGTTAAATGCTAAAGCCAACTTATGATGAAGTGCAGATGAGTGCAGAATAGCGGAGGAGTGGAAATGAATTAAGATTGAATCTAAGAAGCAGTTTAGCAAATCTTCTGAACACCTTGCTGACGCCACGCTAGTCGTAAATTGTCTCCTGATCATTCAGATCTGTCGAACTGCTAAATAGATAAATTATTGCTAAATGCACTCATATCTGTTTTGATTTCGAAAAACTGCCTGATTTATGCGATTTTAAGTTTATTTTAGATAATTGCTAAATGGTATAACATATAGGAAGAACGGGTGGATAGAATACTTCCAAGGAGAGATAGTTTACTAAAGGAGATTATGGAAGGTAAAATTGAAGGTACGAGAAGCAGAGGTAGACCGAGATTAGGAATGTTTGATGATTTAAAGTTCGACTCGTATGCGGACAAAATGAGGAAAATTGAAGACAGGGAAGAGTGTTGGGCCTGGAGGAGCTATATACCATGGACCTGCCAATAGGCAGTGCACTAAGAGAGAGAGAAATTTAACTTTTTTCTAAAGCAGAACTCGACAAGTTATATGGCTAAAGAGCCACAAAAATATTTTAAATTAAATACCGATAGAATGACTGTATATATGTATATATTGACTGTACACTGTCAAATTTCATCTAGATTCAATGTTGTGAGGATTTAACATTCGGTTATTCATAATATTATGTGATGTCAGGCACTTCTCCAGTGGAATACAAAACTCAAGGCAAATCTCCAGAACGCACTTGCTAGGGTAAGAAGGCAAGCATTGTCGTCTAGTGGCTTTACATGATGTTCCTGGCGTCACCTGACTATAACGAAACGGACGATAAATGTAAGTGGTCACAACTTAAATCTTTAACCACTGAACTGTTGCTTGGCGTTCACTTGAGGTGCATGCACGGAGATGCACGTACTTACTATTACGACCGGACCGATATCATCGCGTGCTTGAGTAAGATTTAACAAGAGGCGAGTAATAGATAGCGTGGCGTATCAAAAAGGCATAAATACTCTACCAAGTGGTTGTTTGGTGGGCGCTAAGTTATCCCCGGTACGCAATTTATTCTAATGCTCATTAAGACGCGCCGTCTTTGATCTCCACAGTCGCCGTATAATCGGCCATAATAACATGTGCTTAGCAATCGTCGACCCACCTTAACAACTGCGGCAGCTTCTATTACTTATAGGCTAGATAGGCTACCGCCTAAACGTTTTCGTTTATTCAAAAAGGTGTTTCAAACTTTTTCAACAACAAGTGTTTTAGAAAACATAATAATTTCTTGCAAAAAGCTAAGACTAACATGCCTAGTTCTTCTCGTAGTATAGGCCTACGGAGCTCCCGAGGTCCGAACGGTATTTGGACCGAGAGCCATCTGCACATGGGCAAGAATATGCAGTTAATTAAGCAATGGTGCTAAAACTATTTAATCCAACCGGCAAAGAAATTGTTTAAGTACCAATCAAAATAACTTGAAGTAATGACCGAAAAGCAATGGAATCTGCGGGGTGAAATAACGACAAAATTATTAAAATATTATTTGCCTTACTTATTATTTTCATCACTCTAATCGTATACAACTCTTAGTTCAAGCTACAATCATTTGTGCAAAATGAATATTGACAGCCAACATTTTAGCTCTCGCTCGATTCTTACTCTAAGCTGTTGACTCTAGATTCAAATTCCTGCGCGCAGCCTCGACTTTCAAAACTCAACCGGGCGAGATACTGAAAATAACGAAGTGGGAGAATAATAACAAATCATACGTAAAATTAATTAGAATTATTCATTTGAATGAAAGCTACGACTCTGCTTTGAAAATATAGGAAAACAAACAGTTTTCTTGACCCGAATTGTTTAGAATGTGCGAATTGTTTACATAATATTTAATTAAATGATCTCATTGATCTGGAAAATCTTCTCTCTCGCTTTCGCTTTCTCTCTCCCTCGCTCGCGCTCTCTCTCTTTTTCTCTCTGTCTTTCTCTCTCTTTCTCACTCTATAACTCTTTCTCTCTCTTTTTGCACATTTGCACTGCCTCTTGATTGGCAGGTCCATGGCAAATCACTCCTCCAAATATTTATGTCCTTTGTTATTCTCTTCATATCAACCTAGAAATTTGACATAAATATTCCAAAATCTAAAATCTGGCTCTTCCTCTGATTTTTTCTCTTATAATTTGTCAATCGCTAATATGACAAGCCGCCATATTCATCAAATCACAATCACTAATTATAAATAAATATTTTAATTAATTAATATTTTTAGCAACGCGGAGTCAATGTAAACAAAAAGATATTCACTTCTCCACAATGACAATTTATAG
The DNA here is from genome assembly GCA_905160935.1 of Enchytraeus crypticus. Lineage (NCBI taxonomy): Eukaryota > Metazoa > Annelida > Clitellata > Enchytraeida > Enchytraeidae > Enchytraeus > Enchytraeus crypticus. The sequence goes on along the minus strand of CAJHZI010000649.1, from coordinate 794,293 downwards.
CATCCGTAATATTAAGAAATCTTTACATTAATAAACCAGAGGTTAAGAGTATCAACATAATTTACCCGGTTAAGTGCATGCTTACGTGTAGATTCCCTAATGTGTCAGTAGATTGAACATATCGACCCCACTCTCTCATCAAACCACCTTCCCAATCATGTTCGCTTCCCCTAAATCTTTCTAACCATCCCACCCCTAAGTTCATACCTTTAATTCAGTGCAATGTTTACAAATATAAGAGGTCAGCAGCGTGCACTGAAGATTCTGCACAGATACTCGCTCCGAAAAACTGCAGGTTAAGTTTAATACTGATTTCATCAACGTTAGCATCATCTGCGGAATTCATGGATCCTGGAATTACTGTTGCGTCTGTATTAATCGTGTAAATTGGTACAGATAGTTGAGCAGAGGTTGTCCTTTTAAATGCCGTATGATTGCTGCTGTAACAGTCAAATGCAAAGCTAACAACTTTAAATGGGGAAGCCCTTATTACTCATCAACGAATTTGTATGCAAAAATAGATTAACAAGTACAACGTCAACGCATATTAATCGAGTTTCATTGTAAATATTTAAATAAAATAGAATAAATCACTGGCTGATTCATTGGTTCATTGATTAAATAGTTGATTGAATGACTGATGGATTTATTAACTGACTAATTGATTTGTTAATCGATTGATTGACAGCTTGATTGATGATAGATTGATTGTTTAATTGATTGATTGATTGATTGGTTGACTCATTCATTGGTTCAATACTTCATTCATTCAGTAATGTGCTATGACAATACATTTAAAAAAATTTTCTCATTGACATTTAGATGATTCATTGCAAGAATATATTAACATTCAGCATTATCTTAAGATATTCTTTGCAATGGTATACTTTAGGCTACCTTAAATCAAGTTCGCTACCAATGCATGCTTACCGCCCTGACGGATATGACTTATACTTTAACTTACCTGCCTGCGTACTTCACGCAGATGATATGGTGCAAATTTAATGTCTTATTTGTGTTAGAGCGGCGTCTTTCAACATAAGTTATGACGACGAAATTATGATCTTTATTCAAATTATTATTTGGCTACAAGCATTATTTGTATACAATAAAGGCGACTAGTGTGCTGCTCTGTGTGTTAAATGCTAATCCCGTTAAATTCTCCATTCTCTATTCAACTAACAGTAAACCTTCATAACTATAAAAATCGTACCTCATCGGTTCAGCCTCACAGAGTGAATTTTAAAGACGAGCGCATCAGCGAGTGCAGAAATAGTATACGTCATAAAGTTTAGCAAACTTTAAACGTACGTGAAGATTTAATTGTTGATTTGTTTAGAAAAGTTATAATTAACAGCTTGCGAATTATTACACTTTTATATTGTCAATAAAATCGTAGTGCATGTAAATGTGTATTTTATAAACGAAATATTTATAACCTTATGAGTTGTAAATACGGGTCGCTTGAGTTAATAACGAATAATATCGCGATTGTTTGACCAAGGTAATCTTAATTTTACAATTATAAAACTGACTGCATCCATTATGATAAAGATGATAAAACAATTAATAAGCGACTTCTCCTGTGATCAAAACTGTCCACCACAAACTGGTGCATGCTATTAGATATTTCTATTAGATATTTCTATTAGATACTTCTATTAGATATTTCTATTAGATACTTCTATTAGATACTTCTATTAGATACTTCTATTAGATATTTCTATTAGATACTTCTATTAGATACTTCTATTAGATATTTCTATTAGATACTTCTATTAGATATTTCTATTAGATATTTCTATTGGGTACTTCTATTAGATACTTCTTTTAGATACTATAGGCTTTAAGAGACCAATTACTTAGCAGTTCGAGAACAACTTTTGATTAAATCCTATATGTCTGTAAGGATATTAACTGCTGGAATCACACACCTCCTCATATTCGCAATTCGAGGTATATGAGTTCACCAAACGTTAAAAAGTTAAATTGTTGTACGTATTGTAAACCTCTACATTTCTGTAAGTCGAATTTTGATTTGTGTATTCTATTTTTTAGAACTATTACTATACCAAATATCATTTCGGTAACATAATTTTGTTATCATTTCTCTTCGTTTTGTTTATGCTTTATTTTTAATCTAGGACTGCATTTTATTTAGATGCATATTATCTGTAATTAGCAGTCATTTGATGGTGATCAGCTAGATAAGCTGTATATAATCTTCCCTGGCGGCTGTTGTTCATGTATATGCTAAATGTCTGATATTCTGTACTATTTTAATTTCATCACTATTTGTATTTTTGGTTGGTGTCAGTGCAAATAGTGTAGAGTTGATACTGTGATATGCATATATTTCTCTATATCTTTCTCTCTTTCTTTGTCTCTCTCTCTCTCTATCTATCTATCTATCTCTCTCTTTCTCTCTTTTTCTCTCTCTCTCGTTATCTCTCTCTCTTTATCTATCTCTCTTTCTTTCTTTCTTTCTTCCTTTCTTTCTTTCTTTCTTTCTCTCTCTCTCTCTCTCTCTCTCTCTCTCTCTCTCTCTCTCTCTCTCTCTCTCGATCTCGATCTGTACACGGTATAGAGCAAATATAACCGAGAGTTGATGAAGAGGTGAAAATTGTGCACCTGACAGAACTTGAGCTACTGTGTGGTCTCAGTAAGTACAAACCATATAGAGGCGGACTCTGACCGCTAAAGGTCATACAGTGCTCCTGGTATTATACTCCTTTCGTACTATATTTCTTGCGTTTGTTTAATCATTTAATTGAATTTTTTATGTTAATCCGAAATGAATACGAATATATAATATGAATACATAATATAATATTAATACTTATCCTGTAAATTTAAGAATATTTTAATCATGTTTAAATCAGTAATTATAAATTGTTTTTAATCATTATTTTAATCATTACTTTTATTTGATAACTCTGTCATTTTGATTTTAAATATTAAAGATAAATTAAATTACAGGTTTGGTGTTTTCGTTTTGCTATTGATAGGCCCTAATATGATCTTTGATAGGTAGATTGTGTTCTTAGTTGCTATTTACTTGCTACTGACCTATGAATAGGCCCAATGCTAGGATATTGGCTCACCCAATTTAGGCATACTCTTAAAAATACGTCAAATTAATACTTATTTAATACTTAATTAATACATTCGCTTAAAATTATATTGTTTTAAAACTGCCATTTAATTTTTCTTTGGGAAGCTTCGGTTTTGGAAATATGAGATTTCGTTCTTCTCTGACATATCGAATTTGACTGGAGTGCATGACGATCAAAGTAAATCGTAGTAGGCCTTGTCATGACTATATAGAAGAAGCTGGTGATTATGATGATGATGACGATGATAATAATAAATATAATGATGATGATGATGATGATAATAATAATAATAATAATAATAATAATAATGTTTTAGTACCTTGGTGCAATGGTAAATGTGCCGTATGGGCTGTCACGGTCATTGACACTATGGTAAATTCCTATCTGAATACAACTTCAGTCACTGCCGGTGGAGCTCCTGTTCATGCCGCCTCTAAGAAAATGGACAAGTACCGCGATCTGTCATTAGGGTACGAAGTTGTTCCGTTGGCCATTGAAACCATGGGCCCCATGAATCCCTAAGGAATTGGCTTCATTAATGGCACAGGAAGGCTAATTGCACAGCGCACCGGCGATAAGCGAGATAAATCTTTTCTTTGGCAAAGGCTTTCCAAGACTTTGCAAAGATTTAATGCAATCTGCTTCAGCAATTGTTTTAAGCAGCTAGATGGCCTCGAGTAGCCGGGCGGCGATTCAGCACTGAATTCAGCACTTTGGACTGAATTTCCGGATTTTGGAATTTGCATCGTTTTTGGACCTTCTTTTGCTCGCCGGCATGATTTTCCCTCAATAGTGTTCGATGTTGTCATTAATGACTGTAGCACTCTAATTGTTGTTGTTGTTGTTATCATATTTGAGATGACAACGGTAAATCACCTTAGAAGCCACATTATACCCAAGCTATAGTCAAACACAAGGTAAGATATATTAATTTGTTAAGTTATTAACTCGTTTATCGATGGACTGCTTTCTATGAAACTTAAAAAGCGGCATTTGAGTAGTAATATGCCCTTTGGACATGCCACTGGACAGAACACTAGAGAGTATTGTCAATAATTGTAACAAATGGTGTAATTATTCCTCGAACCATCTCTGACAGCCAATCAGAATTCTGATTTGTTGCGAAATTAATTTGCTTAAGCCTGCTCATCAGATACAAAATTTTAAAGGTTATTAACAATTTGACAATATTAAGACATAAAAACTTTTACTATATGATGCTAGATTATGTGTAGTTAGTTAACAATCGGTGCAGTTTATACGACATGTTTAACACATCTCTATAAATAAGTATTTACTTTTAAATCTCTGCCGCTTTTATCACATGAATGCTGCAGTATAATATAAATTGTCATAAATATGCACTTATAGTCTTCGTCATTATTGTATGTTATTCTTATTTTGCAGTACTAATATTACACACACACACACACACACACACACACACACACATATATATATATAAACATATGTAGGCCTACATAACAAATGGGCCAACTTAAAGTCCTTGGACTGTTGTATAAGCTCTTTTTATAGATTTGCTTATATAAATCTCTTTGTAATGACTAAACGTACGAATTTATTTTCTTACTAATATACCTCATAAACTTACATATTTCACTACATGATGCCACTCCTGTCATTCTGTAGAAAATTTATATAAGCTAGCAAATGATAAATGATTTGGAGATATCCTACTAATCTACTTAGCCTATCTGCAATCCAGAACATTATGTAACTTTGTATAATAAAAAAGTTTGTTGTACCTATTATCCAATTTAAAAACTGTGTAAGATTTACATGTACATGTACTTAGACAGTGTTCACAAATAGACAGTTTCGGCAATTCACAATAATTTTTAAAATTCATAATAATATTTTTTTTTTTTTTTTTAAATCTATTGATACAGGCTATTAGTAATAGAGATCTGGATTTCCCTGTGCGTTAATCATTTTTCATTTTTCTATCGTAACTGTTGAAGATTTTATCTATTCTGGTCCAAATTATACCAATTCCATCGTTACAAAAAATATTAATTGTGTTTAAATTCATTTAGGCCTAATTAGTACACAAGTATACTCTAACAATTTCCTTCCATGTCTTTCCGGTCATAAAAATATGAATATGGACTTAAATTATATAATGCATAACATCATGCACCTGCTCCTTGGGTATCATTTGACAGAAATGTATGAATGGACCATTCAAAAGCCTTATATTATATAGCCGGAGACGCCAGTATTCGTTAGGAGGTAATTGCCCTAAACCTTTCCAGTATACCAAAGTCGCTAAACTAGGGCAATCTGGAAACAAATGATTTATTTGCACGCATTTACAACTTCGCATGAAACTGACAGATGCAAGCCTGACGTCTGACGTTTTGATGTTTTATACGTGTTTGCTATGTCATTAAGTTCAGAATAATAAACCCGCAAGATTTGTCATCATATGAACTTAGCGCAGGTTGATGATTAGATGGCAGAATATAAAATATTACGAGTTAATGTAATATCAATATGACGTGCTTACTTTAATCAGAGAGATTCTATAAAATAGAAAATATATAAGTTCATCTGAAACAACTATTCATATAAAACTCAAGAATTTGTTTAATAAAAGAACACTACCATGTATTCAAAATTAAAAATCTCCATTCCCACCCACTCTTTGTCTCACTCTCTCACTCTCTCTCTCTCTTTCTCTCTCTCTCTCTCTCTCTCTCTCTCTCTCTCTCTATTCGTCTGCTGAATGACAGATACATATTCATACTCGAGTCTGCTTTCACGCTCCGTAAAGAGCATTCCATGGATAAGTAAGTTAGTCATTAAGGCTATGAAATAATTAAATTATCTTAATCTTTTATTTTTCTTCCCGGGTTGAATCCGGGTTTGGTTGGCACCACTGCAGAATAGGGAAACCGCTAGCAAGCTGCCGCGAGTAAATAAGAGGCGACTAAGGCAGGAGCTGAGGAAGGCAGAGGGATCCATCTCACCATGAAATATTTTCCCCAGGATTAAATGGCAGTTAATCCATTACAGAACTGAGGAAGGCATGGGAAATCATCTCAGAGGCCATATTATTCCCAAGGTATAGGCTACATTATGATACGGATAAGGCATAGTAATTTGTGAATGGATTAATTCTCTAATCGATGGTGTGCTCTATATGGAGCGTGAAAGCAGTGAGTAGTAATATGTTCCTTTAACCTGCCGCTTGGTGAATACTAGAGAGAGAATCTTTTTAATTCCAAATGGCCAGACTAAAATAAGAAAGACACAGTTATATAGTAACTGCAAAGGACTTAATTAAGAACTATTTAGTGTATGCTTAAACTGTTGTGTAACTTTGTGTAGCACAATTTAAGTATTCTCCGCTATGTATAGTGTATGATAGTTATCTGCTAGATCAGGTTTAGAGACACCGTAGAGATTCACAAACAAGTATACAACTTCACCCAGTAAATTATAATCAGGGAAGGATTAGTTAAACCCCTTGAATTCTATCCAATAACATTTATAGAATTGTGTATTTTGCAGCAAAACACTTCTCTATACATCATCATCCTCCCTTGAATCCCAGTTTAACCAGGGCCGCGATACAAATAGACTGTCTCAAATCGTATCTGTCCTCTACACCACACAACCAGTCTATTTGAGAATTTTTCATTCTTTAAAATGTTTGTAGCAATTTCTGGATCCTAGGCGGTCCAGAAATAAAAAAATCACCTCTCTTTGCACGTCTTTAAATTTAAAATAATTGCATGTGTCTATCATGTTCCAATTTAGTAGGAAATCGTCTTCGAGATAGGCAAAGGAGTTTCTGAAATTATTATCTGGCCCGCTTGATTCGTATCAACACCGAAGCTTCGCGAAATAATTGAAGTCATCGGCTGTGGGGCGACGGAGAGGAGAGCGATCTCGAGCGTAATCTTAGCAATAATCTCGTCGCTACGAGACGAAATTGAGTCTACCGACACTGCCCGTCAATGGAGTTCTGTCCCCGCCCCAGTGTCACTGCAAAGTGCTGCCAATAGCCGAGCTTTCGATGATCTCAAATTGTTACACAGGGGCAACCCTGCAGCTCATCAATTACGAGATTTTTCTACGGCCAATCAGTCGGTCCATCTTGTTTCAGTAAAATTAGGTAAATTTGTTAAAACATTTTTATATTTAGTTCAAGGTGATTAAACCTAATTATTAATATTAGTCTAAAGATAAAATATAATTAACACTCAATAATTATTATATTCCACTATACAATTTGAACAGCGGGTAGGAAAGGCTTATATTTTAACTTGAAAGAAGTTACGCACTTACCTATAAAAACGCCTACATTGAATGACGTCCGGATCTGTATAAACAGCACAACGATTAAGGATCATCGTCTCAAATTCTCAGTAATAAAATAATCATTATTTTCTCAGAGTTCCAATGACACTATGGAATTGTCCTGACACGACCACTGCCTGATAAAGACGATGATGGAGGGAACACTCGTCTAAGTGCTCACCACGCCCCTTACAGTTAAGTCCGTCAGTCCAGTTATCCCATAGTCCATCCTGCGCGTCCAATCCGTTGCTAGAGAGCGCAAACTAAGCAATGGCTTGACAAGCTGACATCACTATGTCATCATGAGAATCTTCCGCAATGAAATAACACACATTTAATATAAATATTGCTTACAATTGTTATTTAAATAAAACTGAGATTTATATTTCGGAATATAATTGTGATTTAATGTATTATTATTATTATTATTATTATTATTATTATTATTATTATTATTATTTTAATATTTAATGCCCTGGGCTGTAAAGGGCTCTGGGCTAAAAAATAAGATAAAAGAGACTTTATTTAAATGAAAGTTAAAAAATGAAGCCATTAAATTAAATCTCTACGTAAGTTGTATGTAAGTTGATATATATATATATATATATATATATATATTTATCCATATACATGTATATTTATATATACATGTATATATATACATGTATATATATATACATATATATATATATATACATGTATATATATACATGTATATATAAATATACATGTATATGGATAAATTAGATAACTGGAGATGTGGAAATGGCTTTGCTCTGATACCTTCACTTAAATTAAAGCGTGTCTTGAACTCCATTTCAGCAACGTTTTAATAAACGGTCTTCAAAAAGATCTGAAGATATTACACATTGTAAGCAATGCTAAATTGGACATTACTATCCTACGAGAGTTTCTAGTTTGAAGACTTTTTCTTAACTAAGAAATGTTTAAAAAATGGGTTTAGTTTTTATTGTAAAATAAAATTCATGCAGATCTATGTGTTTGGAAAAACATTAATAGGCATTGAGCGTGCGAATGAAATTAAGAACATATATGTGATTATTAGCCTATAACATGTGCATACACGCCTGTGCTGTTTTTGATAGAAAAGGAGACCGGCGCAAAACTATAATTAAATTAAGAAATACTAATGCAACCGAAGCTGTATGTTCAGTGTCTTGGTTTATTAATATAATAGTGTTTGATGAATGTACTGTTCAAAGAATATTTGAAAATGTACGGAAATTGACTGACATGGAAAATCAGAATTCTTGCTGCAAACGGTTATTTCCGGAAAGATTTGCTCATAGTAGGCCTATATAAAAATATTAAAAATGGAATCTTTAAGAATTTAAGGGCGAGTAGCTTATAAATGAAAATTATGTGAATGTATATTGCGAGGATAAAAATTCACATCCTGGAGAAAGCATTCGAAACCTAATGTATAGCTGTATTCTTCTAGTCTATTTGGCCTATGTATAAGACCTTTTACAAAAGGTGTTTACTTTGAAAATAGAAAAATCGCAATCTATATTTTTTCATTCGTTTCATTCTTATACTTTCAGATATTGCATTTTTGCATTCGCTCCATTACAAAATAGATCAACCTTATTCAATAGGTCTGATAAGATGTAACTAAGCAGAGACTAAGGAATGAAACATAAAACCAAGAAGCCATATTTTCTCAAGTTTAAGGTTACCTTAACGTTCGATAAAATCTTTACCTTTGTGATGGAATCAAGGTTTTGACCAACATAACGGAGCTGTCTTTCTGAATACGAACGACTAATCTGAATCAAGGAATAATTACTCAGACCTGCCACTTTCCATAACACTGATGAGACTACCGTGTTAATGTTAAATTACTACATTTTTTCTTTAAATTCCCTTTAAGAGACTCGAGAATCTTCTTGAAATAGAAGGAATTTAAATCTCTAATGTATAGGCAATAAATTCCCAGTTGCCAGGATTTGTTAGGTCGATGGCTTAGATTTCCGCATATCTATTATTCACAGCCCTTCACTTATAGTTCCACCTTCACTTCTAATTCCACCCTCCTACAGATGAGAGTATTGATCCAGCTCTAGATGAGGTCTCATCTTTCGAAACGGTTTGATAATCGAACTTGTGACGAACCGAGAAGAGATGGTTTGATAGAAAGTACATTTAGCGGCGTAGTGATACATGAGATACAGGCTCTGATCGCCACATTGATACCTGTGGTAGATACCATATTGACCTGAACGAGCCTTTTCTCTGAATCAGTGTCGTCTTAACGAACACGATACTTCTCGATTGTAGTTCATGCGGAAGTAGATAATTTTGTAATTTTTGTGTTCATCTTCGTTGCCGTCATATGCTAAACTCTTTGGCTTAGTGATGAACAGTTGATGTTGTTTTCTCTGATTGTAGTTCTGCGATTTGTTTCTCTTGCAAAATGGTGATATTATATCAGTTGAAGTCGATTAACGCCTTCTGAACGCAATTTATGTGAGTACATAAATTAAATCACTACCTGCTTGATTAATGAGCACCGACCTATCAGCAGCTGACGACCTATCAGTATAGCGAATCTAATGATGTACTTCATACGCGTGGGCTTTAAAGCTAGTTAAGCTAGTGTTAACGTCAGTTTCATCACTCATCTATGTCAGTGACGGGAGGGCCCAGGATTTGAATCCCGCACATGCTGATCCGCAGTCGAATATCTTACCGACATCGTCACTGGCTTCAGCATATAAAATACAGTATACATGTACATTACGAGTATACTGTATAAATCACAAACATACACTATACATCATATTCATACATATAAAGAGACGTTAACACGCAATATAGGTTCAAATATGTTTATATTTATCACTTTAAATACCACATGTTTAAACCGTTAATCAATTTACTCCATTTTTCATGTGTTTTCCATTTTCCAGTTCTGTGAATGTTCGAGAATTTATTGTCAGATCATCGTGGCTGGGAATCGAACCCACAAGAGTTTATTTCACCTCATGATCTCTCATGTAAATCTCAAAGGCGTTACCTAACGCCTCTAATCCAAGCGCCATTGAGACATTCTAGCATTACTATACGAGATATTAAAAGATGCTTCAAATATGGCGACTTTCCGTCCTCCTGGCTACATCAGAGTCTCTACCTACTCGCCTATCGGCTGTTATTGAACTGTCAAAGAAAAGTCTCATGACGGAGCGGGGTCTCGAACCTCAGCTGAAAGCGGTAAACGATTGCACGGGGGGCAGGCGCTTTATCGCCTAACCCTGATTCTATCTCGGGAATAATATATAAGATTTGACATCGATTCAAAGGTCTCGCGTTATGAAGCCTTAAAGCGAATACGGTTTCTTAGGTCTCAGACAATTTTAAGGTTTATAGTTTTTTGCTATATCTTTCTCGGTTTATTTGAGTTAGTTTTAAATCAAAATGACGTCAAACGATCGGCGTTTGTTTTCCTATCAAAGTGCTTGCTTGCAGAAAATAATTAAAGCGTCATTTTATCATATTTCGTTTTTCTGTTTTAGTCATCGTCGTTATACTTGAACATTCGCTTCATAATTATAGATGTATGTTTACCTTTTTCTACTTGCTTCTCTCTGTATTTTGTGCTTTCATATATAAAATTCTACAGTTAAATATAAATTGTTCAGTAAACATTTTATTATATTTACTTCTTTACACTTTTAGCAACAGCTTTATGCTGAGTTAACGGTTTTGAGTTTTCGTTGATTGATTGATAATTTATTGACTAATTTACTTTTGATTATTTCAAAAAAAGATATTTCCGATGATAGCTTTTATTTATTTTGCTAAACTTATCACGGGTTGCCGAAAAGATTTGTTGACTTGCATTTACATGAATTGAGGTATAACTGAAATATGGGCCAACTGTTTAAATGCTTCGTATATAGCTTATGTCATAAGTCTAGTTAAAGAGTTAGTACACTTTATCATAATCAAATATGACAATACACTGCATATAAACACAGTGCATATATACTAATAAAATTATATTAATAAATTATATATTTAAATTATATTCTCTGATATACCATTTAATGTTTCAACTTTACAGTTAGGTTTAAATCAGATTCTATTGACAACTTGACATCCGTCTTCGTCAACTAAACCAAATCCATCTTTTCATCATCCATCACGAAACTACCAATTCATTGGTCTGTTTTATTTCCGAAACATAAATATATACATACATACATATATATATATATATATATATATATATATATATATATATATATATATATATATATATATAAATTGTAATGGAAGTGGAAGTCTTACCCTCGTTTATTTAGCCATCGTACCGATACGAAGGATAGTAGGTCTTGTAGGCTTACTGTATGGGCTTAACCCTAGGTATAGGAAAATGGGATCTACTTCTTATGTGGAAGCTAACTTAGGCCTATGTCTATCTCCTAAGCCTACAGTAACACACAAGACGTTTTCTATATTAAATTCTAATTCACAACAAACATACACAGACATACGAAATAATAATAATAATGTCAAATATGTTACTGTTCATCTTATAACTTAAAGTTACAGTTAAATATTCAGTTTCTCTTCATAGCAAAGTTACCTACTTACTTATGTTACCTTACCACAGCATACTTACTTCTTAAGAGGAGACTAAGACAGAAAAGAAAGGAAGAAAGAACAAGAACAAGAACCAAGAACTGACAGAAGAAGAACCGACTAAGAATCTCGGAAGAACAGAAGCAAGAACGAACAGGGCTAAGAAGAACCTAAACTAACGTGCATCCTGTTTATATAGTATTCTACATACGCACAAAATTACAAGAAACTAAGCATACATGTAGACTACTAGAGAGATACAAAAAATGCTATTAATTCAAATTATTCAAAGGAAGTCTCAGGTAAAGGTTACGATTCGAAATGAACAATAACTCGAGTATACAATGGAAAGAGTTCTACTTCAACGAATGCTAATTAAATACATAAAGGTCAAATAGTACAACAACACGGCATGTGCCGAAAACGACGTAAGATACCAATCTACTACAATATTATATATAACATTTATAATTTATATACACTGTGTTTTTATAACTGATACCCCAAATTGTTTTAACAATAAAGTCGTAAAAAATTAACCGATGTTCTTGAAATTTACAGCACTTTACCAGCAGCCAATTCTACAAAAAATAGGCAAATTTCGTTTGATTATCTTTAATAATGTGAAAGTTATAGTTTCGCAAATGTGAGTGGGGTCAGATAAGAAATATCCAATATAGGATTTCGGGCGTGTTACATTTATCGTAGATTATCTCTATAAAAATAATAGCGAACACGTCACAAAATTTCAGCTAAAGCTATTTTGAAAAGCAATCACTTCTTAGCAAAATGACGTAAAATACGTGCTGATATGTTGTTAATTGACAAAGTTATTGAACTTTTTATGCATGCATTGCATGAAGAGAATAAACGAAGAGGACGCCGCTGCTGCAGTGGCTGCGGTGATAGCAGTTGTTCCCAGACATGTAATGCGTGCATTAAAAGTTCAATAATTTTGTCAATTAACAACATATCAGCTCGCATTTTGCGTCATTCTGAAACGAAATGATTGCTATTCAAAATAGCATTAGCAGATATTTTATATTGCGTGTTAGCTAGTATTTTTCTAGAGATAATCTACGCTATATGTAACACGCCCGTAATCCTGTTTTGGAAATTTCTTATCTGACCATACTCATATTCGCGAAACTACAACTTTCACGTTATTAAAGATATTCAAACGAAATTTATCTATGTTTTGTAGAATTGGCTGCTGGTCAAGTGCTTTAAATTTCACGAACATCGGTCAACTTCTTACGACTTTATTGTAAAAACAATTTCGGGTATCAGTTATAAAAAAACACAGTGTAAATATATATATATATATATATATATATATATATATATGTATATGGCTGTGGCTGGAGCCAGTGGCAAAGTCTGTAAGATACTCGATCGCGGATCAGTAGGTGCGGGGTTTAAATCCTGGGCTGTCCCTTCATTGACATCGCTTTCGAGTGAGGAAACTGACGTTAATCTTAGCTTTTAGCTTTATATGTTTATTTCAGCATCAACTTGACACCAAATGCACTGACATCATTTACAAGTACAAATGGAGACAAACATTTTTATAAATTCTTAGAAATACAGGGTATCAAATAGTTTGCAAAAATTAGAATAACGGCCGTCAGAGAAGATGATATACATTTTAGCTAGCTGACCACCGTCAATACAACATTTATTTCATGTAAACTGCAACTATAAACTGAAACAAAAGCTTATCTAAGAATTAACGAACAAACCTAAGGAAAAGAAATTATATAATCAGATTAGGTAGCTGTTAGCAAAATAACAATTCTAGCTAAATATCTGCGTAAATAAAAAGGGAATAGACTATAGAAATTTACCGACCATCAAACAATTTACATTTACAAAGTTTAGTGAATTCATGTAGAGACCTCGAATTGCAGATATCAGGAGGTATTTGGTTCCAAAGAATTAATATACTTATACTTATAGACATAAGACCTTCCTCTTCATTTCCCACTCATATGAGGAAATGAAGAGGAAGGCGGAAGACAGAGAAGAGTGGAGGCGTTATGTACCATGGACCTGCCAGTAGGCAGTGCACTAAGAAAGACATTAGATTGTAAAAAATCTGATGTTGTTCTAGAATCAAAAACATAAATAATTGGTCTCGGAGAGACTTGTGTTACATGCGAAAACTTTAAAGTTGAAGATATTGCGTTTCCATCTGGTGAGTAAAAGTTCTGTCTGAAGTTTTCATAAAAACGCAGTCACAACAGAACATTAGAATGATACTGTAGCAGTGTCATATATTGTTTGATAGCAATAACATTTGCATGGTGGTAAGACGGCAGTTCAATCTTACATATCTAACCGTACCTAGTAACTATATTAATTAACCTAACTTAACTTAGATAAACCTTTCCTAGTATAGTTAAATAATAGAGTATAGTGGTATTAAATGGATGTGTAACATGGGCCTTAAGGGAAGGAAGATATCAGGAAACTAGAGGCATTTGAAATGTGGAATTAGAGGAGAATGGAAAAATATCTGGTCTCAAAAGTTGAACGCTGAATTGTTTCCCTTTGTATTTAGTATGAGACCCATAGATAGGGCCTACTGTAGAATTCCTTCACGCACTTAAAATCAGCTTATTCAGGGATAGCGTTACAACATTGGATAAGAATATGATTCAATTCAACGCTAAAAAAGGTTACATGGTTAAGTCTGCTTGGATATGACTGTTCTAATATTTAAATCAGCAAAAAATACTATCACAAATTTAAGAAATAATCTGAATTTGACGTACATTTCAAAATTCTTTAAGCTTCAGGTTATGATAATTAAATTCAAATGACTTCAGTTAATTAATTTGGCCGGAGCCAGTGGTGATGTGGGCAAGGTACTCGACCACGGAGCAGTATGTGCGGGGTTCAAATCCTGAGCTCGCCCGTCACTAACATCGCTTTCGAGTGAGGAAACTGACGTTAGCATTAGCTTTACCAGCTTTTAATTAATTTGGCATTTAATTAAATCAGTTTTTACTTACGTTTTATTAGGTTGGCCTTTTCGATAACGACAATTTAAATTTATAGGCCTAAATTTTAAGGAGCTGTGATTTTTATTATTGTTGGCATGACGGTGTGGTTTGGCTTGAGCTAATTTAATGAATTGACACGGCATTCAGCTGTTAGAGGTTTGTAATATATTCCTCTACTAGTATCCCAGGCGAAGCCGCTGACCCAAGCTTTGTTGACACCGCCACGCTAACAGCCCAGCTATCCTAGTGCCTCTGCGTTAAGTGACTGCCTGTGTGAAATCATAATTAGACTACTACTGACTGCGCGCTTAGCGTTAGTTTCCTCCTCTAGGAACGACATAGACAATATTAAACTTTGTATAGCAAGTTTCGAATTAATATAATTCACATTATTTTATTTTGCATTTTTTTATTTGTCATGGCAAATACAAAAATATATGTAACGTATGGCTTAGATTTTTAGAGTAGCATGCCGGTGTGATGTCGAACAGCAAACGTGTTGGTGTAGGGTTCAAATTCAGTGGTCTCTCTGTCACTGGCATGCGTTAGAGACTGGAAACTGACGTTAAACTAGATTTTATCTTTAGTTGTATGTAAAGCTAAAATTAAACGGCTTTTATAAACGACGTTAATATACGTGAATTTAAATTCCATAAAATAAACTATATATATAATATTGTTACTTTAATTTAAATAGCGTACTTTATTGTTAGCTGAGACCTTCAATTACATTAAGTGAAATAAATTTTCGGCACTTTTTATACTTCACTTGAGAAATTGTTTATTATTTATTAATTATCATTTAATATAATTTTTCATTTATGATAGTATATAATTTGTAAGTTCTCATTCATACAATAATTCAATTTACATAGACTATTTGTAATTAATAAGACAATGAATTAATGCAACACAACATTCATTTTATTTCTTAGGAAACAATAAAACCAGTTAACGGAAAATTACTAAACTCTAGCAACAATACAACGAGCTTTCCCGTCACTGACATCGCTTTCCACTAAAGAAACTGACGTTAACATTAGCTTACGCCGAAGTCCAAAGCAGATCTCGCCAAGTGTCAGACAGTTGACACATCATTCAAGCCGCCTCTCACTACATCTCGTTAATATGATAATCGCAGTCAATTAGAGCGATCACGACATATGTCGTAATCATAATTATTCAATTATCACAAGCAACAAGTTTCTCTATCGTAGATACGCAAGCTAAGTATATTAGGCATGGGCTTCCTAAATCTTTCAATTCATTCTTGTCTCACGACCAAGAGAAGAACTCAAAGAATTATAATAACACTTAACTGGACAGCGGCACATAGGTTACAAGAGAAATCGCAAATTTCAATCTCAGGTAAGAAATGTGATTATTTTAATTAGCTTTTACGAATGGATATTAAATTTTAGTGAGAAGAAATTTATTTTCTTTTTGAAAATAGCGGGAGAGCGTTAATACAAATGTGCTCATTTGTATTTCAACTTTAATAAGATCTAATTTGATATGCTATTATGCAATAATATTTGACTTGGTAAGAGAATTAGTTTAATTTGAATAGCAATATTTATGTATTTATTAATATCACGAAAATTATATGCAATCTGTGTACCATCATGATACTCTTAGGGTTGAAGCTGTTTGTCTAAGTTTAACGTCAGTTTCCTGATCGCAAGAGCTATTTCAAATTAATATTGCAACTTTTTCGGATGGTTATTTTATGATCAAAACCAACTTTCAGTTTTTTGATTGATGAAGTTTAAATCTTTGCTTTATTACATTAATTGAATTTTAAACTTTTTACATATTCACAATTAAACACTAACAGAATTAGAGTAACTTTAATTTACTTTTAAAGCTCGTGCTTATTAAGCCGGAAAGTTTGTTTTTATATAGACAAATAATAATTATAGATGTTATGTTAAAATATGTTACTGTTAATTTATTTGTAATTCATTGTTTACAAAAAAACTTGGAGCCAGAGTAAATCTATACAATGCAATCATGAAATGGGGATAGAGATACTGAATATAATTCGCAATTTAAAAAAAATATACCTACATTACCTTGAGCATGGCAAAACTGGGTTACTTATAATTTGTTTAAGATATATGTGCTAAATCACCATCGTCTTCTATTAGATTTCAGTTTAACTAGGTTCGGGATACAAGTTGACCTTTTTAAAATCGTTAAAAAAATTATAGAAATTTCTGGAGCCTTGGTGCTCGCCAACCGAATGCCCCTTCTAAAGTTGGTTGGGATCTTAGTGCGTTATCGCCTTGTACTACACGTGCAGTCCACGGCTGGTTTGTTCTTCAGCAACCCGAACACAAGAAGGGTAATACGATAATTTTTAAAAATTTAATTCTTTTTTAAATTTAAATTAAATTCTTCAACTGTATCTAATTATAATTGTGGTGTATGTATTTCTCTTGTTGCGTCCGGGACATTGAAAAATAGGCCAACCGTAAGCTGCACATGTTGCAATAGACAACACAACTAAGGTAGAATTTGGGAAGGCTATGGGAAACCACCCCAGAAGCCATATTATTCTCAAGCTATAGGCTTCAATATGGTTCGGATAAGGCCTTGCCTTTTGTAAAGGGATTAACTTATTGATCGATGGAGTGCTCTTTAGGTAGCGTAAAAATCAGTACATGAGTAGAAATATTTATCTTGAACCTTTCATTTAACAGAACACTAGAGAGAGATATAGAAATAGCACTTCTTCGTTAGTCAATAGGCTAGAATTTCGTAGCCTTGTGTTCCCGTTTCTTGTAGAAGGATTGTGATACTGTGTCAAAAAGTGTTAATAAAATGTAAAAGGGTCTATGTCCGGCACAAATGATTTCTATCTAAAAGTTGTATAAAACTCTTAAGGATATAGACACGTGTTTATAATGAGAATCATTAAAATAAATAAAATCTATGCAAGTATACATGTATATGCATATTAATATCCTAAATCTTCGTTTCGTTGCACTGTAGTAAAATGAAGATTTGCCGTACAGTTTCTCACCCGAAAGAGATATCATCAGGAAAGATACTCTTTTACATTAATCAGTCGTAGACCTTATGTTTGAGGCTTTAGCTTAAACATAAGGTTAATTGATTAGTTTGATTAGGAATGTTTGATTACTAATCAGCGTTCATATAGTATGAATCTACATCCAATGAACTTGTTTATAAAAACAATGACGACAACAACTAATAAATTGCTGTTGTTGTCAATGAAAATATCCAGAAGTGTGAAGTCAATGTAGCAACCTGAGGGATTGTTCAGTCTTAGCTAATCATAATTTTACATATAACTTTTTATACCCTATTCCTGGAATCCGAGTTGTAGCCTACTTTTTCGTTTTGTCAATTAGGTTTAAAGAATTTTGCTACTTCTTTGATTAGTTAACATTACTATATTTTTATTTCAGAAAAGGTACAGTATAGATAACCGCACCGTCCTTGTGATGTCGGAACTACTGCTTGAAAAAAACGGCATCGATTTCTCTAGGCTACCCTCTGATCAGCAGCGCCAGCAGTTAGCCAATCTGCTAACAAATCCTCTATTCTTCCATTTACAAAGCGCCCTACGTGTAGAATGCCTTAGTTCTGCAGTTCCCATCTCCCTTGCCCAATGTATATCATACCAGAATATGGATACAGTTTATAAAGACGCAAAAGGAAATTGTCTAAAAGACATGGATATTTTAAGTCCAGATTTCTGCAGAATGCTGACGGTTTTAGAAGTAAATCTAAGAGCGGCTTTCAAAGAGTTTTCCAGTCTGTGTACGATCGACACAGAGAAAATTGTGAAAGAGTTTGAGCTCCAGCTCTACAGGGACATGAAAGAGAGGGAGGATTTGTGCGGCAAGATGAAAGTGGAATTACTGGATAACAACAAGAGGGAAGCAGAGATGAGGAATATTGAAATCTACTATCGACTGAAGCAGCTTCAACTGCTGAAGTCATGTGAAGAACAACTGAATGACATCAGAAGAAACCTGAATCTAAAGGAGGTAATTAAGTACTTACATGTATATACTTAGACGCTTAATGATCAATAATTTAATGTTTTAGATTTTTTCGATATAGTAATAAGCAGTATATATATATATATATATATATATATATATATATATATATATATATATATATATATATATATATATATGTATAATAAACTATTTGTAAAGCTACTTATGTACAGAAAAAAAAAATTTTGGCTTTGACTAGCTATTTAAGACTGATTTTGTTCGCTCTTTTATTTAAAATGACAATTTATCAAATTTAAATTTTTTAAATAACTAACGTTTTGACTCTAATTGTAAAATAAAAGTTTTCTTAAAATTGTACTCACTATTCTTTATGTTTTCCACTTAAAAAGTAATTTTTCAATTTTTTTCTTATAATTAGTAATTTAATTTTTCTTATTAATGGTTTACATAATTTTATTAGTTCATTTAGAACCTATATCTTGCAAACCCCGCTACAAGAAGTGTTTTTGTTATGCGCCAGTTATATTCGTAAATGAATAGAAAATAGACTAGTAGAAAATTCTACAGTATACGACTTCAGCGTTTTAGATAATAACGGGGGAATTTTTGAACAAAAAAGCAATAGACAGTTTCTGCTATTTACATCGATTGCAATACACTGCGTACTTTTAGCAAAAATATTTTAACTCTTGATATTAAAATCATAGTTTTACTAACTACCGAAAGCTATAAAATAACGTAGGATTCGCCGCTATCTATAAACAAAACAGAACATAAAATTTCAGCAGAAACTCCTGTATCTACAAATTATGGCACACAACTGCATTAAAAATTTCCTCGCGTATGATATAATCAGTTCACAATATTTAGATTCTTTAGCTAATTCATTTTGAGGGCAGATAGTATTTTACAGTTTAAGATATACAGGTTAAATAAACTATGGCTAATTTAACGAAAGTCAATATAACATCGCAGCTCATTGCAATGAAATAGATTATTACATTTCATAATGGCAGATAAAGTATTTGAATTTCTAAAAATTAAACTATTTGTTTCATTTATTTAGACTTCGTCTCTGGAGATTTACTGCAAGAAAGGAAAACAACGGAGCCTGAACGCTAGGGCCTTGGAGCTAATGAATGCCTGGTACACGGCCCACGCTGACTACCCTTACCCTGACGATGACGAGAAGGAAGAAATGGCCAGGAATGGCGGGATTACTTTGTCTCAAGTCAAGGCCTGGTTCGCCAATAAAAGAAATCGAATGATGGACACGAGAACTCCTCGACAAAGGATTGAGTTCAGGAACAAGACCTTGATTGAGAAAAAGCTAGAAAATAGTCGTCCAGATACGAAGCAGAAACATGAGAACCAGCTAGATCAAAAAGAAGCTCATCCAGAGCAGAACAACGTCAATAAAGAGCTTCAAGTGACAGACAAAGATTTGGATGTTCCACAGAGTCAAAGCAATGAGAAGGAGAAACTGGAACTGAGCAATCGTGAACAACAGGATTGTGAAATGGAGAAAGATTCTTCGCAAAAAGAGGTAGAAAAGCAGACGAGAGAATCAGAAGCTTGTCAAGAGCATCAGATGTATAGGCAACCAAATGCTGAAGAGCAGGTGTTCAAACAGCAGGCTGATACCAATGGGCAACCATCTCGAATGATGAAGAAAGAACGCACCAACAGCGACCCACAGCTGCATGGTCATCAGGAGCAGATATTACACCAACAGGAACTTCTGCAACAGACCAAACAAAAGGGTAATCAGTTGCAAAAATATATGCCACAGAACGTAGGCATGATGAAAGATTATAATCAGAGCGAATATCTATCTAATTTTAGGGAACACTTGGACTACAACGACAACAACAACTACAATCAATGCGTCTTTCACCCTACTGCATACAATGCGGAAATGCTGCCTTCTTTTCAGCCTTTCTTTGATCCATTATATCCAGTTCAAGCAGCTCCTGCTGCACAATATGGTTATCCATCTTGTAGCTCAATGGTACAGCCGACTCTGGAAGGAATGGGATCTGTTGGGAATTCGAAACGACTCTCGTACGTTAGAGAAAGAGCTTTTCAACCGTTGGACCAAAACATCAGTAAGCCGTCTCTGCAAGAAACCCCATTGAAGAATCCTCAGAAGCAGTATTATCAGTGACAATATTGTTAATTAAATAAACTAAATAATTAATTAATATAAAATAATGATAATAGTCAAATAAAATATAATAATATAATATAAGAAATAATAATGAATAAATGTTTAATTAATTGTTTTAATTAATTATCAGTGACAGCATTGTAAAGTAATTTAAGCTTTTGTTACTCAAATATATAACCTGTGAGTTATAATTGTGCTAGACTTAGTTTAATCTGTGGTTATAATTGTGACTTAAATTTATAATCCTGCCATAGTTATGAACGAACACCTTTGAACTAATAGAGATTAAGCAAAAGGGAGCGAATTGTTATTTTATGATAGATTGATTGAATGATTACTTGCCAGACTAAGTGACTGAACAGTTGATATGTTAATGGTGATATTGCTTTAAGCTGCAATTAAATAAATCTAAAATAATTTTTAAACTACTTTATTTGACCAGACTGCAGTTTTTATTTTCCTAACATAGTCATCCTCAACCTGAAATTAAAACTTATGCGTTCAAATACCGTTAGCATTTCGTTTGCAAATACGTTTTACACTAAATGCTATAAATGAATCAAATATATGACATCAATGTAACGTTGAAGAAACTAAAAGGCCCGAAAGCAATGGCATGTGCCTCGTTAAGCTTGCAACTAGAATATACACAGTGTCCTTCCGCTGACTATCTATTTATGCTATTTTAATATCCAAAATGTGACCAAAAATGGTTTATCGCTTTTTCGAGTTATATTGGCTTTAGTCCTTTAATATATTGGCTTTTTAATCCTTTCAATCGTAGACATGTAACTCATTTATCGTTACTTTATGAATCGCTTGGATAGCCGAATAATTAGAACGATTGCCAGTGAACAGAAGACCATCCTCTGGAATCCCTGTCGCGCTATATCTGACACTATTCCTTGTGAAGAGGAATCAGACATTAAACTTAGATTTACAGTTTTAGTTGTTAATATTGCATAAATCAAACTTAGCGTAAACGTTATAAAACTTATTAGTATCGTTACGGAGTCATATGATTGATGCAATGTAGCATGTTAAGGGTTCAAATTTGCGCTCAATTTTTTTGGAATCACTAGCCTTCATACACATATAGAACAGTCTCGATCAAATCTGTGACGAAGAATTTTGAACATTGAAATGAAAAGTCTGCAGCACTTCAATAGTCAGCTCTGTTTCAGGAAGACATCTAAGCTTCTAAAATTAGAAGATTTCAAAAATTAGAAGACTAGTTTAAAGTTGCGAAGTTTCATTCAAATGATAAATGGTTATAATATTTAAGGAACAAACAAGTGCACAAGGAATCGGTGACATATGCGCATGCGTCGTTGGCCAGATGATAATTGTTGAATAGTTAAATTAATTCTTTGTTTGACAAAATAATACAAACTAAGTACGTGTAATTATCAACTGTTGCAGGCGATTGTCGACAGGTAGGGTCGCAAATATTACCAAAGTTGTCTAATGTCACCTCAGCAAAAGTTTCAAAAGCATCATTTATATGGACCAATGATAATTCTTCTGTGTTTTTACACCGAAAAACGTGTTAAATTATATCAAGTGAAATATATGTATCAGGATTCAAACTTAAATTTCTGAATACGTATAATTAAACATTAGATTAGAATCGACCTGCCCTTGATACCCGCTATTGAGGCAAAAGTGACGTTAAACTCAGCTCCAAAAATGTCATTCTTTTTATTTTCGAATAGATAACTAGTGCACAGCCCATATCGTCGATAGATGACAATTACTAGTATTACAGTTATTTACGATTTTATATCAGTCATTATATTAACATCATCGCATGAATTAGTAGTCTCTCTATTCCAGTTTAATTTGTTATCGCTTCCCTCTACCTCTCTCTCATCGCAATTCTTTCCTC
This sequence comes from Enchytraeus crypticus, assembly GCA_905160935.1. Taxonomy (NCBI): domain Eukaryota; kingdom Metazoa; phylum Annelida; class Clitellata; order Enchytraeida; family Enchytraeidae; genus Enchytraeus; species Enchytraeus crypticus. Next base: position 771,173 of record CAJHZI010000649.1, on the reverse strand, counting down.
TACTCCAGGTAGCCCTACTCGCGCTCCAAGTCTCTCTCTCTCCGGATAGACTCTCACATCTTTCACTATCATCTCGAGGATGGTAAACCTTTCCTGTGCAGGTCCGGTATGCTTTCCGGGTGGCGAGCATAAGGAAGAAGGACACCATCACGACGATCATGCCCCCCAGGATGGCCACTAGGACCACCCAGACCAAGGTGGATCGACCCACCTGGTTGGCCCATCGACCGAAGGACACGGATTCCCTGGTCTGTCTGGTGCCAGGGTTTGATTGATCGACGGTGTACTCGTCAAGGTTAAGTTTGGTTTGATTGTCGTAGGCACACTCGTCTCTTCTAGGCGTAACAACTGTGGTGCAATGTAAAACAATGATCATCCTCAACGTTATCTGGTACTTTAATCTAATTAGATCCATGAAGAATTGAATTAAAATTTAGAGAAGAGATCTTGGAAGAATCAATTATAGAAATAGATAATGAAATAAAGGATTTAAAAGAGTATTTTAATGCAAGGCTCATAAGGTTGGAGGCTTGGAGTTAGTAGATTATAAATTGTTATATAATAATACACATTTTCATTATCCGTGCTAGATTATTTATTTATTTACTTATTTATTCATCACATCATAAACAATTCTGACAAACAAATGAGCATGCAGACTGAACGGTCAACCTTATGTGTGATCGGTATCGAAGGCCATGGCGGCACTGATATACATGTAAGCGGGTTTTCAATTAACAAAAGCAATTTGTAAAAGTAGCAACTAAAATATGACGTGAAGCTAAGGATATCTTATAATTATGATTAGCTTAATGCCATTCCAATTAATTTAGGGGTTGAAGAAGAGATTATTCCAGATAACAATTCTGCCGCTGAATAGTTCATTTTGATTGGTGAAAGCCTAAAGCATTAATAAATGTGAAATTTAGCAAGAATTATTCAATTAAACCAAATGAAGATACTAACTTGCTACATGAGCAATTGCTATGCCATGATTCCAGTTGCTTCGAACTGCTCGGAGTAAAAATCGAGCCGCCGAATCCGCCGAATTAAAACAGCGATTAAAACAGTTAGTGTTGTCTACTTTTAGATACACTCTCATTCTACCGTCACCCTCTTCTTGCTTGAATGATGACATTTTTTCAGTCTTCACTGGTATCTTTGACTTGTCGAGATTTTGATTTGTCTCCATCTGCAAAATCTAATTAAAACAATTAAAGAAAACTACAATAGACGATAGTCAAACCTACTCCAATATTAAAGATGTGACGAGAGAAGGATATAAAACATGAGCAAAGAATTAAAAGTATTTAGGAAAATAATGGAGTGTTATTTTATTATTATTTGTAGGGTTTCGTGGTCTGTTTTGCTGTTTTCGATAGGAAATATGCATAAAAACAAAAGAAACAAAAATAAGAAAGCATAGAAAAGGTTCCAAGTTCGAGCAATAACAAATGACAAAAACATGAATCACGTGAACAAATTTTCTAAATAGGTTATGAAATGAATAATCTGATTTAAATTATCTGAAATAAGAGGGGACACAATGGAAGAAATCATTTTATTGCGTAACCAACGGTATAGCCTATATAGCGTAATCAGTTATGGCAAGTAACTAATTAGATTTTAATTGGTCATTTGGGGGTAATGCGCTACTTAAATAATGAGCTAGTTGTCCGTTCAATCAGTTAGATCAATTTTCAGGAACGCTGTGTTAAAAATATAATTTCTTCAATTCAAAACAATTCTGAATTTATTACTCTTGGGTGATACGGTTTAAATAAATGTTACTGTTATGGATTTTGCTAACATAACTAGCGTAGTTTCTATATAACTCTCCAGTAATGTTAATTGAAGTCATACAGGTATGTTAATGGACATATACCCTCAAGTGGTTTTCCGGATGCTTCCTTATAATATGTTGGGCAGCCCAATCATTAGGCAAGGCTCTGATGATGGTTCTTAGTAACCGTGACATCATTCTAGCAACGTCCTTGGCCGTGATTGGTTGACGATCACGAGGGTTCACCGAATCAGCCAATGAGGAAGCTTGATACATGGAGGCTAGGGTTAATACTATCGTATCATCCACTAGTCTGAAGTAAATATTAAAAATCAATAAATTAATAATTTGAACATTTGTGACATTTATTAATTTCTAGTCACTTAGTTAATCTTCCATCTAATCCATCATTTAATTATAAATTAATCAGCCAACCACACAATCAATCCATCGCTCTATTGGTTTTTAGACTATCAAAAGTCTCAAACAGGCCATAGACCAAATGGGTTTTATTTTGCATACGAAGTGGACTGCAATTGAACCTCAGATAACTAGTATATAATTGTACAGCTTAATTACCAATCAAATTCTATATCAATAATCATCAAGACATGATTAGAATTTAGACTGCTATAGTATAAAGTTGTTTACCTTAGAAAATGAATATTAAAAGAGAGGATGGTATCAAACACACGATATCATTTTTTCGAAGTTGAAAACTCATCATCAGCCTATACATCAATGCACTAGCATGGTTATAAATCATCATGCTTAATTATTATTTTACAACTATTAATTAATAACTATTAATTTCTAACCAACTAGCAATAATTATAAAATTATTTCAATAAACAAGCTCTGTTACATAGTATTGACAACCTTCCTTTCTATACAAATTCATGCTGCTGTGATGCATTTTGTCAACAGTTAATAGGCGTTCAAACGTTTGAATGATTTTAATTCATATTATAGATAGTAAGTGCAGGTGTAAGGCTCGATTGATTTGTAGCTTCGGGACGAAGAAGATTAAAAAGTAGAATCGAAACATGTATCGAAAATGTGATAGAGCGCTGTTACATTATGAGATGTATCATAATTTATTAGCTCTCCAGTGTTTTGCCAAGTGGCAGGTCCAAGGCACATATTCATACTCAGAGTCTTCTTTCACGCTCCATAAAGAGCCCACCATACAGATCAACTAGTTTATCCCTCTACAAAAGGCTATGCCTTATCTATACCTTATGTAGCCTATAGCTTGAAAAAATATGCTTCTGGTGTGGTTTCCTGTTGACTTCCTCTTAATTATAATGTTTTACACGAATCATAGGTTATAATAATGAAAAACATTATTTGGGTTATGCGAAGTTGTCAAGAAATAGTTAAGTTTATTCTTGCTTAGATATTTGCTCATTTGAAAAATTGTGCTACGGGCAAATTAACCCATGCTACTGATAAATAACATATTTTCATTCTGAAATGAACAAAGATAAACAAACACCTAATAACTAGATAAAACAAGATAAACTTCTATGGAGGAGATAGCGAAGAGAAGCCACCTCAGAGCTTTATCCACACAGTCCCCTCCATCCCACCCACAGCCGTCAATATTACACTCAGGGTCGCAGACACCATCAGCAAAAGACCGGCGACATCGGAGTTCAAGCTCGGGTGCGCAGTGGGGCTGGAAATCAGAGGCGCTGGAGCAGTCGAAACCGTCGTATAATTGTCGCTCAGTGTCACACTCTCTGTCACATCGACCGTTAGAGAAAACTTTGTCGCATTTGGAATCACCAGCGTGTTGGACGTCACATATGGCTGTATTACAATAGCCTAAAGACTCTAGCATCATTATCATCATCATCATCAGCATCATCAGCATTATTATCATCATCATCTCCCCGTCTGGGATAAACTTGAAGTCAGTATCAAGAGACTGACGCTTAAAGGTCTGTTTTAACGACATCTTCACCAAAAGAAATGATATCGGTGACGGGAGAGGCTAGGATTTGAACCATGCGCATACTGATCTGCGATCTGAAAGCTAACCGATAATGCTACATATTAAATCATACTGATGATACTGCATATTCAGTCTAGTAATGGAAAACTAGTCAGTAAGTTAAATGACTGATATCATTGCTTCTATACAATATAACTCTGATGTCTTGTGGTGCTTATTTCTATAGTTCATGTCATCTACATGACGATTTATTTCATTTTTATTTAATTTAGTTATTGACTAAGTCATGCCATCATTGAATTTTAAAAAATGTCTTTAAAAAGTTATGCAATTAGAATTTAAAACATAAATTCTTTGCCTTGAATTCTTTTGTAATTTGCAACATTAGAACCTATTTAAAATACAATTTTCCGATTGAATGATTGATTGAGAGACTATTGATAATTGCAGTTGTGTACTTACAGTACTGTTGATGATAGTGTAAACATATCGAGGCAACATGTTGACTTATTCTTTGTTCTGATCCAGTCTCTGTTTGACACAGTATGTCGCATCGATATCTGAAGTTGATTAGCATGAAGAATTCAATAAAGTGAATGAACTTTCGCCATCTTAATTCTGATTTACACATTTGAACATATTGATGCAAATTTAAACCAATAAACGACATGTAAGAGAACATTAACAGTATTAATCCTAATCAAGTTCAATACTAAATACGGCTAAAAATTTGAGTCAAGTTTAAAGAAAATGCTTTTACTATCTAATAGTGTCTAATAATTTTAACTTAGTAGATTTAACGAATTTATAGCAATTAAAGTTCTTTGCTTATTCCACAGATTCTGAACATAGAATAATGTTTCTCAATAAATATTATCGATTATCGATACTGTAAGTACCAATACTATCGATAAGTACGCATATCCATAATAGTATTGGTAAGTACCAATCCTATTATGGAAATGTTTAGTATATCGACAATCGATATCAAACATTTCAATTATAGTAGTAGAATTGTTTTGCTGAGTGAAGAGCTTTCTAATAAATGACAATTAACTATGCTACGATATGTCCGACTCTTTATGTCTAACCTCGTTATGTCAGAGAGCTGCACAAAGTTAATCCTTAATAAAGAAAGAAACTGCTCGTTTGAGGCATCATGTCTGGACTCCCATAGTGAAAACTTCCCGGAACTGGAAACATTTTTCTGAGCTCCATCTACTTCCAACCTAAACCATCTCACCACTGTGCCAACGCATCCATCCAACTTTCCGTCTGCGCCACTGGAGTGGGACATTAATCCAGAACGGGATTCGACGTCGGTTTCGGTGGCTAAGCGATGAGAGCAGAGTAGTGAGATGGAAGAATTGAACATTGCAGTAATTGTGCACGGACTTCTTGACGTTGATATGGAATAATGCTCTGCAACTAACAAAATACAATGTCATGAAGACTTAACACAAAATACAATGTCATGAAGACTTAACGTATCATTCCTTGCGCTAAGGCGACGTAAACGATTTATTTAAAAATTGCTCATTTCGGCAATATTTAGTAAATTTGTATAATCTATACTGCATTTGTAACAGATGTATTGCAATAACTACTTACAAAGTATCTATAAAATCTATGAAAAAGCATATTTCTGTAAGACCACTACAATGAACAATTAAAGACCCATTCCTAAATCGTAAGCGACATTGGACGCGCGAAATAATGGTTAATTTGTTACTCGATTGTTATCTATTGAAGCAAATTATTTTAAAATATTTATTTTTGGCTGTAACAACGTTGAAGACTATTTATTAATCACTTGCGTGCCCACACTCCCACCAAGCTGTCCTATTTGATGTGTATATATATATATATATATATATATATATATATATATATATATATATATATATATGTATATATGTATTGTATATATATACAGGGTGAGTAAAAAAAGTGATAACATCTGCAAAATGTTTGAATATGACAGGCTATTGTTAATGTTTTCAAATCAAATTTTTACCAATTACGAAAGGACTAATTGTTGATGGGATGGCCAATTTTCATTAATTTTAATCTATAGATCGGCCAGTTTTCCAAGTTTCAGCAAAGCATTGACCGTTGCAGCAAACCCCCCATTTTTTACCTAAAAATGGCGTTTTCTGCAACGGTAAGGGCAAATTGCACTTTATTGGCGAAAAGGAAAAGGTGAACGCTCAGCATTAAGTCAATACTTTACTTCCCTAGCTGTTTGATGATTGCAATGCTCTTCTATCAAACGGTTTCATCTTTAAGTAGGATGATGCTCCGGCTCATGCATCTCGTCATGCACAAGAATGGATCAGCGAGAGAAATCCGCATTTCATCAAGAAGAGTGAATGGCCTTGAAACTCTCCCGATCCAAAATCCTCTGGATTAAAATATCTAGAGAACCATGCTGCATCTCTATCAGAAACACCAGTCGAAGCCTAAAAACAAGACAGAACTGCAGAAAGCGCTACCTACCATCAATTTGGGAGAGACTGTCCCCAAGCTGGAATTAACAAGGCAGTCCTAGCGTTCCGAAAGCTTCTGCAGTCCTGAAAAGCAGCTGGAGGAAAGCATAACGAATAGGCAGTAATACTAGCAGATACAACTTTTTCTTTCGGAACCGACCCAAGGACCCTTTTCATGGTCAAAAAATAAAGTTAAATATAATTTTTATTTACAGTACACTCAAAAAAGGGGGGTTGCTCTGCTGAAACTTTCATAACTGGCCAATCTATATATTAAAATGGATAAAAATCGGCCACCTCATCAAATATTAGTCCTTTAGTAATTGGTAAAGTTTTATTTAAAATATTAACAATAGCCTGAGATATTCAAACTTTTTGCAGGTGTTATAATTTTTATTTACTCACCCTGTATATACATATACATACATGTATATATATATATATATATATATATATATATATATATATATTGTATTATGTATTTATTTAGAGTTTAACTGACTAGTTTTTCAAGAATCGAACTCCGAAAGTTGTGATTTCGTTCAAATCCGTTACAACCGAACCATAACAGAGTCCTATGCGAGCAGTGTGAAAGGAATGCGGATATTGTAACGTGGGATTGATTGAATGCGCAGCTGACTAGAAAAATCATCTTACAATCTGTCAGAGAGAATCTTGTCTAACACCTTCAATCTTGTTTGATAGGAGTGAAATGTGCGCCTCACGTTATACTAAACTAAACATCTTGTCATCCTGCAGTCGCAGTTGTTTGTTATTGGAACCTAATTCAAAATCCCAACTCGTATGTTCTTAGGCGGAAATCAAGTTAATGAGTTATTGTTAAATTAATGAATTAATGTTAGTTAAACTGATGGTTTAATTATTCTTAAGCTAATTCATTATTGTTAAACTGGTTTGCGAATTGGACATTGTATCCCTTAACCGTAACAGAGGCTGTCTCGGTTATTAATTTTAACAGACTCTATCCATTCTAGTATTCTTACGTTTTCCTGTACAATACTGGAATGACACTGTAAACTCCAGGAAACCTTTTCACAATTTTGTACGTTGTAGGTAGCATCGACCAATTTTTAATTCTAGAGAAGTTGAGTAAGAAGAAGCGAATGTGACGGTCTGTGTTGATGTGGTTAAGATGCAAATGTGATCTCAGTCACCCCTCCCCCCTTAGTCCCTCCCTCCCCTCTCATCCCCCTACCTCTATTCTGTCCTTTTTCAGAGTATACTTTCTGTTGTTATCTTTCTACCTTTCTCTCTCTCTCTCTATCTCTCTCTCCCAGTCTCCGTTTTACTATCTCTCTCTCTCTCTCTATCTCTCTCTTCTCTACTCACACCGACATATTCTATGCGACAATGTGTACTATAAATCGTAAACTGAGCTTACTATATGCATGTACATTTACAATTTTGATAGACAGAAGGCACCACAATTGACCGCTGGGTTAATGATTTTAAATACATCGATAAAGGACATGGTCGATGCCTTTATTTCGTATCTACATGTAAGTTTAATCGGACGATTCAGCCATACTTAGTCAAGACCTTTCATGATTTTAATTTGTTAGCTGCTTTTTGATGAAATGATTAGTAAGTTATTTTGATTCGTTTCTTTGTAATCACCGCACTAACGTTTTTACGTTATAGCTAAAGAATAAAACCGAGATTAAAGTCACGTTAATCTTCAGTTTCCTTCCTGGCTGTTATGCTAGTGTCTCGATGAGAACTGGATTTTTAGCATCCGGTTCTCGTTAGGGATCCTCAGTCGGACACCTGACCGGTCAAGCCATTTTCTTAGCCAGTCTCTTAGATACAGAAGCAGACGTTAATTTGTTTTGAATTTTAACTTTATGTCTACATGCGCATTAGCTTTCATTCTGTCATTCACTGCAATAGACTCAGTAGCTCTCTGATAATCATCCTCTCTCTGTTGGTTCCTTTTTCTTTATAAAATTCCCTTCCTCCATCTCTCCCTCCCCCCTCTCTCTCTCTCTCTTTATCTCTTTCTATATCTATCTATCTCTATCTGTCTCTCTCTCTCTCTCTGTCTCTCTCTCTCTCTCTCTGCATATATATATATATATATATCTCTCTGTTTCTCTCTCTATCGCTGTCTCTCTGTCTGTCTCTCTATTTCTTTCTGTCTGTCTCTCTATCTCTCTATCTATCTATCTATCTCTCTCTCTCTCTCTCTCTCTCTCTCTCTCTGTATCTCTGTCTCTCTCATGCTTCAGGTCGCTGTAATTATAAAGTTCTTTTCGATGCATAAATTGCTCGTCGCTTCTACAGGCAGCCAGTAAATTTAAATCAGCGCTCACGAATCTCGTGTCGACTTCATTGCAACCAGCCGGAGATGCGATATATGAGATATTCGAGAGATGAAATAAAAACTTGGTTTATATTAGAATGATATTCTCATTCTCTAACGAAGTCATAATTTTCATCTAACTGAGCGTATTCGCTTTATATGAGTGTTATACCTCAGTTTGTGTGCATTCATTATGCGTGCACTCAGTGTGTGTGCACATCTATTGTATTTATAGAAAAATTGTGCTAGAAGAGAAAATGATACACAAATCACATACTATATCAATTAAATATTTTATATTCCTATGTATAGATTAAGTCAGCCCGTGAAATAGAGATCAGGCTAAGATATTGTAAATTCATGACAATTTTTAATACATTCAGTATAAGCCCTGATATTAGAGTATTATCACTGACATTCACAGGACTTTTTATACGAAAAATAGTCTAAATTATTCAATGGTTTTACCATGTGGTATTAAAAGTGACAGATACTAATATAGTTGATCATTTCGCTATAATGCGGTTTTATTTTAATATGGTATTAAACCGCGATGATAAGATTTAATGAAATTATAAAAAGACGTTTTTCGATTTTGTATTAAGTTATGAAAAAGGTGCCATAAGATATGATGAAGCCAAGGCAAGATGCCATAAAGTCCTCAGAGAATTTCCAAAATCATTATACTAAAAATAATAGCCTAACAGTAGGATACGATAAATAATAAATAAGATTAACAAAATAAGATTGTTTTAAGCAACACTGTATGAGTGGGCTTCAAAATCCAGATAGACTAAAAGTTTTAGAATCAAAGTCTTTGGAACAACGCCGATTAAAATGCAGACTTAAGCATGTAATAAAAAATAATTTTCAACTTAATTGATCTAAAATCAAACGCGTTTTTCCATTTCAAACAATGTGTTACTTAGAATAATCGTAAAACCATTTAGATCTATTTAAATTTCTTTCATTTCACGCTGAAAGAGATTATTTCAAAAATCGATGTTACTTGGAATTCGTAGACTTATAACGTTGCTAATGTTAAATCCTTAAATGATTTTAAGAATTGTCTAGTTTCTACTGATTTAAAAAATCTTAAGGAACAACTACGACTAACATTAAAAAATTGTATTAATACTTTCATAATTTTTGCGCAATAGAATTACTTTACATTTTTGTACACAATAAACTTTTGTTTTTAGAAATAAAATCTTTTAAACTAGGTTAAATTAATTAATTTCATCTATTTATTACTGTTTGCTGTTATGACTATAAATATATTGTAGATTTTCTTGCATTTTGTGTAGTTTTAGTCGGAACCTGTAAGTGACAGAGTTGGCCTTTGTTTTTTCCGTTCTCGGATACACTTGAAATTTTTGCACTCAAGAAATGACAATTATCATTATATGTATGATGTGATAAATGAATTAAATAAATAAATAAGATAAATATGTTGTATATAAGGTTTAGAAAGTGGAATTATTTCAAAATCCGATCAAGTCTTTCAGTTTAGTCAAGATACAATCAGCTCTACGTAAATTAACCAATTCTCGACAGCACATCCTCCAATTCAAGACCCATTATACATGTAGTTACAGTATATTATACTGCCTATTGTTTAGTATATTTGAAAAGTAACTAATTGGACTGAAGTGAATAACAGCAAATATATCTATAGTGTTTTACCATTAGCAAGTACAAGGCATATCAACTCAGTCTTATTTCAAGCTTACTACATGGAACATTCGAGCTGCCTACGAACGTAGAGCATATGTTTTAATCAAGACTACATAATGTACACCGTAGTCTCATTATGACACTAGTCATGACTTCTGAGATGATTTCCAGCTGCCTTCTTCAATTTCAGCTTAGCTGTATCTAGCGCCACTATAAGGCTACGGTTGATCTATTCTGCAGTGGCTCGGCTATGAAAATGATTGATCAGAAGCATTGTGTTGTCAGTCCCATATAGTTTAATAAATATTAAATATGACATTTGATTGGTTTAGCACATTCTTCAACGATTTCCAGTTGCTCACATTTTTCATTTTTTCTTTAGTATTTTATATTTTTGCTGATTTCATAAACTTTCCTAAATATTTTCCTTTCATCTCATTTGAGCTGCCGGTGACGATACGAACCATTTCCTCTCTTGATGCAACAGGTTTGTTCGGCTGAGGCTTTTCCAATTTCCCTACTGGAGAAGGAAAGACTTTTGTCAACTGGAATATAAAGCCTCCCCGGGAATCCCGCTGCCAGGCTAATTATGTCACACGCTCCGCCAACCACTTGAAGTAAGAGTAGAAAATTTATTGCTTTTGCAGTTGTCTGAGTTCTTCTGTTCATCTTTGCTTCCAATTATTTACTTTAGCGTCTTTTGTTTCACTTCTCCGACGATGGATCAATTTTGTAAAAATAGATATTTTGAGCGTATTCTATCCATATGTTAGTTTGTCATTTTTCACAATTGCATCACTGTTAGTGCAACGCATAGTTAAAAGATTATTAACTGGAATACTTGATATATTTTTATTTTCTTAGCGTTTTTGCTGTCATTTAATTCTGCTCTATGATTTTATGATATTTAAGTTGATTCGATACTTTCCAATAATTTGGGAAAGTCGACCAGCACATTATCGAGTTTCATCAGAATTCTCTGAGATATTGGTGTTTCAGTGGATAGAGAACATCAATAGAGACTCAGAGAAGCTTGGTTCTAATCACACACTTAACTGTGTAGAAGCCAATAATTGTTGCGGATCATAACTTAGACGCTAAGCCAGGTTCATGAACATATGTTACTAGTGTTAGAAATATGCAAATGTCTCATTTGTTATTTTTTGTGTGTTTTCATTACTCGACTATTAGGATTGAAAATAAGCAAGATAGCAAACTGAATTAACGTTTTCATTAAAACGAAAAGTGTACGATACCCTCGCTTATTCTAAAAACAAAGATAATTCAGATATCAATCTACATACCAACAAAACGTGAATAGAAGAGAAATCGAAACAGAAGTTTGTATAATCCGTACTGTCATTAAAAAATGCAGTACTGTCATTTAAAAAATACAGTACTGTCATTTAAAAAAAGTTTTTAAAAAATATTATGTAAACATTTTTATATATTAGTTCAGTGTTTGTACATTTCTGTGTCATTCTTATTTGATAGCAATTAAGCAATACCTTTTTTTCTCGCAGTCTCTTTTTCTCTTTCTCTCTTGCTCTGTCACTACCATCTCTCTCTCTCTCTCTCTCTCTCTCTCTCTCTCTCTCTCTTTATCTTTCTCTTTCTGCTCCCTAAGTTCTTACTCATTCTATCCCTTATTCTCTCTCTCTCTCTCTCTCTCTCTCTCTCTCTCTCTCTCTTAATATTCCTATCGCTTTCTAACTCTTTCTCTAAAATCTTCAAGGTTAGTTATCATTCCATAATGTTTGCCTCTCTGGAAATTTTTCAAGTAGACTTATTCCTTGTTTCTCTTTCTCCTTCTCTCACTGCCTTTGTATCTCTTCTCATTTAATCTCCATCTATAACTCCGTGTTTAGCTGAAGTGCATCCCAAGTGGGAAATAAACTTGGAGAGAAGCTCAACAAATAAACCTGAGAGAATATATTGACCACTGTTAAATTACAAGCTCTATAAAATTTCCAAGTCTACAAGTAGCACATGGCAGTTAGTTCATGTTACGCTGAGAGTTGTGCAAGGCAAACTCTTTGAAAACGATAAGAACTAGTTTCGTAACGAAATACGGTTCGGATAAAGTATAGTCTTTCTCTCTCTCTCTCATACTCTGTCGAATGCCAGGTCCGAGGCAGATATTCCTACTCAAATATTCATACTTTCAGGCCTAAACCTCTTATTCGTTGTATAATTGATTATATGGGTAAGATTTAATAATATTGAATAATGTATCATTTCACATTTGACCCACGACGTGCGTGGAATGGTTTTCTAAATAAAATCGAACATTAAATTCCCCCGCACTCACTTCATTTTTCAATAAAAACCCTTTTAAAACTTAAAAGAACTTTTTACCATTTTTCCTTACCTTTTTATCTATTTTACCATTTTGAACTTTTTTGCCTGTTTTAAACGTTTTACTCTAAGTCCATTTTTCAGCAAAATCCTCAGGCTGAAGGTTTTCTCCTGAAATACGCACTTAAATATTTAGCTACAGTATACATGTATATTGAATAGATTAACTAATTAAGAATAGATTAACTAATTAAGAATAGATTAACTAATTAAGAATAGATTAACTAATTAAGAATAGATTAACTAATTAAGAATAGATTAACTAATTAAGAATAGATTAACTAATTAAGAATAGATTAACTAATTAAGAATAGATTAATTAAGAATAGATTAACTAATTAAGAATAGATTAACTAATTAAGAATAGATTAACTAATTAAGAATAGATTAACTAATTAAGAATAGATTAACTAATTAAGAATAGATTAACTAATTAAGAATAGATTAACTAATTAAGAATAGATTAACTAATTAAGAATAGATTAACTAATTAAGAATAGATTAACTAATTAGAGAATAGATTAACTAATTAAGAATAGATTAACTAATTAAGAATAGATTAACTAATTAAGAATAGATTAACTAATTAAGAATAGATTAACTAATTAAGAATAGATTAACTAATTAAGAATAGATTAACTAATTAAGAATAGATTAACTAATTAAGAATAGATTAACTAATTAAGAATAGAATTATTAACTAATTAAGAATAGATTAACTAATTAAGAATAGATTAACTAATTAAGAATAGATTAACTAATTAAGAATAGATTAACTAATTAAGAATAGATTAACTAATTAAGAATAGATTAACTAATTAAGAATAGATTAACTAATTAAGAATAGATTAACTAATTAAGAATAGATTAACTAATTAAGAATAGATTATCGTCCAAGTTCTAAGAGGTTACAGTTAGTACAAAACTTCTAGACGTTTCCGAATTAGCCACTTTTTCATATATCAAATTTTTCGTTAGACATCACTTATTTATGCCCTCAATTATCAGCGAATTAATTTTCTTACTTCTTTCAGTAGGTTTTACCTGCATAATGCAATCTATGCGACGAATTCAGCAATTATTACATTCAACTAATTTAATTTAATTTAGTACATTCACATAATTTAGTACATTTAGCTGGGCACACCCGAGTAACAAATTACTATTTACTATCCTGTTTCAAATTCACCAGTGAGCATATCATAGATCAATTCAACGAGTTAATCAAAACGAGTGTTCAAATGCGTATGTACCATGGGCGCCACTTAATGAAAACCATTCAAATGGTTTCATGGCTATTTGAGAAACCAAAGACCTACATCATTCCAGAAATAAAGGCCTAAAAGACCTGCGTCATGTTACTACATCGTTCGTCTCACAGGATCAGATTTTAGTTCGTTTCTTGTACAACACGGAGAAACTACTATCAGTAATCTGTCAATCCCGGCGCTGCTCTAGCAGAAGAATCTGCTCCAGTCTGACAAGAACGCCTGCTAACATATAGGATGATGGAAAGTTATTGAACGTATAAATCACTCAGAAGTAAACAGTGAATAGGTTTACGCGTAAGGTACTTTAAATAAAACATTTCTAGACGTTGTAAATTACGAAAATATATGCGGAATATGAAATATTAGAACACAACAACATTTAACTGCGGTTTTAGAGATTACTCTAAGTGCTACATTATTTATTTTAGTTCAATGAAAAAGGAGATAAACTGAACAAACTAAAACAAACAAGAAAAAAAATTACTTCACAATTTTACTGTCGCCGAAAATATTCAGAGTATATGTAGTTGCCAAGGCTCCATGAATCTACGAGCTTCTCTGTGCAGGCCCAATTAGAATATCGTTATATTCCCGTAGACAGCATCAGCGACGGAACGAATATTACAATCCACTAATATGAAACGGAGTAGCAACGCCTTTGCACAAGATTAATATGAGTTCAGTCAATAGTATTTAATGAATATTATTGCCTGTGTAAATCAATTATCTTCTATAGTATTTAATAAATACTATTGGTAGCATAAATGAATTTACAATCAATAATATTGTATGAATTAGTATTTATTGATACTATAAATCGAATTTCGTGGAAAGGAAGTTTCATCTATGCAATTTTAAATAACGGCTAATAAACGATACAGGTGAACATTTCAGGTACTTTAGACGCCGCTGCGAGGGTTATGAGTTACAGCAATAGATCGTATTTCAACATCTGTTTACTACGAGAAGAGTACTAAATTAATTTTTCCTACATTATATTTGCGGTATCGGTGCATCTTGATGAGCAATTTATAGCGTATAAATCTCGGCGAGAAATTAACAGTCTGAAAGCAGCAACATTTGCCTGTAGCTAACGCGAAAACACATAGCAGGCTTAATTTACATGTATCTACATTGTACAAAATGTTTAGGCACCATAGGTAAGCCTACAGTGCCTATATTTTTAAATAAACATAGTTCTCTCTCTCTCTCTCTCTCTATCTATCTATCTATCTATCTATCTATCTATCTATCTATCTATCTATCTATCTATCTATCTATCTATCTATCTATCTATCTATCTATCTATCTATATATCTATCTCTCTATAGAGCTGTTAGCGCGCTTGGTTGATAAGCAAATGGTGGGGGTTCGAAATCTCGGCGTTCCTTCTCTAACAGAACATTTTAACGCTTTTCGCATAAGGCTATGTTTAGCTCGTAGATTCATAGCTTTATAGGTGTGCAGTGAAAGAAATGCATGATCTTCTAGAATGCCTAGTCAACGTCAGTTTCATCCAGTGAAGATAAGAATTTCAGTTAAGAATTTGAGCTATGCACTCTACAGATCCTTTGACTAGAGTGATGAAACTTACTTCAACAAAAACGCTTGCCCTGTGGCTTTTAATAGTGTGCAATTAGCCATAAAATGAATTGACGCAGATCTTAGCCCAATTGTTCCTGAAGGTCCATAAAGATCATAGGCCTAGGGCATTCTTCATCAAGCAAAATTACCAATGCGCTGCATTTATGTTTTATTAAGTATTTTTAGTAATACCATTAACTATCGGAATAGCTTACACAACTAGAAGTTAATCTATGGAGTCTCTCTTTCATGTACGTTAATTAGGGCCTATGACTTTAATTGAGACATAGCTGGGTTGATATTATACGAACTATATTGAAAAGATCTCGAAAAGCTGAAATACACAAGAAAATTACTTCCTCTACAGGACGCTAACAAGCTTGTGCTATATTGCACCGCTCTGCAGCAACCGTACTTTACAGAATCTTTCCAAACTCAGTAAATATATAAAAATTTCAAAAATCAGTCAAAATGAAGATTGATTTCATGTTCACACTTTTGCATGTCTGCCAAAATTTTAACTTTGATGGCAGCAATAATAATAATAATAATAATAAAGGTTTCACGTCCGTTTCCTCATCCAGGGATGATGTCAGGGACGTCCCCAACAGCACATATCACTACAGATCAATTCACCCAGACCAATCTGCGAAAGAAATGTGCTGAGGAGAAGCAAGGTCCTAAACGAAAGCCAGTCTGGTGATCAAAAAAAATGGTCAGGGTAGATTGATTATGTCTATGGTGGGAAAAGGTAAGTTTTAAGCTTGCTAGAGAATGTTGAAAGAGAAAAAAAAGAGCGAAGATTACCAGGTAAAGAGTTCCAGATTGTGGGTGCTGCGTAAGAAAATGAACGTCTGCCCAATGACGTGAGAATATTTGGAACTGAGAGAAGATTGGCATCGGTGGAGCGAAGTGCACGTGAAGGACGATAGGGAAGAAGAATTTCAGATAAGTAAGAAGGCTTGCCAAATCGCAGAGTTTTGAAAGTTAATAGAGCAATTTTATATTTTATGCGTTGATTAACAGGGAGCCAATGAAGACTGCAAAGTAGAGAAAGAGAGCGAAATTGAAGTCGAGAGGACTTACAAACAACACGTGCAAGAGAATTTTGGACGTGCTGCAAACGATTGAGAGAAGAAGTAGGCAACCCATGTAATACTGAATTACAGTAGTCGAGCTTTGAATGAACTATAGAATTAGCAAGGATAGTGGCTGAATTTCTAGTAAGGGATGGACGTATTTGCCTAATCTGACGAATCTGAAAGAAGGAAGCGCGACAAACAGAAGAGATTTGGGATTTAAAGTCAAGGTTTTCATCAAATATGACTCCAAGGTTTTTGGCAGATCGAGAAGGTGAAAGAGCAAGATTCTGAAAATTAACAGAGTTATTGGTAATTTTACTTCTTTGCAAAGAAGTGCCAATTAAAAGGTATTCAGTTTTGGAAGGATTAACAGCAAGACGGTTAGCACAAAACCAGGAATAAACCTTGTCAAGAATGGATGAGAGATGAGCCAGTTTTTGATCAGAATCATGATTAGAAAAGGAAATATAGAGTTGTGTGTCGTCTGCATAAAAATGAAAATTTATGGAGGACTGAGCAAGCCGGTAGCTAAGAGGTGTGATATATAAAGAGAAGAGCAATGGACCTAACACTGAACCTTGAGGAACACCGCGTAGGAGGGGTAGTTCAGAAGAGCGATTTTGACCAATAAAAACAGATTGTGTGCGACATGAGAGATATGATGTGAGAAGGGAAAAGGCTGAATCAGATATGCCAAAACAAGATTTAAGCCTATTTATTAGGATGACATGGTCAATTGTATCAAAGGCAGCAGAGAGATCTAGAAGAACCAAGGCAGAAACCTGTTTACTACTCATCGCCAAGCTAAGATCATTATGTATACGTAGAAGAGTGGTTTCAGTAGAATGGATTTTTCTATAGGCAGATTGATAATGAGAGAGAGAAGGGAAAGAATCAAGATGAGTGCATAAAAGTGTATAAATTACCTTTTCAAGAAGTTTAGAGATGAAGTTAAGATTGGAAATAGGACGGTAACTGGAAAGATCATCTTTTGGTAGAGAAGGCTTTTTTTAGCAAAGGAGATACAACTGCTTGTTTGAAGGAGGTCGGGAAGATACCTTCTGAGAGTGAGAGGTTGACTAAGTAAGTAATAGCAGCAACTAAAACATCAATACAGGATTTCAGTATACGTGTAGGAATAACATCAAGGCAGCAAGATGAGTCGGTAGAGCGAAGAATAAAATTGCGTATTTCTTCCGGTTTAGCTGGTTCAAAACTAGAAAGTAGTGGTGGTTCAGGCATATTTACAGAAATGGAGTTGTCGGTGTCAGTGGAGTTGGAGGGAATAGAGCTACAGAGTTTGGCTATTTTGTCATCGAAACAGTTGAGAAAAGAGGCAGCAAGAGAAGATGGTGAGGTGGTAGAAGGGAGTGACTTAGGAATGGTGCGATCAAACAGAGAGTCAAGTGCTCCCCATAATTTCTTGGGACAATTTTGATACTGCGAGATTAGATTTTGATAGTACAAGCTTTTCGCAGAACTAATCATTTTATTTAATAATTTTCTTTGTTTCAGGTACTTGGACTTAATGTATGGATTTCTTAGTTCTGGTGGATTTTTCAGATCCTTCCTGAACTTAGTTTCGAGTTTGGACCGTTCAGATTTTTGTTTAAGGATTTGTTCAGAAATGAATGGTTTCCTAGGGTTTGAGCGGCAATGAATGGTCTTGAGAGGGGCATGTTTGTCTAATATGGAAGAAAGTACGTAGCCAAATTGAGCTGAATATTCGACAACAGTTGAAGACGGATTAAAATGCAAAGAAGAGGACACAATATCAGCAGAGAGGGCATCAATGTTAATAGAAGAGAGTTTTCTATAAGTTTTAAGTGTTCTGGAAGGGTGTACATTAACAGGCACAGGCAATTTACAGAAAATTGCACTGTGATCTGATAGTGAAGGATCAGAGATTCCTTGATCAAGAAATGACATGCTGTTTCGAGTGATAAGAAGATGACCAGAGGAGTGAGTAGGGGAAGATATATGTTGTTTGAGATCAAAGGCATCAAGTGTTGATAAAAAGGAAGAAGAATAATAGTCATTAGAGTCTAGGTGGATGTTGAAATCACCCATATTATTAAATCAGTGGGTGAAGAGGCAATGTCTTCAAGAAGCAAGGAAAAATCAGAAATGAAATTGGCCTTGGATAAAGAAGGTGGTCTGTAGACAATCAAAAAGAGATAGGATTTAGATTTGCACACACGACGGAACGACATATATTCAAAGGATAAAAATGGTGAACAGTTACAAACAGAGAAAGAAAAAGTTGACCCAAAAATAGCAGCGATGCCACCACCACGACCAGAAGAACGACCGACATGTTGAATGGAATAGTCATGGGGAGTGAGAGAGTTAAGGACAGCAGGTGGAGTGTCAGGAGAGAGCCATGATTCTGTCAAAAACAGAATACCAATGGACTCGTCAAGAATGAACTGTTGAATGAGTTCGGGTTTGTTTAGGTTTTTTGAGATAGTTGTGGCAGACCGAATATTGAGGCAGTAAGTGGACAGGTTAGAAACAGAAGAAACAGGGCCAGGATTCAACTCAACATCGCCTGCTAAAATTAAGAGAAAGGTAAGAATGATGTTTAAATGTCGTTTAGAAGTGATATTAAGTGAAACAAAATGAAGATAGGATTTAGAAAAGTATGGCAGAGGTAAAGAATCAAGGAATTGACAAACGGAAGCATACGGTATAGGTTGGTAAACGAGTTTGTATGAGGAAGAAATATGGTCAATTGAACTGCCAGTAAAATGGTTGGTCATATATGGAGTAGTGAGGGCTAAAACAAGATAAATGGAAAAAAAGAGCAATGAAAACACATCTATAGCATGAAAAACGGGAAATGATTTCTTTCTGTGGGTGAAGCAGAAGGAAATCAACCAATTTAAGTAAAGGAAAAACATTCTAGGACAAAAAGGTGTTTAAATATATGGCTAAAAAGCGCTGTAAAAAAGTGAAAATTTTTAAAACAAATATGTTAAATCCATTATCGTAAATTAGAAAAAAATAAATGTATACTGAAATGTAGAAAATTATAAGTAATATAGTAGAGTAAAGTATATGAGAAACAATTTAACGAATTAAGATAAAAATATTAAATTAAAACAAAAAACGGTATTGTTTATAAATAAAAGTGTCATCCATTAGGCTCAGCTTAGGCTCTCCTAAAATAAAGATAAACTCTAACTGCCGTGAATGGTATTACTAAGGTAGATGTCCAATGTATACACGTAGACCTACATGCATATTACTGATAATCCGTAGAAGCTGCAAAACAGCTTTTCGTTATTAGTAAGTAAAAGCTAGTAAAGCTTAACGTCGCCACTGACTCCAACCAGTGGAGATGTCGGTAAGATTCTATAATAAAGGCCCTGCTTTGCTTTGAGCAAACCGAACTTTTAGCTTTTAGCCTGACGGTAGAGTTTTACATCTCTCAGTATCTGAGTAGGTCTCTTCTTAAGGTATCAGTGCCATTATAGGCCAAACTGGAATTCCAAATTTGTTACAAATAACTAAGCAATTTTAAAATAAGTTGATTAATTAAGTGATTTAATAGACTACATTGCGACCAGCAGAATTACCAGCAAGCCTACAATTTGATTCGATCTCTCAGGATTTTTCTACTCCAATTTGAATAAAATCAACTGTATTTCTGCAATACATGCATTTTACTACGTGTATTTCTCATGAAATTTAAATTCTCCTCTAACGGCCCACTCCGGCAACTTAACTTTTCAGCGTGTTCCCCAGATCATACTAGACTGCGTCACTGCGCGATGTAGATAACTGAAATATTGATGTAGAAGTACAACAGGTGGGCTAGAGCAATCCTTAGGGGAGCTTTAATTAACTGCCCCTCAACGAGTTTATGTTTTATCACACTGTTCACTGAAATGCAAGAAACTTTGAATGAAAAGGGAGACTGGCAAAATCCGTAACAGGCCTTCAGTCCTTTCAGTAGGCTTTTGAAAGTATTGTCACATATGGTTAAATGTTGTTAAGTGTGATTAAGTGTGGTTTACACTTCGTTAATTCAATCAGATACAAGTTTGCACAGTGTATAAAATTCATAGCTTATTTTCCTTCTTTAAGGGAGACGATTAAAGTATTCCAGCTATATAGAGGTATTTGACGAAATTAATAATTTTGTGCTTGAACGAAAATATAATTGGCATATTTAATACAAAAATGTAGTAACTTACTTTGGATATTTGATAACTGAAATGCAATTGGGATTAGCAGAAACATTGATGTACTGTACAAAACAAAGAAGAATTCAGAGTTCGTGTCTATCGTAGAATAGGAATTTTTATTGAAAACCGTGTACCTTTTTCCTTGTTGACATTTTAGACAAATTTTTGGCACATCACAGCGAAATTCATTTATTAATTTCAATCTCAGCAATTAAACTACTAACTCCCTAGAAAAAAGTGTTTCAGGTTTATTATTCTGTATATTTATTGGATTGAAATGCAAAAAAGTATGCCAAAATACCTATGCCAAATGCTTGACCTCTGTAGTATCTGAAATATTTGAAATCTAAAATAGAATCTTCGAATAAAACTAATAGGACTTTCACTACTTCGATCAGTTTTTGTCTGAAAGACCAACCAACAACGGGCCCCGCTCAAACTTCAACAACGCATCTCCATCGTTAGGGTTGTCTTAAAATTAAGTCTGAGGTAATAGTGACTAAAGTTCTGAAATAATCGGCTAATGATAAAGTGCCCTATTTCACAAAGAATCAGATGGAGATGGACTGCACTAAAATATTTAAAATATTGTTTATTTAATAACACTTTTATTTCCTGTTACCGAAGCATGAGATGCTATAGTACGGTACCAACATGCCAGTTGATACTACAGTTCCTTGAAATCGAACAACCATGATCTGATTAAATTTAGAGCAGCAGATTCGCTCAGTTATAAGCTAAAAATATTTTACTACAATTTGATAGCACCTAATCATAGGGTTATTATTTACAGAAATAATTAACTACTACGGGTGTTTTATTAACATTACATTTTGACTGCACCAAGTCGCGTAATTTTCATAATTTAATACGAGAGACCAGAGAAGAGATCAACTGAAAACTGTTCCTCAATCTCTTACTTTAATTAAGAACTTTTTCCCAAAGTTTAGGACTAAGTGTTAAATTTTTTACAGATTTAGTCTGTGTACTGAAATTGGCTTTTTGAACGAAGAAGAACTATTTGATGTGTATGCACAGTATATTTCAACTGGGCGGGTATTTTAATTTGACGTTTAAGTTAATAGAGTATAAACTATTTTTTAAATAAATAATTAACTTCAAATGATAATTTAAAAAATGGGTTGGGAAAATAGTTTTTGCATTTATCTGATAAAATTCTGAACCAGGTATCAATCTATATTACTTGTTCATAAGGAATAGGTGTTGAAACTTTGTTACATGTTTATGATACTGCTAGTTCATAACAAATAGTGACAATAACTCAATTACTAATTCATAAGGAATCGGAACACAAACTAATTACAAAAAGAATGACAATCAAAACTCCATTACAAGTTCAAAACGAATAGGAATCAAAACTTACTAGCTCATAACAACTATGATATCGGAATTAAAGCGAGAAGTAAGGATCATATAAAGAATCTTGTTAAATGGGACGAAGCTGAGAATTACACGATGCTCTTTCTGTGAACGCCTAACGTTCCAATACATTATAATTCATGTGTAACTCAGGAACGGGAAAGCATTGGGATTAGTTCCGTGAAATCTAAAGCAGGATTGCTAGGATACATGTGCTACCGGAGCATCCCAAGGGTCCGCTAGAATACGAACTGCATCCATAGATTCTTTCCCTGATTCGGTTTTTGATCTTGATTTTCGACTTTTATTTAAATCAAACATGTCACATCTAGTGTGCTAAAATTCGTATTTTCGTTTCCTAGCAGGCTCCAGTTTGATTTAGATGCAGCATTTAGCGAAATTGTTGATGCTGAAATGCAGCAGCAGTGAATGAATGAGTAAAAGTTTTGATAAGATTCTGTGGGAATAATATATATTTAATTACTATTCTCCAGTGTAATAATAAACGTGGGGTGACGTCAAGTTTATAGATCTCGCGACTTCTCTTAAAGCGTATAGTTAATTCGATACTCTATTCTAATTGATACATCATCTTTCTCTCTCTTCAGTGCATTGCAAAGTGGTAGGTTCAAGGTTCATATTCTTACTCAAAGTCTGCTTTCTCGCTCCATAGGAGCACTCCTTATATCAACAAAATAATCCCTTCACAAAGTCTATGCTTTATATATACCTTATGTAGCCTATAGCTTGCGAAAAGTGTGGCTTCTGAGGTGGTTTCCCGTTGCCTTCCTCAGTTAGATGGATTAATTACCATTTACTCCTGGTGGAAAATATTTCATGGTGAGGTGGGTCTCCTCTTGTCATCCTCAGCTCCCGCCTTTAGTCGCCTCTTACGTACACTCGGCAGATTATTTGCGGTGGCCATATTCCGCAGTGGTCCAACCACACCCAAGCACAACACGAGGCACTAATTGATATATCTGTCATTAAAACATGATAAATTCAATGCCTATATAATGGCTTGAGAGCCATCAAATTCGATGACTACTACAATTTGTAATTTATCTGCAATACCATACTTTATAATAATTTATAATTTATTAACATAATTTACTTGTAGCTTTATCCAAACTGTCATAATAAATTATATCAATCATAATTGTTATACAACTAATAGTAAATGAGTGTTTGTTTACGAAGCTGTAATAAAACACAAAACAATTCTTACAAAATACTACTATAGTAAAAGATCTTACATAATTTGTTGAGACAACGAATATGGAATACTAATTTACAAATGTTGTTATATTACAGCCTTGCACATTATTACCATTTATAACTATAATTTAAAGCTATAATGATTTTCATAGATAAAATATTATTTCATTTGAAAATTGTATTTTTCAATTCTTCACTGCAGCACTGTTCTTGCATTCGTTATTAATTATTAATCGAGTTTATACTTACACCCATGTTGTATCCCATGATAGAATACCATCATAACAGCCAAGATGCTTCGCAATCCCAGGCCCACCACTCCGCTAATAGGTTTCGACCGTCCTGTCATCCCCCCATAAGCTCGTTTACAAGCTTCCATCTCAGATAAAACTAAACCCGGACTTCCGCGATACAACTCGAGTCCAATACCGCCTCACTCACGAGTCCCTGTCCCTGGATCTCTTACCTCTCGACTAAAATGAATCGCTGTTCTACAGGAATAGAATATATTATCAAATGGATTTCAAATTTGAGTCTCAAAATGGTTTTATGCAATGAAGAATTACTGAAAGATAGAGAGTAACTTATTCATCACTTACTCATAACTCTCCTTCTCTTTCTCTCTCTCTCTCTCTCTCTCTCTCTTAGTGCACTGCTATTTGTAGGTCCACGATAAAAGCTAATGTTAACATCAGTTTCTTCACCAGAAAGCGATGTCAGTGACGGGCGAGCCCAGGATTTGAATTTCGCACATACTTATCCGCAGTCGATTATATCTTATCGATATCGCCAAAGACTCCAGAGTGTGGCGATGTCGGTGATATGGCGAAATGGCATATAACTCCTCTCCCCATATTTCTATCCTCTGCCTTTTCTTTCATATCAACATATGAATTAGTAGTGAATCAGGGATGCTGATTTGGGACCGAGATGCTGGATGATGATCCAGCATCCAAAATCTCGGTTTTCCTTTAGTACAGAACTGTCTAGATAGTAAACTGAATAAATTTGACATTTATGAAAATAAATGAATATTATTTATATCCTGCATAATAATGGTCGAACAATGGCTGAGTGGATAGCATTCACGCCTGATAAGCAGTAGGCCTTGGGTTTGAATCCTGGTCGGATAATTTCAGAATGTATCCCTTGTCTAAGCGGACGTTAATTTAAGTTTTAAAAATTTTATATGCATGTATTTTAGGTTACCGACTTCGTTAGACTTAAATTGCTCAATTAAAATAGTTGCAGAATATATATGCATCCTACTAATATGAAAATGTCTCATGGGGTGTCGGTAGAATAAAAACGTACGTTAAACTCAGTTATAATGGACATCTGGTGGGACTTATAATGTGTGTTTAATATCGTTATTAACCTGATATTTAATATATCATTTTGAAATAGCAAGAAAATCTTAAAAATTAAATATTAATATTGTCTTCATATCCTCACACGCTACTGGTTTCCTTTCTAAAAATAAAACTCTGTCAACATCAGCCAAGTTGTAGCATTTAGCTTTTCTTGTAATCTATAAGCACATCTGTTAAAAATGCTAAAACGGCCCTCAATGTTGCCGAATGTTCACACAGACCAGAGTCACATGTGAATGGATGGGCGTCCTCCATAACAGAATTAACATTGGTCTACATGGACGTCAACTTCACCACAACCTGGAGCCAGTGGCGACGTCGGTAAGATACTCGACCGTGGATCAGTATGTACGGGTTCATATCCTGGGCTCGCCCGTCACTGACATCGCTTTCGAGTGAGGCACTGGCTTTAATCTTAACTTTACCTTTTATATATCTTTCATATTGGCGAAGAGTACCTTACCGCGAAGACTACTGCATTTAAATTCACACATTGAACTGAAAATAATTTGAAGCGATATTGAAGCATTAGGCCTTCAACTTGACATGCTTAACCATACGTCACACTGCGCAATGCTGTAGCATCTGTGGCTTACAGAGACTGACAGCATGAGATGTACTAAACTATGAGACACGAAGTCAGTGCATAGACCTCTAGAGAAAATATTCTTAATATCATAACACTTTGACTTTTCAAACGTTTACTTGAGTTTTCACACAACGAGCCAGAAACGACCCGCATGACTAGTCCAAAAGTCCTCTGGTCCATTAGTCCATTAGTCCATTAGTCCATTAGTCCTCTGGTCCATTAGTCCATTAGTCCATTAGTCCATTAGTCCTCTGGTCCATTAGTCCACTAGTCCATTAGTCCTCTGGTCCACTAGTCCACTAGTCCATTAGTCCTCTAGTCCATTAGTCCTCTGGTCCACTAGTCCACTAGTCCATTAGTCCTCTGGTCCATTAGTCCTCTGGTCCGTTAGTCCATTAGTCCTCTGGTCCATTAGTTCACTAGTCCACTAGTCCATTAGTCCTCTAGTCCCCTAGTCCATTAGTCCACTAGTCCACTAGTCCTCTAGTCCATTAATCCTCTAATCCACTAGTCTATTAGTCCACTAGTCCATTAGTCCACTAGTCCACTAGTCCATTAATCCTCTAGTCCACTAGTCCACTAGTCTTCTAGTCCACTAGTCAACTTGTCTACTAGTCCACTAATCCTCTAATCCACTAGTCCATTAGTCCATTAGACCTCTAGTCCACTAGTCCACTAGTCTAGTAGTCCATTAATCCACTAGTCCACTAGTCAAGTAGTCCATTAATCCACTAAACCTCTAGTCCACTAGTCCACTAGTCTAGTAGTCCATTAGTCCACTAGTCCATTAGTCCACTAGTCCATTAGTTCACTAGTCCACTATTCCACTAACACACTAGTCCATTAGTCCACTAGTCCATATCTAGCGAGTTTATCTCCGAGAAATTGTTTTCTTTGTTTGAAGCACTTTTCATTATAAATGTAGTTATTGTTTACTGGCTGGAGCCTGTGGCGATGTCGGTAAGATACTCGACCGCGGATCAGTGTGTGCGGGATTCAAATCCTGTGCTCGCCAGTCTCTGACAACGCTTTCGAGTGAGGAAACTGATTTAACATGGGATTTTATTATTCTTTACTTTTTAAAATTTTTTAATCCTTGCACTAGTTAAACGGGGATTCAGGGGAAGATAATGATGATGACGCTAAACATTAAATAGATATAAATATGATATAACTAATACTATATTAAACTATAATATATTTAAGAATTATTTTTATTACAGTACTTTAAAATAGATAACCTAATGTGTAATCATCACCTTACGCTGTCATGCTTAATGATATGAAACAATTCACTGGAAAGCAATTCCTAGTTCTTTTTAAATAATGAAATAAAATAAAAACTTCTAAATTACTCAACATCCTAAAAAATATCATCAATAATCCATTATGCGTATTAAGTCAAATCTAAAATATATCTTTAATAGATCTGTCTAATATGCTGTATATTACTATACATGCATATCTAAAAATCCAAAGATAAGTTTAGCGTCAGTTTCTTGATCGATAGCGTGTTAGTGACGGGCCAGCACTGAATCTGAACCCAGTACCTACTGATCCGCTCTAGAGCATCATGTCAACAAACCACTGGCACGCCATTCTGATGGAAAACTAGTAGAACTTAAAGCTGAAGGCGATTTCGCAGTCGGTTTCAGTTGTCGAAGAGATCACTAGCGATATATCACAGTAGAGATATCAAAAGATATGGCAGGCGAGATATCAAGAGATATAGCTGGCGAGATATCAAGAGATATCACTAGCGAGACATCAAGAGATATCACTAGCGATATATCAAGAGATATCAAGAGCATATCATTAGCGAGATATCAAGAGAGGCAACTAGCGAGCTATCTAGAGATATAACTAACGAGATATCATCATATATCACAAGAGCGATAGCCTAAAAGACCCAAACATACATGTCGTATGCTTTGC
Organism: Enchytraeus crypticus; assembly: GCA_905160935.1. Lineage (NCBI taxonomy): Eukaryota > Metazoa > Annelida > Clitellata > Enchytraeida > Enchytraeidae > Enchytraeus > Enchytraeus crypticus. The sequence continues at coordinate 743,958 of CAJHZI010000649.1, read as the reverse complement.
TCGCCTGTCAATGATATCGCTATCGATTGAGGAAACTGACGTTAACATTAGAGTTACCAGCTTTAGCCCTAGTCGATTGAGTCAGCAGCTAGCTAAGAACTGTTGAAACTTTAACTCTGGCTGCTACATTTATATACATGTAATTATTTTATTAGTCTACTATTTTACAGTACACATTAATAAAATTTTGAGAGTTATCCTGCGACTTTAAACACAAATTGTAAGCAAATCCAAATAATCGAATTAGCTTACAGCTAGCTTACACTCTCTATCTTATCTGAAATCTAGCTTAGCTAGATTTCACCCATAACTAACGTTTAGATCATCTACACAGTGTTCCTGCTTGATTCCACTAACGCGCAGGACATCTGCAGACGAGCTCCTACCACGCAACTGCGCGTCTCTTGCGAGATATAATGCCGCTCCTGCCAGATCCGTCAAGTTGCCTCGGTCACTTTGTTAATCGAATACAAATTATGGATAACATTAGAACTCATTTTGAACACATATGTGCTCATTTTAAATACGCAATAAGCTTTTCTCTGAGTATACCGGAGCATTTGCTGTCTACATGAGTTTGACGTGTGGTGCTTTTGGTTAGTTATGGTCATACGGCCATGTTGTCAAGGTGCTTAAGACTTCCTAGCTGGGGTGTGCTACCCCGACGGGGAATGGGGTGGGTAGGATGCCCCGCCCTGGCGTTAGGTGCCGCGCCCAATGGTATGGTGTCCCGCCCGGGGTGAAGTGCGCTGACAGGGTGGGGTGCCCACCATGGGGACTGGGCGACCCTCCCGAGGATGATGTATCCCGCTTGGGGGACGGAGTACATCGCCTGGGGACGTGGTATGCCGAATAGGGTAGGGGGTGGAGTGCCCCGCCCGGAGGGTGGGGTGGGTTACCCCACTTAGGGTGGGGTGCACCGCCGAAGGGTTGAGTAACCGCCCGGTAGGTGGGGTGTCCCACCCGGGGGTGAGATGCAAAGCCCGAAAGAGGCGGTGTGCCCCGACCGGGGTGGGGCACCCCGCGATTTGGAATCGGCCGGTATTGATAGCTATCCGATGAATGAAAGATTAATTGATTGGTTTGAGAAAGGCATCCACAATTCTCACTAATCTCCAGTTCGTCCATCTATCTTCGACTAGATGACTAAGGAATGAATGCATTGGTAGGTCAAATTGATAGTTTTATTAGTTTCTTGCTTTCTTTCTATTTATTTATATTTAGCCAGCCAGCCAGTCTGCCAACCAGCCAGCCTGACTGTGAGTGAGTGAGTGAGTGAGTGAGTGAGTTAGTGAGTCAGTAAGTCAGTGAGTCAGTAAGTCAGTCAGTCAGTGAGTTAGTGAGTCAGTCAGTCAGTCAGTCAGCCAGTAAGTCAGTCAGCCAGCCAGCCATACAGCCAGCCAGCCAGCCCGGCTGCCAGCCCGCTGAGTGAATGTCCTCATCTTTATCGACCTCATCAATGCTTTAAAGTCTTCACCTTTATCGACCACACCAATGCTTTCATGTCTTCATCTTTATCGACCACACCAATACTTTCAAGTCTTCATCTTTATCGACCACACCAATGCCTTCAAGTCTTCAACTTTCTCGACCACACCAGCATGCCAGATAGCCACCCAGCCAACCAGCCAGACACCCAGCCTGACTGGCTCTCAGTCAGTCAGTCAGTCAGCCAGTAAGTCAGCCAGTCATCTAACCATCCAGGTTGTGTGTCAGTCAGTCACACAGTTAGTCAGTAAACCAGACAGAAAGCCAGCCAGCAAGCCATTCAGTCAGTCAGCCAGTCAGTCAGCCAGCCAGCCATCCTGCCAGCCAGCCAGCCAGCCTGGCTGTCAGCCAACCAAGCCTGGCTGACAGTCAGTCAGTCAGTCAACCATTCAGTCACTCTGCTAGCCAGAAAGCCCGCAAGCCACCCAGCCAGCCAGCCAACCAGCCACGCCAGCCAGCCAACCAGCCAGCCTGCCAGGCTGTCTGTTAGTCAGTCAGTCCGTCAGCCAGCCAGCCTGCCAGCCAGCTAACTAGCGTGGCTGTCAGTCAGACAGCCAGCCATCCTACCTTGCTCTCAGTTAGTCAGTCATTCAGTCAAACAGCCAGCCAGCCAGACAGCCAGCCTGACTGTATGTCAGTCAGTCAGACAGCCAGTCAGTTAGCCAGCCTTCCCGCCAGCATGGCTGTCAGCCAGCCAGCCAGCCAGCCAGTCAGCCTGGCTGTCATTCACAAAGTTACTTAGAAGAGTCACTTAGTAACTCAGTCACTTAGCTTAGTATCGATTATTTGTTCATCACAGCACAGACTATACAAACAATAGGAACGTGCATATAGTTAGATAAACAAATAACAATACGAAAAAGGCTACCATAAAAGAGCCATAGCTCTGTTCGGTAATACCATAATTAGCAGCTATAGTCTACTTAAGTGTGAAATACAAAATTTCTATTACAATACTAATTACAGTAAAACCGTTGGTAGCCATACAATTGAACGTTATCAAATTAGGAACTGGCCAGACACTGACAAGTGAAACTCAAAATAAATTTAAAAAACATCTCTAAATTATTACAAATTAAATATGTAAACTAAGATCATATCTTCAAATATCAAAAAACTAACTATTTAAACTAAACTTTAAAGTGCAAAGAAAATAATAAAACAAGAAAAGGAAAAATACAATGAAACAAATGCAGTGTCTAATTAACTAGCACAAGCGTTCAAGGATAGCTTTACTAGTATAAATACATAAAGGCTTAATTAATATTGATTAAGTATTAAACTAAAAAATTCTTTCTTAAAATTAGAAATAGACGTAGCATTTTTTATAACATCTGGCAAATTATTCCACAGTTTTGGACCATGTACAGATATGAATTTAGCTCGTATATTTGTACGTGAGAAGTGACCAATGAATTCATTAACATTTCTCATGTAATAATTATTATTCTCTACAGAAGTGCTAGATATTACAAATTCGTTGCAAGTTAATGGTAGGCAATTATGTTTACATTTTAACATAAATAACACTGTGTTATAGTAATTTATATCAGACAATTTTAAAATGGCAAGGTCCTTGAATATTAGAGACGTATGTGATAAATAATTACAATTATTAATAATTCTAACTGCACGTCTTTATAGGACAAATAATTTTTTTAGAGTAGAAATGGATGCACAACCCCACATAATATTGCAGTAATTTAGGTGAGAATGGATAAAACTATAATATATGTTTAACAGTGATTGTTTTGGCAATTTAAACTGTCATACATATCTAATCTGTCATACATATCTAAGCTCACTGAAAGAATTGTTCTTCAGAGGCTTTCTACTCATCTCTCTTACAATGATCTATTTAATAAGCATCAAGCTGCTTATACAAAGCATCGTTCAACTGAAACGGTGCTTCTATCTGTGTCCAATTCTATTGTTAATGCCATGTGCACGCAACGCTTAACTGGATTATGTATGCTTGATCTTTCGGCCGCTTTTGATACCATTGATCACAATATTCTTCTAGAACGCCTTTCTTCCTGGTTTGGTGTTCGTGTAATTGTTCTTGATTGGCTTTCTCCTATCTGACGGATCGTTCTTTTAGTGTGAAAGTGATGGAGTACATCTCTTCGCTTTCTCACTTAAAGTATGGTGTGCCTCAAGGCTCCGTTCTTGGTCCTATCCTCTTTAACCTCTATACAACACCCTTAAGCACTCTAATCTCTTCTCATTCTATTGATCATGAACTATATGCTGATGACACTCAAATGTACACTTGTTTCACCCCTAACTCCTATTCTAATGCTGAAACCCTCCTGCAACAAAGTTTTCAGTCTATATCCTCTTGGATGTCTGCTAATTTCTTGGCACTTAATCCATCTAAGACTGAATTCTTGTTGGTCGGGACACCTCAACAGCTTCTTAAGCTGAATGAGAAAACTCTTTCGTTATCATCGGGTATTAAAATATCACCTGTTTCTTCTGTGAGAAATCTTGGTGTTATCCTTGATAAACACCTAACCTTCCACGAACACATAACTAAAACTTCACAAGCATGTTTCTTCCATATCCGTGATCTTCGCCGAATACGTCCATATTTGTCACGTGAGACAGCTGCTACAATTGGTGCTGCTCTTGTGCAATCGAAGTTGGACTACTGCAATTCCCTGTTTTTAAATCTCCCTGGCTGTGAGATTGATCGGTTGCAGTTTGTTCAGAATTCTCTTGCGCGAGCAATTTTTGTAATTCCAAGTACTCACATATTACGCCTATTTTGAAGTCTTTGCACTGGCTAAAGATTAAAGAGCGTATCATTTACACAACAGCTTCGTTAACCTATAAGTCCATCACCATCCCTGGACAAACTTGTATGTCTCATTTGATTAAAGTGATGTAGCCTGCTGTTACTCGGTCTTCTAAGTTAATTACTCTAGTGAGACCTAGCTTACCTTCACGCTCTAAGCTATCTACTCGTTCTTTCCAGCATGCTGCACCTCAGATCTGGAATTCTCTTCCATCCAATCTTCGGAAATCTTAATAAGAATCACATCAGCCTTTGCTTTCCTATGAGCAGTTCCATAAGCAGTTGAAGACCTATCTTTTCCATCTCTATTTTCCATACAGTGTCCATGAGCAGCGATCTGCGCCTAAACCACCTTTTCTTTAACTCCCTTTACTTTGGACTGAATTTCTGGATTTTGGAATTTGCACCGTTTTTGGACCTTCTTTTTAGCTCGCCGGCTTGTTTTTGTCTCAATAGTGCTCGATGTTGTCATTGATGACTGTAGCACTCTAATTGTTGTTATTATTAAACCTAAGTCGTCTAAGAATATATAAAGCTTTTGAGACTTTTGTAGATACTAGTAAAATATGACGTTGCCAAGTGAATTTTTGGTCAATCATTACTCTCAAAAAATTTAGTGAACTCAACTTGTGCAATTTTGACATCATGAATAAACAAGTGAAGATCCACTGGTAAATCATCAGAGTCAAGAGGTATTTTCTTGTAACCAAATAACATAAAATTTGTTTTTGATACATTTAGGGATAACAATGTCAAGTTCTCGAATGCTCAAACTCAGGCTACTGTTATGATGGCAAAAAAGATGCTACGAAACTCAAGCAAGCGCATATTCATTAATGAACATCTAACCAGACGTGGAGGAGAACTCTTTGCGTTGGCGCGCTCCATGATCAAACAAAAGAAATTACATTCCTCCTGGACTTTCAAGGGCCAGGTTTATTATAAGCTTAGTTCTGAAGCTTCGAGTAAACCAATAATTGTTAAGAGTAAGGATGATCTGCCGTATGTTAAAGTACTAGATTCAGTAACAGCCCTCTTTGTTTTATTTCGCTGACTTACATCCATTTTTATGATGGCGTCTATAAATTCTACTTGTAGCAATCCTGTAAATAATAACGTGTTCCAGCTCAACCGTGCTGATGAAACCGATAGTTTAATTATGTTGTTGAAACTGAACAGTTGTCTCTTGATAATATAAATACATTTATCGGTTCTAATGTAACTGATTTGGATTTTCTGCATATAAATTGTCGCAGCTTATCAAAAAATGTTGATAATGTTAGATAAATGATTTCGCATATTAATAAACAATTAACGGCCATTGGGTCTCTGAGACTTGGTTAAAACCAGTTAATAATAATTTATATCAATTGCCTGGTTACACATTTGTGTCTTGTTGTCGTCCTATAAAGCCTGGAGGAGGAGTTGGTCTATTTATAAATGATCGCCTATCACATAAGGTCTGTAGGATTGTAAGGAATGTGGTTTAACGTCGGTCTCAGAAGATGACGGTGATGTCTCTGGGGTAACATCTTCTTCTTCATCTTCTGAGACCGACGTTAAACCATATATTCTCTTCGAACTGTACAGTACTAGAAGATATATCGTATATCAGTGAATTTATTGAATGTATTTTTTGTTAAAATTGCTTTAAACAATAGAACCAATCTAATTGTAGGCTGTATATATCGTCCGCCTAACTCTGATTCTAAAGAGTTCATTAATAGTATTTCTTGCATACTCAAGAGCAATGTCTTTGTAAAAACAATTATATTTTCATGTTGAGTGACTTTAACATTAATTTGCTATTGTATGACTCGCACTTGCATTCCTGTAACTTCGTGAATAGTATGTTGTCTTTAGGACTGGTACCAGTAATTAATAGGCCAACTAGAATTACTACTCTAACTGAATCGTTAATATACAATATCTTCATCAATTATGACATTTCGAAGTGCAAATCTGCATTAGTGTATTGGGACATATCAGACCATTTCCCTATTCTAATCCAGTGTAAAATGTCGAAACAGTATAACAAAATCCCTGATAAGTCATTAACGAGTCGTAGATTCTTCCACAGGAGGTCTATAGATCAGTTTAAAGTTTACCTAAATAATCAGGATTGGTCGCTTTTATCCAATAACAGCACCAATTCTGACCCAAATAATAAATACGAAGTATTTATCTCTATGTTCCTTTCTGGTTTTAACAAATATTTTCCTAAAGTAAGTAAAAGTAATTACAAAAATAAACCCAGAAAAGAATGGATGACTACTGGCTTAGCAAAATCTTGTGAACAGCAATCTTTACTTTTTAGACTGTATAAAGTTCTTAAAACTGATGAATCTAAATATAAGTACATTTCCTATAGAAATAAATTAGAGAGTCAATTATTAAAGGCTGAGAGATACTTTTATGCAGCAGAACTAGAAAAATGTAAAAATGACAGCAAAATGGTTTGGAAAGTAATTCATAACATTTTAAATAAAAACAAACCTGCTATGCCATCTAGTGAATTTGTAGTAAATGGTGAAAAATCTTGTGATAAACAGGTAATAGCAGATAAATTTAATGATTATTTTGCAAATATTGGGAAAAATCTAGCAGATAAAATTACTTAGTCGTTTAATAGAGTCACTTATTCACTCAGTCACTTAGTAGAATCACTTACTCACCCAGTCAGCCAGCCAACCAGAAAGCCAGCAAGTCAGCCAGCCTGGCTGTATGTCAGGCAGTCATCCAGTCAGCCACTCAGCCAGCCACAAGGCCAGCCAGCCAGATAGCCACCCAGCTAGCCAGTCAGCTAACCAGCCTGATTGGCTGTCAGTCAGTCAGCCAGTAAGTCAGCCAGCCAGCTAACCAGCCTGGCTGACAGTCAGTCAGCCACCCAGAATGGCTGTCATCCAGCCCGCCAGCCAGCCAGCAAGCTATCCAGCCTGGCTGTCAGTCACAAAGTCACTTAGTAGAGTCACTTAGTCACTCGGTCACTCAGTAGAGTCACTCAGTCACTAAGAAGAGTCACTTGGTCCTCAGTCAGCCAGCCAGTGAGCCAGCCAGCCTGGCTGTCAGTCACAAAGTCACTTAGTAGAGTCACTCAGTCACTCAGTCATTTAGTACAGTCACTTAGTCACTCTATAGAGTCACTCAGTCACTCAGTCATTTAGTACAGTCACTTAGTCACTTAGTCACTCAGCAGAGTCACTCAGTCATTTAAGTAGAGTCACTTACTCACTCAATAACTTAGTAGACTCAATCAGTCACTCAGTCAATTAGTAGAGTCACTTAGTCGCTTAGTCAACCTGCCAGCCAGCCATCCAAGACAGCCAGCCAGCCTGGCTGTCGGTCAGTCAGTCAGCCAGCCACAAAGCCAGCCTGCCAGATAGCCACCCAGCCAGTCATCCAGCAATCCACGCCAGCCAGCCAGCCTGATCGGCTGTCAGTCAGTCAGTCAGCCAGTAAGTCAGTATGCCAGCTAACCAGCCTGGCTGTCTGACAGTCAGTCAGTCAGTTAGTCAGTCAACCATCCTGAAAGCCAGCCAGAAAGCCAGTCAGTCAGCCATTCACACCAGCCAGCCAACCAACCAGCCAGCCTGGCTGTCAGTAAGTCAGTCAGCGGCCAGTTTGTCAGTCAGCCAGCTAATCAGCCTTGCTGTCAGTCAGTCATTCAGTCAGTCAGTCTCTCAGCCAGCCAGAAAGCCAGCTAGAAAGCCAGCCACTCAGACTACCAGCCAGACTGCCAGCCTGAATGTCTGTCCGTCAGTCTGTCAGTCAGTCAGACACCCAGCCAGCCAGCCACCCAGCCAGCCATCCAGCAATGGTTGTCACTCAGCCAGTCAGTCAGCCCGTTATTCACGTCATTCTGCTAGCCAGCTAACCAGCGTGGCTGTCAGTCAGTCAGTCAATTAACCAGCCTGACAGCCAGATAGCCTCCTAGCCAGCGAGCTAGAAAATCATCCTGCCTGGCTCTCAGTTAGTCAGTCAGTCAGTCAAAGAGCCAGCCAGCCAGCAGCCTGGCTGACAGTCAGTCAACAATTCAGTCACTCTGCCAACCAGAAAGCCAGCCAGCCACCCAGCCAGCCAACCAGCCATCCACGCCAGCCAGCCAAACAGCCAGCCTGCCTGGCTGTCAGTTAGTCAGTCAGTCAGTCAGCCAGCCAGCCAGGAAGCCAGCCAGCCTGGCTGTCAGTCAGTCAGTCAGTCACACCTATGGGCAGTTTAATAATTAATTATTAAATACATTTATTACAGTACATTCGAACATCGCAGAAAGCAACAAACATCAATACAATCATAAACATGCACACGATGGTATAAGGAAAATAAAATAAAAGGTTAAATAACAGAAATTACAATAGAATCGATATCTACATTTAACTAATTGCTAACATTGAGATCTCAACAATACAAGTACTTTCTATTGCGCTTACTTATAATTATACAGAAACCTACTACAAGGTCTACTACTAGTGACCTTATAATCGAGGCAATATTATAATTTAGAAATGGAATTCCCCACAATTATCATTATTAGTATTGCTATTATCATAATCAATATAATTATTATTATTATTTATTATTATTATTATTATTTAATTATTTTTTTTACCCCGGTGTAAAGAACCTGGGGTTTGATAAAAACGATTCAAGCAACACGTGCTGAGTCGCCGCCCGGCTACTCGAGGTCATCCAACGGCTTAAAAGAATTATTGAAGCAGACTGCATTAAATCTTTGCAAAGTCATTCCAAGTCATGGAATGCCTTTGCCAAAGAAAAGAAGTCTCTCGCTTATCGCCGGTTTGCTCTGAAATAAGTCTGCCTATGCCATTAATAAAGTCAGCTCCTTCGGGATTCATCGGGCCCATGGTTTCAATGGCCACCGGAACAACTTCATTATTATTATTATTATTATTATTATTATTATTATTATTATTGTTGTTGTTGTTGTTTTTGTTGTTGTCGTCGTCGTCATATTCATCATCATCATCATCATTATTACTATTACTATTATTATTATTATTATCATTATTATATTCAAGTATGATATATAGGTGATATATAGGTTTAGTAGAATTCTGAAATGTACCCTTCTGTAGTCAGCTGGTATAGCCGTTAATTACGAGGGTTATTTGATTAATAACTACGTATTTCGGTAAGCTCGATATATTATTTCTATTCTAAAGAGTTGCGAAGGTTTCCGATAACCGGACATTGAGTTCGAACCCTGGCCGAGGCAGCAAGTATTGCTGAGTACTATTTTCGAATTATTTCTACCATACACAATTAGACGAGCCCTTACTTAGCAACAATTTAATTAAACACATTCGTATCACATTTACACTATTAATATAAATAATAAATAAACGTTACAGTTCCTAAATGCATACTTAGATAGTTCTGCTTGTTCTCGGTTACCGATATAACTTCCATTAAAATCGACATAGTCGTTACCACATACTATCAACCTCCGACGAAGATGTCTGGTCCACGACAACACGACCTTCTCACTCGACCGACACACCGATCACTTTCTCACTGACGCCTCATTTAATTAAGCTTCAGGTTCAACCCTGGAAAGAGATATATATAGAGAGAGAGATAGAGAGAGTGAGAGAGAGAGAGAGAGAGATAGCGAGAGAGGGAGAGAGCGAGAAGAGAGCTTAAATAGACAAGACGTATGCACTAACAATGTAGCAACAGATATATCTGTTACCTTAATCTTTGTGACGGTAGCTCGAGTGTGTCGAGTCGTCTTGAAGAGAAGCCTTGTGCTTCTGAACCTTGACGTTAAACAGACTACAACCTAACAATGTAGCATACAACTAGAATGGCTGACTGATAATTAATATTAAAGGAAGCAATGCGACAGAAGTTACAAGAAAGCATTGTAATCTACTACAAGAAGGCTATTAAAAGACCCTAAAGGAATAATACTGCAGAAGTAGAAGAATAATATGATAGTTAAGGAGTAAAGGGTATGGTAACATATAGGAATAGATATAGAAGTCACTAGCACACAATAGCATAAGGAAGGGACTTTAAGACCCCATTATGCGATAGTACCCTCGTGGTACAAGGTTACAGTCAGTGTAGCGACTAGAACTCTGCAGGTCTGAAGTAAGAACGATCAAATAGATACAAATTTGGCACGAAAATGAGTTGCTAAATTATTATGATCATAGCACAGCGTTCAACAATTATAATATTTATTTGGCCTATCAAATGTTATTGGCTATAATTTTATAACTTCTAATCTTCTAATATAAACTTTTCGCTTTTATATGCTCAACAATAACTTCAACCTTCCAGAAATTTAAAGCAGAAACAAAACTTAACTATCCTAATTATATATGCAGGTGCACTTTTACAAAAACGGTTAGAATGTTGTTAGTGAAATAGAAAACTAAGCTCATAAATTAAGCAACCTACATGTAAGTACAATTATGCCTTAAATATACATCTACCCATGATGATAAAGTCATGTTGATCAATTATGCAACTTTTGGTAATCAAATTTTATTATCACTCACCGACAATTTGAAAAAAAAAATATATATATATATATAAATTCTCTAATACAAATCACTATAAAATCACTATTTTATCAAATGTTAAATCACTATTAACTGTTGATCGAATAGCATAATAATGATCACGTGACTTCGATTTATGTATTTATTCTTATTATTTATTCATTTATCATACGCATTCCACAAGAGCTACAGTACATGACAAATGTTCTACAATAGAAGAAAAAGCGTATGAACGGAAATAAAGGCCTTGGTGAGGCACTTACATATTCCGTGTATAATATGATGGTGCTGGTAGGTTTGAAGTATGTGGTAATAGCTAATAGCTCAAGTTAAAAAATGCCACATAACTGAATGCCTATGAAACTGTTTCACAGGCAACATACACATAAACAGAACAAGACTTGCTACAGCTTCCCTTCACCGTAGAAATTTATCAAAAACAAGTTCAAAGAGGAGTGAAATGTTAGTATTATACAATTAATGTTTAAGTACGCACTACTTATCACACTACTGAAATCAACATACTGTCATGTCTCGACATTGCTCGAATCATGTAATAAAAACAACCCAGGGAGAGTTTGAGATTAAAATTTGAATAGAAATTCAAACTAATTTCCATCAATTTTAATGAGAAAAATTAAAATAGAAATCAGCAGCTTTAACGATTCTAGACTTGCAGACAGGGGCGGATCCAGGAATTTTTTAAGGGGGGGCCGAAATTTATTTTGAGAGTGCTCACATTTTTTTCTTATGCCCCGCCTTCTTCGGGACATGTGACGCATCCAGAAAAGTTTTATGGGGGGAAGGGCTAACAAAATTTACAATATAGGCCTACATATAGTATATATATATATATATATATATATATATATATATATATATATACTGTATATATATATATATATATATATATATATATATATACTGTATATATATGTGTGTGTGTGCGTGTGTGTGTGTAGGCCTATATAAATATATTAATATATAGGCCTATATAATAATAAAACAAAATAATAATTTATTAAAATAATAAAACTTCCTTAACAAAACAAAATCATCTTTGTTGGGAAAGGTTCTCTAAAACTAAAAGTTGCTCTATTTTTATTCATACTCATGAGAACTTAATTTCTGACATGATATTCGTAGTTGTTTTCGTTTAAGTTTCGATGAGATTTAGCCAAACATAGCGTTCAAAACGCAGTATGTGCCACTCTAATAAGAACACAATATACAAACATATTCAGTATTACTCGAGACACTTCAATGTAGGAATCAACGCATAGTAATGTAATGTAACGAAAGATCCATCATTTTAAGAATTAAAGTAGAAATGAATTATATGATATTAGAAATTTGACAGTCGTAGGAAAAAAAAAAAAAAAAAGAATTAAATTATATATTGGAGTTGATATTTTGAAAGATAAATGAAATGAAAGTTGAGTAATTATTTTCACAATATGAAATAAAAAATTGTAAATGTTGCCCGTATATTAATTATTAATTAACGCTGGCATAATTTAACAGTTTCTTTTCCCTGACTGCGTCGAATTATCCACATAAGACCATTATCTACAGTGACAAAATCGTTGAAGCGATACAGAAAATGATTGGCTACAAGGATACCAATCGCCGATTGATCAAATCGATGGCAATGAGCATATTCAGCGATTTTATCAAAAAACCTACAATTTAACTCAGTTATCGGAGCAAAACATTTCTCTACCAGTCCACATAGCAGCCACCATTTCATGATATTCTCATAAACATCGAATGTACGATAAATTAGCATTACAGTAGCACCAAGCATAGTAGTATGAATTGCATCATTCTTCTTGATTGGTAAATAGATGTACGTAAGTTCATGAGTTGTAGTAAAAATTGAATGCCCGCTGTTAACAAATGACATAAAGCCACCGTTGCGTATAACTTTCTGGTAAACACTATTCATCCTGCTACTCCTAAACCGCACAGACCCATCAACCCAGAACACTCCAGAATGTTGCCTCAGTACTTCCTAAAGCAACAGTGACAATAATAATAGTAATAATAATAACCTCCAAAAATTTCTATAGCAGTGTCATGGCCGGTGTCCGGTCTTCGAGACAGCTTTACATTTTCCTGGCTGTCAAGCATGTATATATATATTATACATATATATATATATATATATATATATATATATATATATATATGATGGTGTTATTTTTCAATTTTTATATGTAATCCTCAACACGTTTAGAAAAATTAAGACATATGCTTGCAGTATTCGGTATCTAATGCTAAGTGCCATGTTGGCTATGTTTACAATCTATACAGTAAACTTTTATTTAATTTGCATTTAGCTTATTATTATAATTGAACTCCTTATGAAAAATAGTCTCGAAGACCGATATCAGCCATGACAATGCTATAGAAATTTTCGTGAACTATTTTCACTCTGTAAGCTCATGCTTGATATGACGTGGACGTAGCCAACAAGTAGATATCAGATTGAAATGGGGCGTCAAATGTATTTAGAATTTCCCAGCAGCGTTTGACTTTCACTTCAGTTCTCAATTCATTAATTTTGTTCTTATTTAATATTTAAATGTAGGAATTTCAGATTTAATTTTTCTAATTTCAAAGTCTTCAGAAAGTTGATATCCTTTTAGTATCATTAGCAAGAAATTTGGAAAGAGTTCCTTGAGATCCATTTTGGAATACAGGTGAAGGACGTCTCCAACATCTCTCCGAGCCTTACCGCCACCAATTCTAAATTTCATTTTCTTGACATCATCAGCCCTATCTTCGCGTTTTTCTGCAATATTAATTTCTTCGCCTCAATGGTTCCACGATCAGCGTAGAAATCAGTGAAAATTTATACAAATTCTGTTTGGAACGCTTCCGAAGTTGCACTACCGGGTGCATAACAGTTTATTGACGTAATAATCCATGTGAATGTAGTTTGTACTATAATTTCATCAGAAATAAAAGGTGTTCTGGGATTGGAACGAAACGAAATAGGTAAGAAAGGAGCGTGCTTGTTTAAATAAAAAGAAAGCAGAGAATGAAACTATTACATAAAGTTAGCAACAATTTAAGATGGATTTGGATTTAAAGAAGTAGCTATAATAGGCCTATCAGTAGAAAATGAAGATGAATAGATGTAGGAGAGTTTACGATATCGTTTAATAGTTACAGAAACAAAGGAGTTGGTTATCACAGGAAATTTTCAGAAAATTTCAATGTGATCAGACAATCACAACTCTGAAACTCCGAAGTCAATCGACTTAGCCATATCACGGGCAATTAAAGGTCAATGATGTGACCAGAGGTATGGGTATTAAAAGAAATATACTGCCTTTAAACTAAGTGCCTAAAGTGTAGTTGAAAGAGCTGAATAACAGTGATCATCATGTGATTCCATTGAAATCACCCATAGTGATAAGACTGACGGCAATGCATCAATATCCCCACGAAGTGAGGAGAAGTCAGAAAGTAAAGTGGCCTTTGACAAGGATGATGTCTATACACAGTCAATAAGATATATGATTTAGAAGCATGTGAAAGCTTAATCAACTTGAGCTTCAAAGATGGAAAAGATATGCACTTAATGAGGGAAGCAGAAAAGGTATATTTAATAGCAGTAATGCCACCGCCACTACCAGCATAGTTACCATGACCAGAATAGATTAGATAGAAGTTAATAATAGTGAGAATTAAGGACTGAATGTAGAATGAGTGAGTATTCAAAACTGACGAGCCAACTACGATCTGATTATGATTTAACTGTTCAAATATATGAACAGAAAAATGTGACGGCAAATCAGATAGAGAAAGGCACTGTAGCACGCGAGTTGGGAAATTACATGCTAACCGTAAATGTGTAGTGAAGATACATGTACATGTATATCACTGAAATGCTATCAGTGACTGAGAAAAATAATTGTAAGATAATAGTTAAAATTATATTTATAAATATTAATACCATACTTACATGAATAACTGCAGGTTTAAATGCATATTTCTTTCCATGTTGCAGATGCATCGGATATTTGCTGAAGTCAAATCTATGATACTTGACGCCACAGAAGCTCTTAAACTAAATAAATATTTTTTAACATAACATTCTGCTAATCCAGATCAAACCTATCATATAATTTATTATGTACTACGAACAAATTAACATCAAATTTTAAAGAAATTTTTTATCAAGGTGAGAAATTATTTGCCAAATTTAAAGGAAGAAATATATATATATGAGTACACTTTAATATAGAACAAAAATATTAACGGTGGCTCAGATATCTACAGTATACAAGTATCTTCTTCTTCTTGTTTACTGCCTATCGCTAGGGCCGTGTCATATAACTCAAAACCAATTCTATCCTCAGCTTTTCTTTTCAGGTCTATATAAGAATTTTCTATCAAATCATCCAACACACCATGTCTTGGTCTGCCTCTTAACTCTTTCCCAGTCAATCTTCTCTCTAAAACTCCCTTAAGCAAATTATACCCACTGATATTATTTCCAATCCAATTTTTCCTTCTATTTCTTAGCACACCTATTAACTGTCTCCCTGCACCGACTCGTTTAAGTACTTCTTCATTTCTTTAGTTCTGTATGCCATTCATTCCAGGGGAAATTTAATGGTGAGGTGCGTCCCCTTTGCTTCCTCAAATCCAACCTTAGTCTCTCGTGAAGTACACGCGGCAGCATCATTGCGGTTGCCCTATTCTGCAGTGGTCTATACCCACACCCAGGAACAACCTGGTGGCTATAGAAGTACATGTATATCGAAACGTTATTTCTCGTTTATAAGTAATTTAAGGGCATCATTCAATTTTGTAGCAGTAGCGATCCCAATAGATTACTCAAAATAGAAATAGTACGCCTACTTTAAATTACTTCTATATAATTTCTTCTATGTAATTTGTTATGGTGTGTCTGTTGCAATTTCTGTGCTGTAACTTTCTGCGGTTGTCAGATTGAACGAAAATAAACGAATATATTATTATGTATATATACTGCATATCTCTTAGTGCACTGCCTACTGGCAGGTCCATGGTACATAACGCCTCCACTCTTCTCTGTCTTCCGCCTTCCTCTTCATTTCCACATATGAGTGGGTCTTTAAATCATCTAACATACCTAATCTCGGCCTGCCCCTGCCTCTTTTTCCTTCCATTCTACCTTCTATGACCTCTTTATACTGCATATATATACTGTATATATATACTGTATATACATATACAATATATATATATATTATATATATATATATTTATTATATCTATATACAACGTATATATATATATATATATATATATATATATATATATATAGAGAGAGAGAGAGAGAGAGAGAGAGAGAGAGAAAGAGATGTATATATTAGTTACAGAGAAAATATAAGTTTGCCGCCAACTTAAATTTAGCTAATATAGCAAATCAACCTTGCTAAACTAAATTAATCATCATCATCTTCGTCTTCTTCCCTTGAATCACGGTTTACCTAGCGTCGGGACTACTAAACTATATTAAATAATTAAGGTAAAATTATAATGAGAATGTGTACCAAATTAATATAAGAATAATTAAAGTCAACCTTCTTGACCATGTTCTCATCCTGTCTTATAGCGATATCATAGAAATAGATTGTGTAGTTTGGAAAGAACTTCTGAATTAGCGCTATGGTATCAAATGCACGAAGATAGTAATCATCAGTAGCAGCCGTTACAAAAACAAAATCTTCCACATTGCTTTGATTAAGTGTGATGAAATTAGTTAGAGGAAATCCCATATATTTCATCAGCTCATCTGAGATAATTAATGGCTGACCACTCTGGCTTATGTTTGTTTCTGGCCTAGGTACATAGGAGAATCCCACCGTTCTATTATGTAACTTTGCTACAGTTGTATCCTGAAAATGAATTAAGTGTTAAACGTAGACAATATTGATATAGCATCAAACATGTAACTTGTACCAGACGATTGAAAACAATCTGAGAGAGTACCTAAATAGTAACGTTAAAATGGAGAATCATTTCTATACTGCGAAATTGTATTCAATCTTACACTTTTTAATTGTAGCCATGCATGGAGATATTCGTTTGCTATAGTACTCGCACCAGGGTATGCAGTCGGTATGTGGTATATTTTAATTGTTCCTGCTAATTTCTTTGAATATATCTAATATGACGAGTCAGTTCTGTCTCTCTGGTGTAACGCTGAGTGCCATAACGTCATAATTATAATGTACATAACGTCATATTTATAATGTACATAACGTCATATTTATAATTTACATAACGTCATATTTATAATTTACATAACGTCATATTTATAATGTACATAACGTCATATTTATAATTTACATAACGTCATATTTATAATGTACATAACGTCATATTTATAATTTACATAACGTCATATTTATAATGTACATAACGTCATATTTATAATTTACATAACGTCATATTTATAATTTACATAACGTCATATTTATAATTTACATAACGTCATATTTATAATTTACATAACGTCATATTTATAATTTACATAACGTCATATTTATAATTCACTGATCGTTAAGCGAATATTATCTCAATCATTTATCGAATTCTAATTTATGGCGAGTATATACATGTATTTAAATATCATGTTAGTCAGATGTTTCAAGTTTTTAGGTTTGTAAGATGTGTTGGGTGGTCAGGTGAGCAAGTCAGTGACGTGTGTCAGGCAGGTCAGGCGTGTCCGGTGTGTCAGGTGTTTTGTGAATGATTCAGGTTTACTAGGAATAGTCAGGCGAGTCATGTGATTGAAGTTATTCAGGTAGTCAGGCGATTAAGGTGTCAGATGTGTCAGGTAATTCAGGTGAGATAGGTGTGTCAGTGGTCTCAAGTAGTCAGGTTAATCAGGTGTGTCAGTAATAGTGTTATGTGTTACAGGTTATTCAGATTAGTCAGGTTTGTCGCGTGTGTCAGGTGCTTTATGTTTGTCGGGTGAATCTGGTGAGTAAGGAATAGGCAGGTGAATAAAGAGTTGCAGGTAATTTAGCTACTTTGAGAGTATAAATTTAATCGCAGCGTAATTTTATAATTTATAAATAAAACACTTCTTTCATATCTAGGAAATTAGTACATGTAGATATTGATTTCTTAAGAGGCGTATGGTACTTTGGTAGAACATCCGCTTTAGGATTGGAAGGTTCTGATTAAAATTCTGGTAAGTTAAAACTGGCCATATTTCCTAGATATATGCATTTTTGCAAACGCGAACATCTAGTAATAAATAATGAATGCAACTAATTGTTTTTATTTTTGGAATATATAATTGCCATCTGTCGGCCTTTAAAATCATTTATGCGCTCAAGCTGTTTATAGTTAATGACTGAGGTTGTGTGCGATTAGCTTATGGTAAGCGAAACATGTAAATAAATAGTCAATTATGTTTCTCATATACTGCATATTTGTATACTTGAATATTAGCCTTATAATCATCAACACCATCTTCCCCAGAATCGCAGTTTAGCTAGGGTTGGAGGAGGTTGAAGCCAATTTTGGAGCTGGCTGGTGCCAGTGGCACCAGCCACCAGCCACGGTAAGATATTCGACGGCGGATCAGTGTGTGTGGGGTTCAAATCCTAGGCTCACCCGCCACTGACATAGCTTTCGAGCGAAGAAACTGACGTTAACAATAGCTTGATTAGGGTCGGGATTTTGTAGAAATTTCTGGAACCTAGGGGCTAACCGAATGTCCTTCCTGACTTTGGCTTGAACCATATTCCTTTGCGTGGCCTTTATGACTCGTGCAGTTCACCACGGTGGTTCTATTCCTCAGCAACCCAGATAAAAGAATGGTAAAACTATATATATATATAATATATATATATATATATATATATATATATATATAATATATTATATATATATACCATATTCCTTTGCGTGGCCTTTATGACTCGTGCAGTTCACCACGGTGGTTCTATTCCTCAGCAACCCAGATATATTTATAATTTACATAACGTCATTCTTTTATCTGGGTTGCTGAGGAATAGAACCACCGTGGTGAACTGCACGAGTCATAAAGGCCACGCAAAGGAATATGGTTCAAGCCAAAGTCAGGAAGGACATTCGGTTAGCCCCTAGGTTCCATGTATATAATATATATATATATATATATATATATATATATATATATATATATATTATATTATATACATGTTTATGTATACATGTGTATATATATATATATATATATATATATATATATATATATAATCATACGTCCCTGACCTCATCCTACGTCCCTGACATCATCCTTGTATGAAGAAACGGACGTTGAACCTTTATTATTTATTATATATATATATATACATTATATATATACCTGAATATATATTTGTCAATATTAAATATTTACCTGAGCATGACTAACTTCAGTAGAATTCAAATACTTCCAATAGACTTGGGGTTTGTACGTGAAGAAGACTAGTGCGACCATTATGAAGAGAAAAGCGCTAGCTTTAAAACCAACAGCATAAATTGAATTACATCCATTCTTTTTCAAAGTTGACCGTTGAAAAGATCTGCGCAAAATGCAATAACTAGGTCGAATAAATTAACACTTTTACAAAAGTACACTTTGAAATTTATATTGTTGTTAGTAAAATGTGTCGCTTGAATCTATTGCTACTGGGAGTAGCAGAGTGTTGCAAGAATTAGGCTTGGTACAGCTTCATGTAACACATAAAGAATGGGGGAATGATTATAACAAACTTTAATCAAAGAAAACCGAATTAAAGTGTTTTTGTAGATGTTTTATGAGTTAAAAGTGAGAGGAGTTTTTAAAAGAGCTAATATATTTATGTTTATCTCTCTCACTTTCTCTCACACTCTCTCTCTCTCATTCTCTCTCTTTCTCTAGTTTTCTGCCTAGTGGCAGGTCCAGGGTGTATAATCCTACTCTTATGCAGATTTTACTCTCCAAAAAAGCACTCCATCGATCAAAGAGTTAATCCCTTTGCCAAAGTCTATGCATTATCAAGACTTTAATGTGGCCCATATATAGCTTCCGTGTAGTATGGTTTTTATATTCTTTACCATAGGCTACAAGAATCATGAAATCACACGTGAGTGTATCTAATAGAACACACTGTATATCTGATAGGCAAAAAAGACCGATACGGATTTTATAAAGAAGCTAAAGCATTTGAAATTCTTTCACATCTATCATGCTACCAAAATGAATCCACTCGGATAAACTCTGAGAATCGAAATCAAGTTGAGAGCAGTTGCTCCACATTTCTCTTTGCTAAAAAAATTAAACAAAGTAAACACGCATTATACTGAAATGATCGACTATGTTGATATCTGTCACTTTTTAATACCACATGTTTAATCCGTTAGGCAATTTAGACCATTTTCCGTATAACCAGTCCAGTGAATGTCCGGTATTTTACTCTCAGATAAGCGCGGCTGGGATTCGAACCAGCGTTATATTCACTTGATTGTTCAATTCACATCAGGATCTGTCATTTAAAATTTCATGACGTTACCACTACGTTATTGAGACATGCAATATATCGTATAACACTCTGACTCTAAGTGACATAACTTTTCATCTGATCTCAGATGATTTTAAATCCATCGTTTTGTCCATAGTTACCTCATAACATGCGCCTCTTAAGTTTGGTAGAGCTTTATTGTGGACACAAATAAAGGAAGTTTAGATGTTTTCTCTGAAAATGCTACTAGATGCGTGTTTAATGGCGGCTTTCCTACTCTTGCAGCGATTACTAGCTTGAAGTTGCAAACATCAAACTTATTTCACGCTGTAGTAGTAGGCCTACTCGTCTGCATATTATTTACCTTTAACTACAACAAACAAAAACTCCGCTTACCAACATGATCAGAGAGAGAGAGAGATAAGAGAGAGAGAGTCTATCTCTCCATGCTTCCCTCTTAAACTGTCTCTGTATGTCAAACACTGCAATATTGAATTAATTACATGTTTTTGCTAAATCACTATTTGGTTAGTACATGTAAGAGCCTTTAGTATCAGAAAATATTTTACTTACAATACTAATGAGGTATTCAACATTATGAAATCTGTTGCTATTATGTAGCTGATATGTAGCCGTTTACTCGTATTTAGCAACTACCAGCAGACAATTAACTTTCTAGTTACGAAAGTCAGGTCATAGAGGTAATTTTACAAGGCGTTACGCAGCGGTCGGTTAGCTAAAGTAGAAGCTCTAGACTATTGATGTTAATTGAAGCATTTCAATCGTAGGCTAAGCTTTGTAATATTTTCCAACTGGTACGGGCGAGCAGGTAGAAAAATGATCGCCGTACTTTTTCGATTATATCTTAGAAAAATACTCGAAAAAATTAAAGGTTCAGATTTTGTCCAGAACCAAATCTGAAAATTGATCAGATTTTAAAAATGTTAAAAGCTGAACAGCGGCTATTCAGAATTTAATGTGTCCATAAAATCTAAATAGCCACTGCAAAAATTAAACTGAATCCTGCCAGCTTATTTTATTGCTTTAAACAGCTCTTACCAAAAACAGCATCATAGTATTGGTATAAGCTGGAACTTATGTCTTAATTAAGCCATTATAAATAAATTCTTCATTAAAATATTTTTAAAAAATTTATAGCCAACTACAAGTTATTTATTTAATTAATTATGCGTATTTATAATTCCTTCTAATTATATAATTTATATGAATTATAATTTCTATAATAATTTATCCTTCTGATGGAGCTGATAATCTGCCAGTCATGAATTTGTCTGGCTTGAGGTTCTGCTCCTTTAATTGTATATTTCACTGGCTGGAGCCAGTGGCGAAGTCGGTAAGATGCTCGGCCGCTGATCAGTATGTACGGGGTTCAAATCCTGGGCTCGCCCGATACTGACATCGCTTTCGAGTGAGGAAACTGACGTTAGCCTTAGCTTTACCAGCTTTTATATCAGTAAAAAACCTGCTTGCCTATCATTATAAATTTGTGTGACAAGCATGATATTGCGCTTTTACAGGAACATCGGTTGCTACTTAATGAAGTGAGTTTGTTAAATCGAATTCATCCACAATTTTTGTCTATTGTTTTATCTGCTGTTAATATAGATGATGATGTTTTAATAGGCCGACCAAATGTTGGCACAGGTACATGTATTTCGCTTAGAAATGACTTATTAAATTTTAGCTATTGCTCCGGAGTGTATAATGATGAGTTCAGAATAAATGGACAATGAGAATGAGTGGATGGTAATAGGTCTATAATAACTGGAATTGAATTCAATACAGTTATTAGCTCTGTGAAAATTATTTTAAAGAGTATAAAGAATAGAGAGTCTCAACATACTGTTACTGCTGAAAGTTTTAATTGCAGTATTGCTGCCAGGTTTTATAATGAGTGTCTATTATTTTTAAATGATAACATTCCACTGTGTCTAAAGTGGCTAGACTAGGTAATTACTACATTAACTACTAATTAATTATTACATATTCATCGGTGATGATGGTAATAGATGGTCATGGATGGACTATGTCCTTGCCAGCAGTACCCTTGATCATTTAATTACAGAGGTCACTATGGATGGTATTTTATTCTCAGATCACAAAGCAGTTTCCGTTCACATGAGCATTTGCATTGATAAGAATGTTAAAGTAGTGCCAATGTTAATTATATTAATAAGAAATCTATGAAATGTATGCCATGATGGAATGAATGTAATTCAGCTATTTTAGCATACCGTGCAAATTATCTGGATAATCTTTTGAGTAGGACTAAAGTTGATGTACCATTTCATATTGCCATGGATTCTAGTTATGATTCTAATTTGAGTTTTTCAAAAGTTGACAAATATTACAAAGCATTTTAATATATATAAATAAAGCTGTTTTAGATGGTACTGAATCTCGTAGGACTACCAATGCTGCGTATATTTGCTTCGGGTTGAAACACTCACGTTAATGAAAGCATTCGCAAGCTAGTGACAGCTTTATTTCTTGGTCCGAGGCAGGAAAAACCTAGGAAAAGTACACTTTTTGAAGAGATGTGTAGTTCAAGGGCTAGATTTAAATTATCTTTAAGATTTAGTGAGCTGAATCAAGAGTCTCTAAAATCTGATGCCTTATCAAACAGTTTAGTTAACAATAATGTTAACAAATTTTGGTCTGAGATTTCAAAAACCAAGGACAGTAATGTTAGCAGTAATGTAGTTAACATTAACGGTGCTTCTGGAGCTCATGACATTGCTGATATGTGGAAAGATCATTTCAGTAAATTGTATATTCGTGTTGCTATCTCAGTACATTAAGCTTCTTTTGAAAATAATAATAATGATTAAATTGTTTTACAAAGACTGTGATATTGTTACCTATGTCAGCCTGTGATGTTAATAATGCATTTAAGATATTAAATAGGGGTAAGGCAACCGGACCTGAGAGGCTTCACATTGAAACTTTTATATTTGGTAGCCATCGTCTGTGTTTGTATCTGACTTTTCTTTTTAATTTGTTCCTTAGGTTTGGTTATGTATCAGCAGCTTAAGTGCTGATTACAGTGCTGATTCTCTTGTTGAATTATAGAAATTGTAATGTATTTGATATTAACAACGGTACCTATTGTCTAGCATCATTATTTATCTAATGGTGTCAGACAGGGTGGTATTCTGCCTCCCTGTTTTGGCAATTCTTGTTTCGCTTCTATATTCGCAATTTGATACATAGAGTTATTCACTCTGGTATTGGTTGCTATTACACTAATAATTTTATCAACTTGCTTGCCTATGCTGATGACATTACTAATTGCTCCAGCCTGACACGCCCTGCAAAATTTACTGCACATCATTGAAATAGATTCTAAAGAAATTGTAATGGTTTGTAACACAACAAAGACTGTGTGCGTAGTTTTTAATCCACTCATGAAGAGCAAAATAGTATGCGATAAATTTCCACATTTTGTTTGGTCGGTCATCAGCCTGATTTTTTAAAATGTTAGATATTTGGGTCAACTTATTGATAATAATATATGTGATGATTTCGATATTAAACTTGAAATCTGGAAAAAAATTTATATGGGCAATGTATTAAAATGTAAATTTGCTTTATGTTCGTTGACAGTTAAAGTGAAATTGTTTGCCAAATTTTGTCTTTGCTTTTATGTCTTAGCAATTTGGAAGAAGTATAGTCAAACTATGAATAAACGAATAGAATCTTGCTGTCACAAGTGTGTTAAATTATAGTTTACAATTCCATAAGTACAGCCGTATAATTGAAGATTTATTGAACAATAGGTTTACCCACATTCAATACAGTGATAGATAAAGCAGTTAGCTTGTCTAATCGCGTGCTAAGCACACGTAACTCACAAAATAGAACATTTTTTCTATTGAATGTTCTATTTGAAACATGCATCTGCTATTGATCACTGTATTTATAGCGGATGCTAAATTCGATTTTTTTTTAAATTTCAGTTTTTTCTCAAAGTATGAATATGAACTGTTTTAATGTCTGACATAAAATAAAGGGGCGATGATATTGTATGCAACAATTCTGATGCTTTAAAATGTTGTTTACAAATATATAATATTAAGGTTTAATATGTTATAAAATTAGTCTGAAAAAACTTTAAAAATCTATAGAACTAATAGTTCTACATCTTGATGTATTGATCACGCTTTGTATATATATATATATATATATATATATATATATATATATATATATATATATATATATATATATATATATATACAGTGTACATGTATACAGGCCTATATATAGTTTCTAGTAGGAACCTGACTATTTAAAGCAAATAATGGGTTCCTATTCCGTCCTTGTTTAATATATTATCTCTCTCTTAGTGCACCTATTGGCAGGTCTATGGAATATAACTTCACATTTTTCAATCCTCTCCTTTGCTCCTTATATCAACATACAAATTATTTATCAACTCATCCAACATCCTAACTCTCGGTTTTCGTTAAGCCTTTTTTACTTTCATTCTTACTACAATTACCTCATCATTCCCTCTCAGTACATGACCCATCCAGTTATTCTTTCTATTCCTAATGATATTTATCAATTGTCTATTTATCCCATTACTATTTAACACTTCTTCTTGCGTAATTAGTCAGTCCATTTGATCTTCTCTCTGATCTTCGTAATTTTGTCCGTTAATGTGATCTCCTCTAACGATACTATAAAAATGAATACTCATTCTATGACATAAATTAATATTGTCTAACACTATCATAATATTATAATGCAATACCTGACAAATTTTTAAAAGATAAAAACTCATATGGATCAACTTAACTTAAGAAATTTAAATCTGATAAATATTTGTAAAAATGATGTTATACTCATATCATTCAACTTAATTTAATTAATTAACAGTATAGAATAACGTATCGGATGATAATGGCTAATGGCTTGCTTGACTTATCGTCTTTTGGAAGGTTCCCGAAGGAATTGGGTTGTCCTGGCTGAGGTGATATAGTATTGAAGGCCCAATTCTAATGTTATCTCTACGCTACAGAACAACACGAGATCTAACTTAACAATATTTAATCACACATTCAATTACAATTCACGCATCACAAGTAAAAAAATAACCTACAGTTCGTAAACATAATTCAATTACAAACTGTTACTATATTCTTACATAACTTAACTTCATTCATACAAACATACATACCATACTAAAACATTCTAAGTACCTGTGACATGGCGACTACTCAAGTCAACACACCAAACCGACTCGACTTAACGTCAACCTCTCAAGTTGACTTTTAAACCCCAACTCTCCTACTCGACCGCAAGTCTAACTACTAGTGTCAGGTGTTCGAGTCTCACTCAACCCTAACTCCCACTGAATTCAGTTAACTTACTCAAGTCAAGTTAATAATAATCTGTAGATATCAATTCAATTAAGCATCCGGTTCAAACCAGAGAAAGAAGGAGAAAGAAAAATATTCAGTGATATCTCCATAGACAAAGCATAGAACCTAAAGATATACATAAAACATACCTAAAGAAAGACCTACTACTAATTAGTAGCTTAACGGAAGCTCTAGAACATAGGTTGAATAAGCATTGCACAATCACATTGCAATCTATACAAGAAACTATAAATGGGTTACAACGGAATATTACCGAAGTATAATAACATCATTACCGGACAAAGGGTAAGACAACAAGGTAAAGGATAACTGGGTCATAAGTTCACAATAGCATAAGAGAGGGACGTTAAGGACCCGGTTATGCTATAATAGTTATAGTCTGAAGTCACTGAATGTGAGGAGTAAAACGGTTAAGTAATACATTATATATATAAATCTTTATAACATCATCAAAACGTGGTAGCAAGTTACATACAATAAGCAAACAAAAAATACCATAAAAATATCAGAAAAATACCATCAAAATATTAGCAGAGATATAAAAAACCAAATAACCCAACTTCGTGCAAGCAGCCTTTAACAAAGGATACACGATTCTTTTGCCCAGCCCGAGATTGTCAAACACAACATGTAGAGTCTGATACAAGTACAGTCTGTAGTCAGGTTGAATAAGAGTAAATTCAATGGTACAATAACTTTCTCGGAAATGCGTCGTGTTTTCGCAAAATCGAGTTGCTTTATACCTTAGTAGACAAGACACAAGCTTCGTCAGTGCATCAGGGTCGTCGGTAAAGATTACCTTTTTGTAGTGCATAGCCAAACGCAAGTCCAAGTAATATAACGCTTCTAATAAATTCTATCCTCATCATTCCTTTTCATCTCTATATATGAATTTGTTGCCACATCATTCAACACCCATATCTCGATTGGTCTTCCTCTAACTGTCTTTCCTTCCATTCTTGCTTCTTTTACATCCTTTGCAAACCATCCCTCCTTATAGCATATCCCAACCAGCTTTTCTCTCTATTTCTAATCACATTTACTAACCTTCTATATGTAGAGACTCTTTCCAGAACTTTTTCATTTAAAATTTGTCATTCTCTATAGCCACATTTCCAGCGTCCCTAGTTCCAGTTATCGTCTTTCTTTAGTGTCCACGTTTCACATCCGTTCAGAAGTGTCATCAACATTTTCACAACCTTTATCTTCGTTTTTCCACACGCATTTTGCTAGTATTTCATTTCACCTCCAAAAGCCTCTTTCGTTTGCGCTATTCTACATTTTATTTCCGTTACGCACTTCTCACCAGCCATGATGCGGCGGCCGAAACAATTGAAGCTGCTTACCCGTTCCTATCGCGAATTATTCAATGTAATATTTACTTCTCTATGATTCCTAGACACTCTCATAACCTTTGTCTCCTTTACAGTAATCTTCATGACATATCTAAATGCTGTGACATTCAGACCATCCATAGTCTATTGCAATCCTACTTCGCTACTAGCGAGCATACCATTATCATATCCAAACATCACACCTTTCAGTAATTTACCTCCAATAGATATCCCTTCCTCTATATCTTCTATCGCCTCAACCATTACTGCCTCGGCATCGAGATTAAACAGCATTGGTGAAATACAACATCCCTGTCTTAATCCCATCCCATTTCACTCTCCTCAGAGAACTCTTGATGGATTTTGACTATTGTTTTCTAATCTATGTACTAATTTAAAATCAATTTCCTATCTCTCCAGTCAACTCCAATTCTCCTACATAGTACTTCATAGTAGGGCCTATACAAGGCTGGTCAGTGTACAAGGCTCTTCAGTGTACAAGGCTCGTCAGTGTAGAAGGCTAGTCAGTGCAAAAGGCTCGTCAGTGTACAAGGCTCGTCAGTGTAAAAGGCTCGTCAGTGTACAAAGCTCGTCAGTGTACAAGGCTCGTCAGTGTAAAAGGGTCTTCAGTGTAAAAGGCTCTTCAGTTTAAAAGGGTCGTCGGTTAGCCGCGCAAATAGCTGCTTTATGTATCAGAACATGTTTCAGGATTTATTAGTGACGCCACTGCTGTACAAATGGGCCTATTATGTGCTGTGCGAATACAATATGCCCGATATGACTGCTTTCAAATATAGCTTCTTTTCATCAGAATAGGCAACGCCAAAAAAATGCATTCTTTTGCTAGACATATCAAAGGACATGCAATGAGATCTCTCTTAGTGCGCAGTACTACACCCACTGTTTCTCTCTCTCTCTCTCACTCTCTCTCTCTCTCTCTCTCCCATTCTCTCTTTCTTTCTGCTTTCTTTCATAGTAAAAAGCTGGTAAATCTAATTTTAACGTCAATTTCCTCACTCGAAAGCTATGTCTTCGACGGGCGAGCCCAGGATTTGAACCCTGCACATTCTGATCCGTGGTCGGATATATTACCGTCAACGCCACTGGCTCCAGCCAGTGCACTGACTATTGGCAGGTCCATGACATTTAACTCCTCCACATAGTTCTATCCTCTGCCCTTCCAGTCATATCAATATATGATCTAAATAGCCGCTTGCCTTGTATCTTTGACTTGCACTGTTTTGATCTCGTTTTCTCTGGTGGTCTCTGTGTACTCAGTCGTTATCGTGTGGTGCTTTGGCGCTTGTTTGTGTAGAGTCTGCAAGAGACGTCCCTGACTTTGCCATATTGCGAGGAACCGGAAGTTAAATTCTTATTGATTGATTGATTGATAGCAATTATTAGTAATAGTCTAGCATCCCAAGTCTAAGTCTTTATTCTAATCTTTTTCCTTCCAGTCTTCCATAAATTTCCTCTTTCAGTAAACCATTCCCTCTCAGTATATGTATCTAATTCTTCTTTCTTATCATTATGATGTTTTTCAATTGTTTATTTATGCCAACCCTATTTAGCATTTTCTCGTTAGTAATTTTGTCAGTCCATCTGATCTTCTTCATTCTTCTCCATAGCCGCATTTCGAATACTTCCAGTTCTCTAATATCCTCCTCTCTTAACGTCTATGTTTCACAATCGTACAGGAGCGTGGTTCACACTAAGGTCTTTACAATCTTTATTTCATTGGGCTTCTTCAAAAGTTTTGTTAGTAGCTATTTTCCCTTGCTGTAGGGTCTCTTATGATTGAGCAATTTTACATTTTATTTCGGTTCAATATTCACCATCTTCTCTTACGGTTCGCTACGTCCAAAATATCTGAACTCATTACCTGTTCTAACATTTTACCACCTATTTCTACAATAACTCCTCCTCCATTTATAGACACCCTTATCAGTTTGGTTTTCTTATATTAATTTCAATTCTGTACTTTAATAATGATGTAATGTTTAGGCAATCCACAATTTTCTGTAAGCCCACCTCGCTACTTGCAATCATTCGAATCTTGATAGTAAGCAAATCTTACATATTTCTCAAGCTTACCTCCAATTTACCTTCGTCTATGTTATCCAGTGCTTCCATAATCATTGCTTTTGTGTAAATGTTCAGTAAAAGTGGTGACATACTTGTCTTGCCTTACTCCCCGTTATATTCCTTCTTCTTTCGATAACTCCCGTTAAATTTTGATAATTGCCTATCGATTTATGTAAAGGTTCATAAGTAATCTTCTTTCTCTCCAGTCCACTCCTATTTCTCTCAATATTTCTAACATTTTCACCCGTTCATCCTGACAAAAATCTTCTACATAACTTCAAAGCTTAAAAGACCTTATTTCCTAGTTCTAATTTGCGATCATATATAAATCACAGGTCCCTTATATTTTAAACTTGCATCGCATCCTTTTCTAAATCTAGATTGTTATTTAATTAATATCATTTCTACCCTTGATTGAATGAGTTAGTTTATTACTGTTAGACAAATAAGATTTTCGTTAACATTTTCGTTTACATTAAGCTAATTTTTCCGTAGTCCGAATATTCTATTGCAGTTTTTAGGAATAGGGATAATTCCTGATCTGGTAAAGCCCTGGGGCCACGTAGCGGTATAGTATACATCCATGCAAAAATTGAGTGTTTGCAGTCCTTCTCATTCCAATATTTTTTAGAATTATGTTGGCACGTCATCAATTCCTTGTACATTTCCTTTCTTAATTTATATTATGGCTTTATAAATTTATCCATTCGATATATTTGCTCCTTTTGGTCGTTTTTCGCCACAAATTAATTTCACATTAACTTAAGATAAATGTTCTCGGGTCACATATTAAGAATGCATGATGATAGATGTGCTAAGACTGCAATTTATTGGAAGCCAAACCAAGCAAAACGGAAAAGAGTAAGACTTAGGATTACTTGATTCAACACTATCAAGGAATATTTGAGAACATTTAACATTTCGTGGGAAGAAGCTGCGAGGATTGCTGATGAGAGAAACGAATGGAGGAATGTTGCCGGCCTATATTCCGTTATGAACGCAAGGGTGCTTTAGGTTATTCTTAAATCAGAGCCGGCTGCTATTGCAGCGCCAACAAAAGACAGGGAATATCAATAACCATGGAGAGGAAAAGTAGGAAATAACGCAAACTACAGCAATTAAGAAAAGAAACTATGTACCACATTCGGTATGTCATGTGTGTAACTATACCGAATAAAATAAAGAACTGATGATGATGATGATGATGATGATGATGATGACGATGACGATAACGATGACGATGACGTTGACGCTGATGATGATGATGATGATGATAAACCATCGTCATTTCTGTTATGGTTTAAAAGATTTTACATTTCTAACTTTGTAAGTTGCGCAACTTTGAAAATGCCTAAGAACCCTAAAAACCTAGGTTTTTAGGGTTCTTAGAACCTAAAAACCTAGGTGAAAAAAACACTATTTTTCCAAAACAAATATAGCTATATTTGTGTTTTTTTCACCTCTTCCATTGTACAGGGCCCTAGTTTAATATGGGCTCCTAGGGCTAGGCTCCTATATATTCACGAATATTATATCATGTTTTTTGTTTAAGAAATCTCTCTGTCGTTGTTGACGACCGTACCTACGTAGCACTTATAACTCAAACAATTCCCTTTATATCTAAATTTGGACTGATTTTCTGGATTTTGGAATTTGCACCGTGTGGGACCTTGTTTTTGCTCGCTGGCTTGATTTTTTCGCAATAGTTCCCGATGTTGACATTGATGACTGTAGCACTCTAATTGTTGTTATGTTTCCCTTAGACTGATTACCCGAATTTTGGCTCCTGTCATTTATGGACCCTGCTCATAGGTTTTAATTTGTTTCCATAGTATTCGATGTTGTCATGGACGACAGTAGCACTGTAGTCGTATTGTTGTTGTTATTGTTGTTGTTGTTGTTGTTGTGTTGTTAGTGTTTTGTAAAATTTAAATGAAGATCTCTGTTGAATTATATTTTTATATTAAATATCGATTTAAAATAAATCGAGATATACGTTAAATAATCGAGAAATACGTTAAATTTATTAAATCCACAGTGATTTCATCTTCATGAAATCACTGTGGATTTAATAAGTTTAAAATTTAAATGGGGAATAATATAATGACGATTTTGCAAGGCTAATGCTTGCGAGCACTACAATCTGACACATACATGTAGCCAAGGTTAAGTGTGGGAGTTTATGCTCTCTATAGTGATATGTGCCTAATCTCAACATATATAAGTTAAAAATAAATATCTAAATATAAATAAATATTTAGTTCACAGCTAAAATCAGTAAACACTAGATCAAAAACAAATCAAATTGATTATATCATTACACAAATAAAAAACAAACACATGATAGAAAATAGCAGATCTTATAGTGGTCATTGGACAGATACAGATCATAAACTAGTAATATGTCAAATAAAATTTGAAAAAATACATAAAAGAATAAAACCAAATATAAGAAAAAATGTTTGTAAACTAAATCTGGAAAAACTAAGTGACAACGATATCAAAGAAAAATTCCAAGTTAATATACAACATGATTATGATAAACTTGTAGAAGAAAATAAAGAAATAAGCTGGAAGAATCGTTCAGAAATAATAAAAAAATAGTAGTATAAAATATCTCAATCAGAAAAAAAGCATGCAGATAAAAAATACATAGTAAACCCTTTAATTAGTAAACTCTCTGCAAAGCAAAAAGGCATAAGAAATATAATGGAATCCACAACAAATGAGAACTTGAAAAATAAAATGAAGAAAGAAAGAAATGCCGCAATGAAACGTCTACATAAAGAAATAAAAATTGAAAATAGTCAAAAAGAAGAAAGAGAAATAGAAGAACTCGCAAACACAAAAAACGACTCTATCAAAATGTTCAAAGTCTTGAGAAAGATAAATAGACAAAACCCAAAAGAAAAACTATTTTTAAGAGAAAACAGTAACATAATACAAAATGAAAATGTAATAAATACAAAAATAACTGAACACTTCAAAGATATATTTTACAACCAAAATACAGAAATATTAACTGAAATTAAATCTGAAAAAATGAAGACACCTTTCTCTATAGATGAAATAAAAAATGCTGTCAGGAAATTAAAAACAAATAAAAGCCCAGGATCTGATGAAATCACAGCAGAAGAACTAAAAACTGTCCTGACATAACTTACAATGAAATTGCTAAAATACTCAATAAAATGGCTGAAACAGGAAAATATCCAGAAGAGATTAAACTAGGAATATTAATACCCTTACAAAAACCAGGAAAAGTAAAAGGCACATGCAGCAATTTAAGACCCATAATTTTATTAAATCTTATCAGAAAGATACTGTCAATTGTAATGATAGATAGAATATACAATAAAATTGACAAAATAATACCAGTTACTCAAGCAGCCTACAGACCAGGCAGAAGTACCACGGAACACGTCTAACATTAAAACTTCTTATCGAAAAAGCAATAACAAACAAAAACTCAGAAATAGAAATCATGCTTCTAGACAGGAGTAAGGCGTTTGATACTGTCAATAGAAATAAATTATTAGAGGATTTAAGTAAAATAATTGATCAGGACGAACTGCATATAATAAAACTTATCATTGATGATGAAATTTTTAAGAGTTAAAAATGGAGATGTAACTGGAAATGAGTTTGAAACTAATATTGGAATACCACAAGGAGATTGCTTAAGCCCGGTACTTTTCACATTTTACCTTGCAAATAGCTTAATCAAACATGAGAACCAAATTCAAATAGCAAACCAAATTGAAGAACACTCATACTCCAAAGAAAATATACCATATGAAGAATTAATTCCTAATCATATTATAGAACATAACTATAGCATAAAGCGAGAAATGGGTATAAATATTGATCAGCAGTTTGCAGATGATATTGCATATGTAAGCACATGCAAAAATATAACAGACAAAATTCAAAAGGAAGTCAATGAAAAACTGAATAAGAGAGATTTAAAACTAAACACAGATAAAACAGAAAAATATACCATTGGAAACAAAAATGATCAGGAATGGAAGAAATGCAAATATTTAGGTTCTTACTTGGATACTGAAAGAGACATGATTCATAGGAAGCAATTGTGTATGACTATTTTAAATTGACATATTTCATAGAAGTCTATTAAGAAAAATACTTAAAATATATTACCCTCACATTATAAGCAACGATAACTTATACATCAGAACAAATGAAAAAATGAAGTCTTGCAATTAAAACACGAAGACTAAAGTGGATAGGTCACTTACTTAGGTCACTTACTTAGGTTACCGAACAATGCACCTGTAAAACTTGCTTTAAATGAGAATAAAAAATCTCGTGCAAAACAAAGAGGTTGTCAAAATAAACAAACATGGATCAAATTAGTAAAAAAGATCCATAAAGAAAGACCATGCTTTTTGTAGTAATATCATTTTATGAAAGAATTATTAACATCAGTGAGCTGTCTAAACTTGATATCCTAATACATGATTGTGTTATTTATAGTTTTTGGATTGCGTTATTGTAAACATTCTATTCAGATTAGTTTTTTAGGGGCTAATGGTGATTTCTAATGAAATATGATAACAGAATTGGCTTGGATAAACACATGATGTGTCTAAACTTAAACTGTATTTTGTTAACATCATTAGCTACACTTTTTTTATTTATGAATATCGATGTACATATCATTTTAAACAATAGTGAGGACTATATATATGAATCTTTATTACACCATCAAGAGGTGGTAGCAAGTTACAAACAATAAACACAAAATAACAACAGTGCATTAAAACAAATACAACTGCATTGAAAATAAACAAAACAAAAACAAAATATATGGTAAAGATGTCCTAATGATCAACTTAATGGCTAGTTAGTCCTTTCATATTATTTATAGCCTACATGTATTTCTTAAAATTAAATTCTGACTTTTATTTTAAGTCTTCATGACCAAATTACATTTATGTTTTGTGTATCTCTCTTTTATGCTTTGTACTCTAAACACATTCATACATAATTTAATATTACATTATTCCTAATATTAAATATCTTACATATTGCTCTACTAAGAGTTAAGTCCAGGCTATTTAAATCCAACATTGTTAGATCAAGCGCCCCAATGGCATAAGTTAAAATTTGAATAACCATTGCTTCTAATAGATGTACTGTAATATAAACATTAGACAAGTGACATAGTTTAGGATACAAAGATACATGCAGAGTAAAATTTACATTTCACATCTGAAAATGAAACTTGTGAGTATGAAAAGATGTGAATGAAAATATGTGAGGATGAATTTGAATGTTGAGGGGATCAGGGATAGGTTGGCTCAGTCGAGATTAAGATGGTATGGGCATATTGTGAGAAAGGCAGATGAGGATGAAGTAAAGAGACTTTGGAGGGAAGAGCTGGATGTTAAGCTAGAGAGAGGTAGACCACAAATGACGTGGAATGCGGTAATTAAAAAGGACATGAAATATAGGGGATTGACTGATGATATGGTGTGGGACAGGGAAGACTGAAGAAAGTCTATTCATATGCCGATCCTGGTTAA
The DNA here is from genome assembly GCA_905160935.1 of Enchytraeus crypticus. Lineage (NCBI taxonomy): Eukaryota > Metazoa > Annelida > Clitellata > Enchytraeida > Enchytraeidae > Enchytraeus > Enchytraeus crypticus. Next base: position 709,276 of record CAJHZI010000649.1, on the reverse strand, counting down.
ACTGAGATTTAAGACGCTGATGATGATGATGATGATGATGATGATCTGAAAACGATATTTTAAATTTTTTCCCAGCTACAATCGTTGCATTCAGATATCTGGTTTCTTTATGTTCTTATTATTGGCCATGACCCTAGGTCCCGTATTCCAGTCTCTTTTTTCAAGTGTAATACAGTATGACTTATTTTTATTTAATTCAAGCCCTACATCATTAAGATTTTTGCAACATAAATTAATCCTAGTTTATAATTCACTTTTCGAAGGCGAAATTATTACTATGTGAGTGCACTCTTAAATTTAATGAAGTCTTGGACTTAGTTCTTTAGTTTCTTTTGTAAACTTTCGTCTACTGGTATAACATTTTTCAGAAGGACTGATGATTAAATTTTTTTAATAGTAATTTTTAAATAAAATTCTGGTAACTATGATTTTAGTTAATGATGATCACATGTTGTTAAGCTCGTTACACTAGTTTTAGACTTTCAAAATGATGGACGGTACAGTTGACGATAGTGGATTTGATAGCGATCAAAGTAGAATGCCTAATGGCACCAACCACGCTTCTGGCTTATTAAATGGAAGCACGCCAGTGATTCCTGAACAAGATCCTCTGTCTTCATCTGATACTGAGGTAACTAACTCTTTGTGATTTTTTCAGATATTAACTTTAGCATATAATGAGTAAAAAATTATTAATTTATTTTCTAATTAATTTAATTTTTAATTAATTTTAGTGTTCAAACAAAATTTACATTTCTACAATTTTAACAAAGTTGTCACTTAACTTTTCACTCTTTTCTTTTTCAAAATTTAATTATTGTTATTATTTTAATTTATTTAATAAATGTTCTTTTCTATCTGTATTTTTATTGTTATTTCCTTTTTAGTTATCTTAATCTCAATTTCGTCTTCTAAACTGAAATCTCTGAAGGGTTATGTTTGTTTCAAAATCATGCTTTTTTTCTCAGAAAGATTTTGACTAAGTGCTGGCTTTTTCAATTAATTAAAAATCATTTGGAGTGCTATTTCAGGCATAATTTGTGTTGCAAAAAATGTATTATATGATCTCGATTGCAACTCTATGGATTCTATGTAGGCCTATGTCTAATATTAGTTCAGTTATGTGCTACCAAGAATACACAATTGCTTTCAATTCTCAACTCCTCAATGCATCGCTTGTTTGATTGATTAGGTGCCACATGTATTTGAATACTTTTGAGCAATGATTAAGTATCTAATTTTTTATTTGTCACACTTTTATTCTTCTTGCATCCAAATTGCAGTTACAAATCCGCTGATACTTTTATTTGTTCATCAATGAGGATTTGTTCTTCTATGAGGATTTGTTCATCTATGATGATTTGTTCATCTATGATGATTTGTTCATCTATGATGATTTGTTCATCTATTATGATTTGTTCTTCTATGATGATTTGTTCATCTATGATGATTTGTTCATCTATGATGATTTGTTCATCTATGATGATTTGTTCATCTATTATGATTGGTTTATCTATGATGATTTGTTCATCTATGATGATTTGTTCATCTATGATGATTTGTTCATCTATGATGATTTGTTCATCTATGATGATTTGTTCATCTATTATGATTTGTTCATCTATTATGATTTGTTCATCTATGATGATTTGTTCATCTATGATGATTTGTTCATCTATTATGATTGGTTTATCTATGATGATTTGTTCATCTACTATGATTTGTTTTTATACGATGATGTCAGCTTATAAATTGCCAATTTGCATTCGTAGATTTTATCGACATCTGCATCAACTTCTGAGGCCTTGAAATCTTGGAGGAAGCCCTCAGATCTGCAGAAAAAAATTGGTTTGTTAATTTGCTGGTATTTATCTTCAATTATAGTTTTTAGTAATCACAGAAATAGCCTAAATTTTTGTTATTGCTTATTTATTTAATGCTGCGTGTGTGTCTTTTATAATTCAGTGATGAGTTGTGCCACTTTCATTATGCCAGGGCCATCAAGAATATTTGAATCAGAACTTGTCTTAAATGATTTATAGATTTTGAAGGAAAAATACCACTGATCTATGAAGATGGATTTGTTAAAAAGGAATTTAGTACCAAGACTTTAAATGTTTTCAGTATTGAGATCATTAATTAGTTTAGTTTTCTATATGCAATATAGGCAATGTTAGGCTGCTATGGGGACTATGATACTCGGCTGCCTGTAATACTTTAATTTAAGTTATTTAATTGACATTTATTTAGTAGCTTTTCGTATGAATTGAGACCCTTTATTAAGTGATATCTAGTCTACTGACAACCTTCATTCATTTTTAATGTAAATTAGCCTTTTTTAATCTAATCATTCTGATGTAATACATTTTCATTATTTATTTCACATGTAGTTGGGGCCGTTATTACTTAGTTTAAGAGAAAATTGGCATTAATTGATTTGATGAGGTGGGATCTTCATTAATGAATTTCTAAGTTGATGATATCCCATATAACTTGATTTTATAAATGAAGTTAGAACTTGTAGTTTTTAAATCGATTTTACTAGAAGTAAAATTTCATTTTAGTTTGCATATTTTTTATTAGCAAAGTCATATGAATTAAAATATATTGATTCATTTAGAAAAGCAAACAATGGCTTCTAGAAAATTGCGGCAAACTGGTTCAGTGATATCCAATCAGCCTTCCACGAAACCTCAGAATGTGGTGTCTAGGAATAGGTAGATAAGATATTCTAAATTTACTGAATTTTCTTTAATTCTGTTTATGTCTCATTTCTTTTAATTTTGTAAATATAATTGGAACCACATTAGTTAATTGCTATGTTAGTGTGTGTATATATATATATATATATATATATATATATATATATATATATATATATATATAATATATATAATATATATGTGTGTGTGTGCGTGTGTGTAGGTTCCTACAAGCATTAAAAAAATATCCTCCTAGCACAATTGCGATAGATTGGTCAATTTTTAATATTTCGCCTTGAAATTTTAAGGTTCTCTTGTGGAGGAATTTAGCCACAAGCTGACCAAATTTTGTAAAAATATTTTTAAGGGAACTCGAGTTATCCAAGTTTTGCAAAACATTTGATTTTTTTCATTTAACACGTAACGTAAAATGCCAATTAGAATCAATTCCTTTTTGAAAATGTGCTAGCCCAGAAAAAGGCCATTAGATGATGGCGACTCTGATTTTGTGCTACAATGTGTGCTCGAAATGAATGCGCTGGTCTTTGATGCCGACCAGAAGTCTTTTCTTACAGATAAAATTGCGCTATCAATGGACTGCTGTGGTAGGTCTTTCCAGATCTCTTGAAGAACAGCCTTTAATTCCATTGTGTTTCTGGGTTTGGGCTTGAAAGCACGATACTTTTCCAACATGGGTCTCCAGACAAAGAATCAGGTGGATTAAAATCTGGAGAATTAGGAGGCCAATCATCCATTTTTATGAAATCTGGCCTGTATTGTACAAGAAAGTATTGTGCAAGACGTGAAGTGTGAGCCGGCGCGCCGTCCTGTTGAAAAATTAAATCATTTGACTTTAACTTGTTGCAGTCTTCAATCAGTTTCGGCAGAAAAGTGTTAGTGTAATACATTGTAGCACAATATCAGAGTCGTCATCATCTAATGGCCTTTTTCAGGGTCAGCACATTTTCAAAAAGGAATTGATTCTAATTGGCATTTTACATTACGTGTTAAATGAAAAAAATCAAATGTTTTGCAAAACTTGCATAACTCAAGGTCCCTTAAAAATATTTTTACAAAATTTGGTCAGCTTGTGGCTAAATTCCTCCACAAGAGAACCTTAAAATTTCAAGGAGAAATATTAAGAATTGACTAAGCTATCGCAATTGTACTGGGAGGATTTTTTTTAATGTGCACCCTGTAAATATAGTGTGACAAATGAAATGCTCTCTGTTTCCACTGCTTTATTTGCCTTTCCACTATTGATCTAGATTTATCTGAGGTCTATGCAGCTAGGTTATGATGATACAGAACTGCTGATTGTTGTTTTTTTTCACTTGGTTGGTCCCTGACATCTCCTTCGGATAAGGAACCAGACATTAAATCGTCATTTTGTTGTTTTTTGGCATGAGCTTTTTTTAGATAGTATTTTTTATATTTTCTTATATAGTTAATACATAATTGCTCATATTATACATAAATGTACATTTGATATATTTCTCAGATTACTGGTGCCGACCAAGTCGGACGTAGCCGCTGGAGCCGCCTCGGACACTCAGCCGCTTGTCATCATCGATATGGACGAGAGGTGCAGTTTTGAAGTTTTCCATTTGGTTTATTAGGCTATTCTTGCAACTTTTAGTAACCTGATAACTTTGTGTTGTATGATGTTTTGATTATAATTATCATTTCTATAGACTCTATCCTCCATGGTCTGCTGGGATATCATCATCATCTTCCTCCCTCAAATCCCAGTCCAACCAAGGTCGGGTCGGGTCTGCTGGGATATATTTTTTTTTAAATGTTTGCTTGCAGAATGATGCTGTACGAGAAAAAAATATTATTTATGTGGTTTAATGTTTAAAATTTTGTACTTCATAAACATACATATTTAGTTATAGTGATATCTGTGCTACAAAGTGTGTGTTTATAGTGTATGTGTGCTTATGTATATGTTTGCTTATGCATATGTATGCGTATGCATGTGTGCTGAAGTGGATTTGTACTGATGTGTATGCTTATGTGTATATTGATTGATAATACTGTGTGTGGTTAGGTGTTAACATAACATTTCAGAGTCAGGAAGCAATTATATGCTTGTTTAAGACTCATCAGGCTCTTAACTAAAATCCAATTAATATTAATAACACATAGTTCAATATAAAACTGAAAACTACATTATACAAGTACATTTACCAAAAAGAACCAAGAGTGTTGGTATAATAATCTTTGAAATATCTGTAAGTCTATATTTTCCATTAAGTCGGTTAAGTCTTGTTGAAGCTATCTAAAAGAGCTCACGTGTGGTGCAAGGTCTTCATTGACCGCTTGTATTTGTTTGCGGTAGACAGGTAAAGAAATGTCAAAAGTTTTCACTGTCTACTGGATTGCCATCTGTAGCTGATTTGGAGTTTTTGTGATCTATTAAAATACTAATGTATACATATTTTCTTAATAAAAGGAAAACGAAAAACTTGTACCGCCATTAATGATTATATTATAGTCATTAATGATTATATTATAGTCATTAATGATTATATTATAGTCATTAATGATTATATTATAGTCATTAATGATTATATTATAGTCATTAATGATTATATTATAGTCATTAATGATTATATTATAGTCATTAATGATTATATTATAGTCATTAATGATTATATTATAGTCATTAATGATTATATTATAGTCATTAATGATTATATTATAGTCAGTAATGAAATATTTATATACTCAATATTCAGCTGTGATTTGATGTTAGGGCCCTCTCGTCTCTGACAATTTGTTGCTTTAAGTTAAGGTTTTGTAAGTTGATTGGTTGATGTTATTGTAGCGCCAGTGAATCGATCGAGTGATATTACTGTAGCGATAATGAATTCATCATCATCATCCTCCTCCCTTGAATCCCAGTTTAACCAGGGTCGGGATACAAATAGACTGTCTCAAATCCTCTCTGCCCTACACCACACCACCAGCCAATCCCCTATTTGAGACTTCTATGCGTTTAAATTTTGTAGCAATTTCTGGAGCCTAGGCGCTCACAAACCGAATGCCCTTTCTGACCTTGGTATGGGTCCTTTTAGCGATAATGAATTGATTGATTGATATTTTGATGTTATTGAAGCGATAATGCATTGATGTTACTGAAGCGATAATGAATTGAATGATTGATGTTTTGATGTTATTGAAGCGATAATGCATTGATTGATTGATGTTTTGACGTTACTGAAGCGATAATGCATTGATTGATTGATGTTTTGATGTTACTGAAGCGATAATGAATTGATTGATTGATGTTTTGATGTTATTGAAGCGATAATGAATTGATTGATTGATGTTTTGATGCTACTGAAGCAATAATGAATTGATTGATTGATGTTTTGATGTTACTGAAGCGATAATGCATTGATTGATTGATGTTTTGATGTTACTGAAGCGATAATGCATTGATTGATTGATGTTTTGATGTTATTGAAGCGATAATGAATTGAATGATTGATGTTTTGATGTTATTGTAACGACGATGAATTGATTGATTGATGTTATTATAGTGATGATGAATTTGCCTCGCCCCGCCTCTCAAAACTCGCTCAGCGTGAGATCACTCAGCAATTGATTAAGGATGGATATAATCTTGACCTTGAACCAGATGATGAAGACCTTGACCTTATTCCTCCTAGGCCTCTAAATGAACGATGCATGTGTTGTAACACTCAGATCAACCTATGTGTTATACAATGATCTTAATCTATCGATTAATTAATTCAGCGGTTTCTGTAGTAATCCGCTTTCAATAGACCATAAACTTCGTCATATGTTATCTAGGATTTTAAGAATTGTTTCATGTAATGTTGTATTCTGAGCGATGCCATTTGATGCCAGAGTAGGCACGGTGTTGTTTTGAAGTCGCGAGTCGGTCATTTAATATTTGGATGGTTATGCGCAATATGGACTCTGCTCAAATTAGTTTTGAGAATGGAGTTTTATTTGCAATATTTTGCAAGTTGTAAAGTAACCTTCTTTGTAAATTATTTGAACGAAATTATAATTTAATTAATTAATTATTTCAATGATAATCTTTCTGAAGACCTCAGTTAGTGGGGTAAAAATTTAAAAATAATCGATTTTTAAATTAACTTATTGATTAGTTATTCCACTTAGACGGGACTTCAAACTTCATGTGTAATCTACTTTAGAGCATATCAAGCCATATACGAAGTTATTCTTGGTTATATCCAATGACAAACCACGATCTGAATTGCTAAAGTAATAGCATGTATTTTAGTGAAGAATCTATGATCACCTTATTGGAGATCACCCTTCGTAAAGTTTTGCATTAATGGCGCCATACCCTTATTTCTACTGTTTTAATTTAGTAGTATTGGACTAACAGTGCTATTTATTTTGCTATGTAGTTGATTGCTTGATAAAATAAAGAATTAGAAAAGAAAGACGCTATAGCTTGTGTAGCTAGACTTCCTATGGCTTTTATCTATGCCATGCCGTATGAACTAATGAGCTAATTAAGAATGAATTTCTATAAGGTAGTATGGAATTATTGGAGATAATTTGTTTTGCTTTTACATAATTATAAATATGTAAAAGCAAAACAATTATTATTATTTTAATTTTACATAATTATTGTATATATATACATAATTGTATATATATATATATATATATATATATATATATATATTGTCTATATATTATATATATATATATATATATATATATATATATATTGTCTATATTTATGTATGTGCAATTAGATCGGATATTCGTTCGATAGCTTGTACTACGCTCGTTTTTGATTGGGAGTGGCCTATAGGCCTGTCTGTTCATAAGCTAAGCATATGATGATTTATAGTAGTTAATTCTATATATATATATATATATATATATATATATATATATATATATATATATACTGTATATACATATATGTTTATATATACTCAGTCTTCATCGTGTGATGCTTTGGCGCCTCTTTGTGTAGAGTCTGCAAGAGACGTCCCTGACATTGCCTTTTTGGTTGATTAATTGATCGATATACAACTGTTCAGTTGAAGGACACCTGTAGATACAGGCGTCTTTATATGTAGGCCTTTTTTTGCAGTTCATATATGCTGGATATCTAGAATGTATATTTTGTTTACTTGCCATGTGTGATAGATTGTGACTGTCTAATATTTGGTGTAGATATAATTGTACTATTATTTGTAGTTGTAAAGTTAAATCTGATGTGTAATTAATGTTGTTGTCTTGTGGCGCCTTCAGTAATGAATAGCGCTTATGTTTTGTACTGTATTATGGTGCATGTCTCTTACTTGTGGTGTATGCTACCCTATTGATGTATTTTGCTTTAAAGCATAATAATACATTTTATGATTCTAATGTTCTGCCAAATGATAGGTCCTAGATGCCCAATCTCTTTCCTCTCTGCTTTCACGCTCTTTATTGATCCACTAACTGATATCAAAACAAAGACTAATCCAACTCTAAATCCTAACATGGTCACGTAGATCTTAAAATTATGGCTTCTAATATGGTTTAATTTTACCGACGCTATTTATTGCTAATTCTCACCTTACGTCATGCATAGTATTTGCTAGGTTCATTCTTCTGTGATGCGATACTAAAGAGATAAGGCAGACTTCCGTTCTCCGTCACTTGCCTGTTCAAAATCAAAAAAGATGTGTACAATCTCTGCCTCCTATCTGTAATAATATTAGTCTCATTTGGCTATGAGTAATGCCCATTTGAAATGTCGTAATAACGTAATCAGCATCTTCCCTAGAATGCCATTTTAACCAGCGTCGGGATACAAATAGACCTTCTCAATCCTCTCTGTCCCACACCAATCACAATATGCCCATACCATTCCATTCGTTTACATTTTTGTAGCAATTTTCGGAGCCTAGGCGCTTACCAATCAAATGCCCTTTCTGACGTTGGTTTCGAACTTAGTTTTAAGTCGTCTTTTACGACACTTGCAGTACTTGGTTTGTCTATTTATCAAGTAACCAGGACACAACACGAGGAATATCGATGACTAACTACCGTAAATGTCGTAATAACATGATTTCTCTAAATTGTAATTCTGAATTGATGACTTTACGCTAATCGCTAGTGCTTACCCAGATTAGTTAGTTCCAAAAGTGTTTTACTTGACTAATTTTTATAATAGAATGTAAATAATATGTTGTATATACATGCGCCGTACATGTGGTGCTAAAGTTTTATAAGTTCTATACACTTAAAAAAATCTAATAAATTGAAGTACGTCTAGTTTCAAATTCATATTATAATATTTAGATATATTTTAAGTAGCATTAAAGTATTCGTTAAATTCTAAAAACTCATTGCTACTATGTTTCTATTGAGCAATTGTAACTTATAAAATATTAATTAAAGAGTTCATTTGAATATTAAAACAAAACTGTAATTAAAATCCACTGATTACAGTTATTCTTCGGTTATATTTGGCAGAACTTCACGTCATTTGAAGATGAGGATTTCTTTCTGGATTACCCGTCTGCAGACACTAGCATCCCAATGGGCATCCAAATGGACATCCCAATGGTCATATGAATGGGTCAACTGAAGCCGCCAATATTTATCTATTTTTATTACTATCTCCTATTTAGTCAATAAAAGCCATCTGGACTAATTTGGTATGTTAAGTAAAAAGCAAGGGAAATTCAGCTTGATATGATAGGATTAGCTCTTCAGCATGTTCTCCAAACTAATGCCATCTTGTTTAAAGATGTTCTCTTAGAACTGCAAACATATATCATATTATTATTCTAATTGTGCGGAGGCACAATTAAAAGAATCAGAGACATCTCTGTGTTGCATGTGCATTCAAGCCGATTCACTCACATCGTTTTGATAAACACCGCGGAACGATCTCAATATAACAATCGTATTAAACGTTTATTTAGTTTATCTGAAAATTTTTGTATGATCAGGAATATTCATTTATGAGTGAAGAACGGTGTTTAATTTACGTGTAATTAGTAACCTACATTATTGTTGTGTAATGAAGGTATGAAGATCCGCTTAACATTAGGCCTACTATAATTATTTAACCGTCTGGTAGGCCCATATAATATACATGTATATATTGCTTAATTTTGGGATCAGATTGGCCTATGCTAACTTCATTGTGTTGAATTATATCGCATTGTTTATGAGTTATGGCTGCCCTTTACATGTAAATAAACTTTTATGTGCATGTATAAATAAATAAATGCATATAATATATATATATATATATAAATATAATAATTATACATATATATATATATATATATATATATATATATATATATATATATATATATATATATACATATATATACAACTTTCACATTTGATCAATCAATCGTTTGAAAATTTTACATTCTGGTCTAAATTAGAATTTGAAACGCTAGGTCAGCGTACATTGAAGATTGAATAGGACCCAGCAGATACATGTAGGTAGGATCGACCTATGATCCATTTAAGAGGTAGGATTGACCTATGACCCAGTAGAGAGGTAGGATTGATGTATGACCCAGCAGAGAGGTAGGATTGACCTATGACCCAGTAGATAGGTAGGATTGACCTGCGACCCAGTTGAGAGGTAGGATTGACCTACGACTAGTTGAGAAGTAGGATTGACCTATGACCCATTTGATAGGTAGGATTGACCTATGACCCAGTAGAGAGTTAGGACTGACCTACGACCCAGTTGGGAGGTAAGATTGACCTGTAACCCAGTAGATAGGTAGGATTGACCTACGACCCAGTAGATAGGTAGGATTGACCTACGACCCAGTAGATAGGTAGGATTGACCTACGACCTGGCAGTGAGGTAGGATTGACCTATGACTCAGTAGATAGGTAGGATTGACCTACGACCCAGTAGATAGGTAGGATTGATATACGACCCAGTAGATAGGTAGGATTGACCTACGACCTGGCAGTGAGGTAGGATTGACCTATGACTCAGTAGATAGGTAGGATTGACCTACGACCCAGTAGATAGGTAGGATTGACCTACGACCCAGTAGATAGGTAGGATTGACCTACGACCTAGCAGTGAGGTAGGATTGACCTATGACTCAGTAGATAGGTAGGATTGACCTACGACCCAGTAGATAGGTAGGATTGACCTATGACGTAGCAGTGAGGTATGATTGACCTATGACGCAGTAGATAGGTAGGATTGACCTATGACCCAGTAGATAGGTAGGATTGACTTACCTCTCTACTGTGATGAGTGCAGCAAGGCTCGGCTATCTTGTCCAGGAGAAACGAAATTCATAAATATAAAGTACATGTAGTTCCATAGTATAAACTAAAGTAAATTCATGAAGTAGTTATATTGTATAAACTAAAGTAAATTCATGAAGTAGTTATATTGTATAAACTAAAGTAAATTCATGAAGTAGTTATATTGTATAAACTAAAGTAAATTCATGAAGTAGTTATATTGTATAAACTAAAGTAAATTCATGAAGTAGTTATATTGTATAAACTAAAGTAAATTAATGAAGTAGTTATATTGTATAAACTAAAGTAAATTAATGAAGTAGTTATATTGTATAAACTAAAGTAAATTAATGAAGTAGTTATAATAAACCAATAAAGTAGTTATATTGTATAAACTAAAGTAAACCAATAAAGTAGTTATATTGTATAAACTAAAGTAAACCAATAAAGTAGTTATATTGTATAAACTAAAGTAAACCAATAAAGTAGTTATATTGTATAAACTAAAGTAAATTAATGAAGTAGTTCTATTGTATTAACTAGACCTATGTAGCAGGTCGCACTCACTCACTTTATTTAGATTTCAAATGTGTTTTGATGGAATGTACCAGATCTCAGAGTGGCTGAGTTAAAAGCACGCTTGCCTGATAATAACTCTACCTTGGGTTCTTATTTCAACCGGACCTTCTTTGACTAATATCGCTTAGACTAATCTATGAAATTTAAATATAGAATATTAAAAAATAAATACTTAATGTTTCAAGTTTGTAAGTATTTAATGTACCTGAACTTGGTCTAAATATTTACTGGATTAATGAGCTATTAAATCCACGCTAAGCTCAAGTCCATCTTCATCCTCTATCAGTTCTATGATAGATGAATTTAAACTTAGGTTTACAGCGTTACGTATTTCTTTCTGCAAATTGAGCTTCTGAGACTATGTTGAGAAGCCTGAGCGGGCTCAATACGACGCATTAAAAGTGCTTGCCTGCCTGGTATTGTGTTTGTGTATGAGTGTGTTTATTTAATGACATGACGATACCGCTGAATAGCAGTCTCTTAACGGGGTTAGATATCGTAATGAATTATATTCAAGAACAACTATTGATCCACTTCCCACATTTTATTCGAGAACTGCATGACCCGTTAAAACTGATCAATGATCGAGGGAGTGAAAACTGGAAAATTTTGTTGGAAGAAGACGGAGAAGAATGTACATGTTTTATACTGATGAAATTGTTTTAAAATATATCGTTCCTCTCAAATGCGGGGCTAATAGGATCGCCAAACTTCATATAGGGGGCAGGACAGCCCTCACAAAAACTCCACACTCTATATGATAAATTGGAAGAAGTTCATTTGCATTATATAGTTTAGACTCCTATTTTAGTTCCTCTCTTTGTGGTTTTAGATTCCAATTAAATTTCCTCTCTTTTTCAGTTTACTTGCTAACTATGCTAGTTTGAACTTCATGTCCCTGATTCAACGTGGCTCACCTCATGTCTACGACATGATCGTCGATTACGGGTCACTGATGAAATTCGATTGCGGTTTGTGACTCATAATTCGCAGTTGAATTTTAATATAAATTGTGTTGAAAGTAACATACTAAGCTTAACCTATTCTTTTTAACATACCTTCACAACATGCACTCTACCTACGATATATTAGATGTCTCCCTAGCGTAGTGGTTAGGAGAGCCAGGTAAGGACTTCAAATTTTAGGTAACCTGTGGTGAATTACGAGAATTATTCTCGTGGGTTCGATTCCCGGCTGCCCTTATCTGAGATTAGAATCTCGGATATGCACAGGACTGGTTACTTGGATAATGGAAAAAATGTCTAACTGTTTAAAGATATGGTAGGCCTACTAAGAGTGCTAGATATCAACATGGTTGATCATTTCACTAGAATGTGCGTCATTATTATAACTATGAGCATACGCAGCGGTGTGCGCTTCTCGAATTTGAGGATATAACTGTTAAACTCCCTCCTATGATCACATCTTGCTATCTGGACTATCCTATGCTGAGATGAATTTAGTATTTAAGACTTTAGAGGAACTTAATTTCAGTCAACTGATGCGCAGCTGCTATACACTCTTTTTAATAAAACCTGTAACTATATCTTAGGACTAGTTTTCTGGATTTTTGAATTTGAACCTTTTTAGAGCTCACCGGCTAGGATTTGTCTCATTAGTGCTAGATGTTGTCATGGATAACAGTAGCACTCTATTTGTTGGTATATTATGTTGTGCTACATTGTCTTCGGCGTATCTAAGCGCAATGTACACGTATAAAGTCATTCTGAAGATAAGCGGTGTACTTCTGAACTAGACGTTAATCTAACCTTTAAGCACTCTTCCGTACATCCGATCCATTCGCCACTTTATCGACTAAACAACTTCCACTTTCCATATGTTGGTCGCTTAATTGTTCTGTTCTTACATTAAATATTAATAACGTCATACAAATTATAGATTACCGGTAAAGGTTGGAAAGCTTTAAATTAGTAATGCACACCACGCTTAGTGACAACCGTGGCACTGCGAGGCTTCTATGAAAGGAAAAAGAGACATAAAGAAGAAGGAAGAAGTGCGTCTAAATAGGAACATTAAGGACCTCATGTACTGTATATGGATTTGTAATATAATATATTTTTATTTCAATCATTTCTAACACCGTTCTGACTTGTTAGTTGGGATGAAATAAGATTTACCCAAATCTCAAGAATTCGACACTGGTTGGCAGATTTTTACCCCCAGCCATCAGTGATTAACGCTCACAAACAAAATGTTTTGCTTGTGAGCGTAAAGAGAGCTATAAATGGAAGCACATAAGTAGCGACGCAAAAATTATATTTTTTCGAATTTTTGTCGGTGAATCCCGCATAATATTTTACCTGATCCATCGGGCACCCAACATGGGCCCGTCCACCCCTGGTAGGACCGGGACACTCCCAGCACGGGCCCGTAACCCCTGGTAGGACCGGGACACTCCCAGCGCGGGCCCGGACCGGGGTATCCAGCGCGGTACTTGGATACCCCGGTCACCACTGGAGCACCCCGCCCCAACCCACCCAGAGACATCCACCCTTGGTGAACTCTCATTATATGGACACCATGGGCACATGGACACCATGGGCCAGTCAGACCAGTACTGATCAGTGGAAAAGAGCAGTTATCGCTTCGGCAACCAACCGAGACCTGTAAAATCTTGGTAATTCCCGTCCAAACATACATTTCTGGGCCCACGCAACACCTAAATATTTCTATAATTACCGAGCCGATGCTCGCACTTCCGACCAGGGACGAGACACCTATTGACCGAGCTCAGTCCCGCCTCTACCGTAATAGAGCCTTGCGGTAATTTGTTGTCACTTCTGTGAAATGATGACGAGTTTGACAAGCGCTCAGAAACTCACTGCCTCAGAGGAGCAACAGTCACGTGATTGTAGCATCGTTTAATTAGCCGGTTAGCGCACTATGAAAGAACAATTTGCAATTGATTACTAGAAATTTTACAGCTGAAATTCAAAAATTAAATATTAAACGATTTCCAAACTTAACCCAAACCATTAATTTCAAAGTGGACGATTTTATTATTATGCAACCGTTTACGCTAATTAACCGCGTATTTAATTTAACCACCTCTCACAATTAACTGAAAAGCCCATCTCTTTCCGCCATAGGTCTAAATTTTGACCCGCTTGCCTTGGATCTTCTATTTGCACTGTTTTGATCTCGCTTTCTCTTGTGGTCTCTGTGCACTCAGTCGTCATCGTGTGGTGCTTTGGCGCCTGTTTGTGTAGTGTCTGCAAGAGACGTCCCTGACATTGCCTCATGGTGAGGAACCGGACGTTAAATTCTTATTAATTGATTGATTGATTGAAAATTTTAACCTGATTTTTCCCGAGATATTTATATTTCCAGTTATAAGAGTATGAGCAATGCCGGTTACTTATAAATGATATTTGCGAAAGATTGTGGCGCTCTTTCAATTACAAAAGTGTTAAAAGTAAAGAATTAAAATATCCTTTCAAAGTAGAAAGGTGCTAATTTTAAGGGCTAACTTGCTCTGTTATAGAATTTTAAATTAAAGCTACGCTCCGCTCTGTTATTAATTGGAGCTCTTTATGCTGCGTAAGAAATTAAGTTTAAAAATCAGTGAATCATCATAACGCTTGTTGATCGGTCATAGTTATGTGTAGTGACAGGTCTTGTATGAATTTATACTGGCTGGATGACCGAATGGATGGCATGCTTGCCGGAGAAGTAGGTGGCCTTCTGTTCAAATCTCCGTCAGATTGGGATGACTCTGACATTGTCCTTTGTGATAAGGAAACACAACGTTAACGCAATCTTTTACAACTTCTATAGGCCTATAACTATAGTTTATTCTGAAACTCAATCTTGCAATAACCAGCAGATTGGTGCCATTATGAGCCCATATCAACCACAGTTAACATCGAGTTTGTCATCTTGGTAGAAACATGACTTTCAAGGTAATTTTTAGATATAATTATTCATCAAATCCTGTTTAGTCTCCTGTAGCGTCACGTGCAGTGACGTATTCTGTGAAATATTCTCTGTACTACACTGATCCAATGCACGACTGAGCTAAACTTCGGTCTGTGGTATGTAAAAGAGTTCAAGTATAAACCTTTGACTTCAAATGAACTGTTTAAAAGAGCTCACAGAGCAAAGGTTGAATATCTCATCGATTCTCTGCATTGATCGGCTTAAGTTCTTTCTTGTAAATACATGTATATTTTTCAAAGCTCTATGTAAGATTCACTTGTTAGGTACGGGAATTTTTGCAGGATTACTCTTCGAAATTTACAAGTTCGCAAGATTTTATAAGCTGAATAGTGAATACTGAAATCTGCTCAGCCTATTAGATATATAGCTAGTGTAATGGTCGAGTGTCGAGCTGATTAGTGAACAAGTGATTTGGGCTTAAGTTCAAATTCATACCTTGCTAGATTTAATGATAACTGCTCAATTAATTCTTGTGTGGTATTGATACCCACTATACGTAACAAGCTAACTACAGTATATTTGTTGTGCTCACAAATAAAACTTGCATGTGATTGCACAATGCTACGCTCAACTAGCTTTTCTGTGCATGCATTTTTACCAGTGGATAAAGTGGAAATTGAGATCTAATGGAACTGTAACAAATTTCGGATCCCCTTTCCTTTTCCCTCGTCTCAATTATGGGCCCCTAGAAGGGGAACTCACCTCAGGCAAGTGAAATGTAGTGGAACTGAATTTCTCCCACTCCAGTTTGATCACCGGGTGTAAGAGTAAAAAAGATGGCAAAGTTAATGTTAACGTCAGTTTCCTCATTGGAAAAAAATGTCAGTGAATGAATGAAGAAATGAAGTAGGTAGTGTACCTGCATTTTGATCTTTTAACGGCACAGACCAGTGGTAATATTGGTTACGTTCCGTGGATCATCGTGTACTGGTTCAAATCCTGGGCCCTGCAGTCACAGGTTATCTTTTGAGATATATAATTAATTGATGCTAACGACGAATTTAGCCTTTAGAGGCACGAGTAATCAAGAGAGACACAACCTACAGAGATCACAACAAGAAAGTGATGACAAATTGACAACAACGCAAAAATATAAAAATTTATTACTAAATACGACAAATATTTTAAGCATGAATATATTTACCCTACACTATAGTGCCGCAGTGATCTAGTCCAGTTTAATATACTGCAGAATGATGCTAATGCAATATGTGCGAGTTGCAATTGATTGTTATTCACGAGAAATAATTCTGCTATGAGAAGAGGCGACTAACGTCGGCGTAGTAGTGGAGGTAAAGTTTTATTCGCTTGAATTAATTCGAATTAGACCTTGAAATATGTTTTTCAAAATTAAGTTTTTCAATGTTTTGATACATATCTAATGCTTACTCCAGATTTTTCAGCAAATTCGTTTTCTTTTTCCATAAAAGTGCTTCGAGGCTTAGGTATAAATAAGGCAAGCAAGGTATATGATTGACTGACTGATTAATGGATTGATTGATGTATTGGTTACCTGCTTATTCATCGTGTCTATTGATTTATTGATTAATTGATTGATAGATGGAATGGCTTTTGCTTAATTGACTAATTGATGGATTGACTGATGGATGGGTTACCTGCTTATTTATAGTGTTAATTGATTGATTGATTGTTTGATTGATGGAATGGCTTTTGTTAATTGACTGTTGGATTGATTGACTAATGAATTGGTTGATTGGTAAATAGCGCAGCAAAGGTTGGAGAGGTCTATCATTGCCAATTCGATCATTCCAACCAAATAAGAGCTTATCTAAGTCGAAGCTTATTTCCTCAAATTTATACAAGTGTTTGTATAATCCGTATTGACCTAAATGTCTCAGCTTTAATATTCTCTACTACCTAAAAATAGTTAAATATAAATACCTATTAGTAAATTATTTCAATTTTAATTTACTAATTAATTAGTTGTCGTTTTTCAAGAAACTTTTCCGGTCAATAGAAACCTGCTGGAAGAATTATAAAGAAGAAGAGGCGCATATATTGTTAGCCGGTCGATGTGGATACTACATTATTTAGCAGCGGTAGCGCACAGCTTCCGCTCTTCAGTGATCTGAGTTTACCAATACAATATAATCTCATGCTAGCCGCACAGCGTAGTGAGTGAAATTTGTGCTTCGAAATTAGATTACGTGTAATTTACACGTACATGTTCAGGCAGATCCTAAATTATGCTAAAATTACTATAGGCAATTTAGTGGCACTTTCAATAAAATTAGGTAAATATACCTCTAAACCGGTAGTGTATGGCTTTTTCAGAGTCCACGAATTTTGTAATTTAGGTAATTATTTCCGATAATTAATTGTTTTTTAATCTCCAAGATTAAGCTACCGTCAGTTAAAAACTGCACAGCTACTACTTGAAAAAATGACGTAGGTCGAATGTTGTATTTGATGTACATAACTAACATTATTAGCTAGAGTTGCAGAATATAAATTTAAACATTGGTAAAACAGAAGGACGTATTTATTTACTTACATGTGGCTGCAAACTATTATGCTCTCTTTGCAATATTTCTTTTAGCGTTTAAAAATTAGCGGCACTAGTTCCTTTCGTTAAACCTTTCGTTTAGACATCACTGTTGACTGTATTACGTGTTGCTCTTGAAACGAGTATGGCCGAGATTCTTTAAATTAGTTGTAAAAAATCGGACGACCGATAGGTTCTATTCCGCCGATAATATACAAGTTTGGGAAGTGAAATATTTCGGCTGAGCACGTCCTGAGTTATGTACGTTGAACATACGCTCACATGGAGTGGTTGCGCTTCGAGTTGAGCTGAGCTTTAAACCCAGGCCACTTGCATCGAAGGCGAACATTCGTTACGCCATTGGCCTATCATTCGGTTTGCAATAACATAACTATACGAAAGCTCTCTCGCAATTATTGCGAAGTCATAACTCTTTAAATTTCTCCTCCGCTCGCGTAACTTTGGCCTTTATGTAGTTTGTAATCCACTGGATATGACGAATGTTCAATTTTATGTCAAACCTTTAGAAGCTAATCGACGGATTTATCGAGCGAATAGCCACTTTTGCATTTTAAGAAAACACATTGTAACACTCGTGAACATTTTAATTTAGAGTGTTTAGGCATTAAACTTTAAAATTTTAACTTTTTTTAGCATTTAAACTTTAACGTTTATACTTTTAAACGTTAATATAAGCAGAACCGGATATTTTAATTGTAATTATAGCTTAACTTATACTCAGTAAAACTGTGAATACTTTTGCCAATAATTAATTAATTCATTAATTATTAATTTCATAATTTATTAATTGCGTTGCAGGTCGTTATCAGCGATTAATTTAGACTTCCGAGAATTCGAATAGTTAAATCATTTTTGCTGTGATTATCATAGTCTTTGACTAAAAGCAAATTTTTATTTTCCGCATTGGCCTAATATTTAATCATTTTACTCAATTATTGTACATGTCTATGTAACAACAGTATATTTTATATTGCAGACTAAACTATTTCTACAGAACTAACTATTTTCAAATTAGTTGCTATAGATGAAAAGAACAATAAGGATATGAAGCCGATTAAACTGGTTCCGGTTGTCAAAAGTCAGTCCTCATTTGTGATGAATGTCGGGATGAAAGAAGAACTGCACGAAAATCGAAACGCTGTAGAGATTCATAGGACTTCAAAGAGTCCGTTAAACCATGTCAGTAGATCATCCCAAGCCATTTCCGCAAACGTTTCTCCAACTACGTCCAATGCAACAGCTTCATTACCTAGTTTAGCAGCTTCATTACATAGCTTGGCAGCTTTAGTGCCGCATGTAGCAACGTCAGTGCCTAATTCAGCAGAGTCATTTCCTAATTCAGTAGCTTCTTTGATAAATGCATCTTCATCGTCGTCTCTTGGTTTTTCTGCGCACTCGTTATTGTTACCTTCAACGTCATCTGCATTTCTAACATCGTCATCTTCTTCATTACCAGCTCCGATATCTTCTCTGTTACAGTATTCGTCTCTGCCGCAGATCAAGTTAGAACTCGAAAGGAAATCGGAAGTAACTCCTTCCCCTGAATCGAATTCTACAAGGCAGTCGTTAAATAATTGTAGTCCACCAAGCGTAGCGCCACAGCTTAAAGAAAACACTACGAGTGATGAGAACATTTTCAAAAAGATCGTATCGAACTATGTGAATGTTGTTGAAGAACATTCAACAAGCGATGCGCGTGTTCTGAAAGATGACGTAATAAACGGTGTGAAAATTTCTGGAGAAAATTCGCCAAAACCCGTCAACGAGTATAGCGAAAGTTTGAAAGCATTAACGCAAGTTTCTATGAACAATTCGTCAGATAATTCTAATGCGCAAAAGGCTGTCACATTGATGAAGCAACTGCCTGACCCCGCTCTGTTGGCGCTATGGACTAAGCAGGCTCAGTTGATGCCTCAAATGGGTTTCAGCGATCCTGCTGCTTTTTGGAAAGAAATCTACCGACAGCAGAGGGCTTTCATGTCCCAAGTATCCCTCTGGCCGGAATCCAGTGGTAAGGATACGATCCAGTCGGATAACCAACAGAGCGAGGTTGCTCCAGGGCTTCCGACATGCGAAGTTCAAAAGAAGAAATCTGGGATTTGTAACTCCGGAGAAGGAGGCAAGGGCAGAAGATCTGAGCATCATATTAGAAGGCCGATGAATGCCTTTATGGTTTGGGCGAAGGTTGAAAGGAAGAAGCTGGCAGGAGAGCACCCAGATGTGCATAATGCTGATCTTAGCAAACTACTCGGTATGTATCCTTCCAACCAAAGATCTAAACAAATAATGAAGTTCATAGTAGTTCACTATGAACTTTTACTACGATGCGTCCGTCGTTCATGACGAAAATATGATTACTATTCCTTTTCGCAATGTTTTTATAGCATTGATAGATTTTGCTCTAGTCTACTTTACAAGCTTCAACTGATTACGCTATTTTCAGAAATAACTTCTCACAAGATTGCGTATGCAGCAGAAAATAGTAGTTAGCGCACATATCTGATCAATCTTCAGACGTGAGTAGGATTCAAGAGTGTACTATTTATCTAGTTTCAATTGGAGCGACGTTTGAAATCAGCCTGCTTTCATAGATGGCTCCTAAGTCAAACAACTTAAACATTCGTCAACTACCATTCGGCAGTTACTAAAATGTGCACGTTAAATATGCATTGCTGCACGTGTCAATTGCCGATTCGCAATTCAGTTCAGTCAATTAGTGACCAATATATTTTAATTGTAAACCCGGATGAATTTCTGCAATACTGTACTAGGAATTCCGCTACGTTTTGCATTCACAATTTTTTATAACAAATCTTATTTATTGCATTAGTTTATTTATTGCATAAACTCATTAGCTTCTTAAATAAATTAGCTTGTTTTAACAGTTCGGAATCCTACTGGAATTGAATGGGTCATTCACGATGACAATTTTGCACTATTAAGTGCGCTTAAGGATACGGTCTACGGCTTAATTATTGAAATGTCATATATTTAATTTATAGTTCGATCAGCTTTTATTTTAAACTTTTATTTACGTGAAACTAGGCACTCCCTTTACTTTCTTATTAGTTTCCAAGCTAAATTCTTAATTAATGAAGCTTTCATTTTATACCAGTATTTCTTAATCTCTCTCTATCTCTCTCTCTCTTTCTCTCTTAGTTCATTGCCCATTGGCAAGTCCATAGCGTATAACGCCTCCACTCTTCTCTGTCTTCCTTTTTCCTCTTAAAAACAATCCACATATGCGTGGATCATTAAATCATCTAACATTCCTAATCTCGGCCTGCCTCTGCCTCTACTTTTTTCCATTCTACCATCTCTGACCTCTTTTAGTTAACCTTCCCCCTTATAATATGTCGTATCTGCCAGTAAGCTGTGATAATTTTTTATATTCTAGAATTTATTTAAAAATTTATATAATATAAGTAATATCAAAGTTCAATATGCATCGTCCATTAGTATTATTTCTATTTCAGATCATTTTTCTTCGGCAGCCATTCCAATCACTTTCGCCCCCCCCCCCCTCTCTTAGTAATTATTGCTTTTTATCTACTAGGATGTCTTCATCACGACACCGGCATAGACATTCTTTATGCTTTTTCAGATGAAAATTATTATTTTTCGCATTGTATGTTTTTTGTTCAAACTTGAACTTGAACTTTTATTCAATAAAAGTTTACTTTCAAGAACAAATATTGTCTTCCTCTCCCAGATGACCACGTCTCGAACCTTCTATCACATTTTCACCACATCTACCTCGGAGAACAACTTTTTAATATTTAATATCATTATTGCATTCTTGCGATTCCTTTCGGAAGCAAATATAACAGGCACACGATCAATATGCAGCTTTAGATACTTGTGATAAACTAATTTATAAATTACACTATTTCCATTTGAAATTAAATTGTGATTTTTGAAGCCAAGAGTCAAAAATGCGGCTAAGTGTCTTTTGGCATTTAGGTGATACAACTGACACGATTGCTTCATCATAATTTCATTAAGGCAATCACAGGTGATTGTCTTACCGACAAGATATTCGACCACGGAGTAGTATGTGCGGGGTTCAAATCCTTGGCTCGTTCGTCACTGACATCGTTTTCGAGTGAAGAAACTGACGTTAACATTAGCTTTCCCAGATTTTATAAAAACTTGAGAGCAAATATTCTATATTGATCGTTCACCACGACTCTTCTATCCACCGAATCTCTTCTCGAAAATCATACAGTCAGCGAGAAAACAAGCTTTAAATTCCGATTTGATCAAATCAATCAGTTTAACTTGCATCTCATCACTTTAGTAAGCAATGATATCGGCATATTCCGCTGCCTAATGCTTGGATTCCTGTACCACACTTTGTTCTAGCAGAAATTCAGCGGCACACTTACAGGACTATCGGCTGTTGTTTTTTTCTGACCTCTAGTCTGTTATGTATACATGTATTTCGAGGCGGCATCGCTCTCTGTACATATGCAGAGCGAATGAGACTACATGTATACAACAGCGGAGCGGAAAAAACAGAGAATTCCTAAAAATGTTTAAATTAATAAGGTGGGTTAACAACACCCTAAAAATGAATGTCGTGAAATTTGCCTCAAACGAAAAACAATCTATACAACTTGTCAGCGTTACGAAAAAATTGGGGATTGTGAAGGAAATGATTTGAAATTTAACTTGAAGAAGGGGATTTAGTGTACACCTCTGAAATGGTTACAGCACATGACTAAAGATCCGTAATTTTCAAATTTGCATATAAATTGCGTTCGTATTCTCTTTGAAATTTCTGCGATTCTAATATTTTATTTAAAATATCGGAGTATGTATAAAGGCCTACTCTTCACTGATATCTAATGTTTCATAATGGTCGATATTTGTTGCTTGGGATGCAGATTTGGTTCCGTAGATCACGGCGATATTTTGTGACAAGATAGTTTCTTTAAATTTCGCTAGTAAATTTTCCGATAAACCAGTAAACCAGTATTTCTCATGAATGCTGATCTGTTGCACTAGTCATTATTAGATTAAATGAAATGCATTTAATACGTTTTATTAATTAAATGTTACTATTAATAGTTATAACGTTAGCATTAATGATATTTGACAAAATAATGATATTTACAATTTTAGAAAAGTGGTGAAATACATTTGCAAAAGAATATTTTTCTAAGTTAAATAATGCACTAACCTAGTTATTGCGATATGATCATCTAATCGATCAATGGAGTGCTCTTTAATAACCGCAAGAGCACACTGTAAGGAAGAATTATTAACTTGGGCCTGCAAATTGGCAGACATTAAAGATTTAACGAAATAAGATGGTGAAACTAAAAGGCATAACGAATTTTTGCTAATATTCTGTATTTCACAGATAAGGTAGAGAAAAAATTTATTTGCCCCCCCCCTCGTATCGAAAAATCTTATTTTCGTCCTTGTATATATAAGCACCAGATTTGTTAGGATTACCACTGTACTGTAGGTAATAAGCACACATAAGGTGCGTGAGATATATTGCGCCGAGTGGCCATGTCGATGTACCTGTAATATGAGAGTCTTCCTTTAAGCTGTTGTAAAATTTCAAAATTCTCTCATTTATTGGTTTTAGAGTCAAATTCAACTGACTCTATTCAGTTAAAGCAACCCACTGTCGTGATTCTAGTTTAATTCGGAACTCAATACGTTTGAGCTAATATTTGATAAATGACCGCAGATTAAGAGTTTGTTCCTCTATATGAATTTGGTGTGACTATATAAAATATTAATATAGGACGTTCCAATTTCCATTCAAAATCTAAATTCCATTTGACTCTAATTTACAACGCTATAAAACCAAGGTCACGCGTGCGATTTGCAATAAATAAATCAAAGTCATACAGACCTGCTGGTCGATTGCCTTGTCGCTGTAGCCTAGCAACGAACTTCTGCTGATCCTTAAAACGATATAATCCTAAAATTGGTTCATGATTCGCGCGACTACGACTAGCCAATGAAATGAACTTTGTAGATTTCCTGGTGTGGTGGCTGGTAAGTTCATAGCAGGCCTGCAGCTTAACAAGTTTCATCGCTGTGAGAGTTTATGCTAGACGTTAAGTCATAGGACGTCTAATCCAAATCAACTGCAGAAACAGAGATACAGACACTGTTAGAGACAGTCTAGTTGTACCAACTTGTGCCATTCAAGCGGCACTATAGAGAGCAACAGAAAGATAGATGGAGAGATAGAGAGTAATAGAGATTGATGGATAGACAGAGAGAGAGAGAGAGAGAGAGAGAGAGAGAGAGATAGCGAGGGACGGAGATAACGAAAGGACGGAGGGATGGGAGAAAGATAACATATATATTTGATGAAAAATTGCAGTAATCAGTTTACTGGAAATAAAAGATATCTTGACTTATTAATTTTATGCATATTAAGATGACTGCTTTTCGAAACTCAGCGTCTATTCCAAATTGTTATCTTAATTAATTTTACAAATTTTCATTTTTATTTATTGTAGGCAACAAGTGGAAGGATCTACCCATGACCTCCAAACGACCCTACATCGAAGAGGCCGAACGACTGCGAGTCATACACATGGCTGAGCATCCTGATTACAAATACAGACCGAGAAAAAGAAAGCATGTAAAGAGAAACAAAAAGACCAGTCAAACCACTGGCGCTGATATGAATCGAACCCTGACCGCTTTCTCGGAGACGGCAGTGGAAGAGTTAGCCGATAAGCCACCGGATAAAATTAAACTGTCTGCAACAGGAGAATTGTGTGAGTCTGTCGACCTGAATCTACCGGAAACACCGGACGCTTCACCATCAGCGTCAGTTTCCAATACATCTGATAATTCCAAGAGTTTCCCTTCAGTCAACGTAAAAATAGAGGAAAATTCACTTCAGTCAGAGGCATCGGATTCTGTTTCCGGAATGGCGAGTCCCGAAAGATCGTCGTACGGAAATGATTTTGGGGATGATGACTTTTTTCAGGATCTGAGAGAAAATCTGAGTCAATCAGCTGCCGGTTCTAATCCGAATGAATCCGTTCAGTCGATTCCTCAACAGATGTGGGTGAATAATCCCATTCCTTCCCGAATGGTATTTTCTGGACTCCCGACTCCAGAAATATCCCCAAGTGACGCAGGCGGTTTTGGGTTTCCCGCTTCTGGATTTCATTCTGAAAGTTTTCCTCCTCAGTTTGGATCAGACTTCATAAATAATCACCAAATTGGTGGGATTCCTTTTGGATTAACTCCAGATGCTTACATGAATTTCTGCAATGTTTCACCGGATATGGCATCTTCTTGCGGACATCACTGCAGTCCGCTCACAGGCCTTCCTTTGGGATTTCATGCTAATGCAATATGTGATCCTCAGGGATTTGCAAAACCTAACTTCACTTTAAGGGATTTAATGGTTTCAACCAAGCAGCAAGCTATGATGGCACATGGATCATGTCTCAGTTGTCTGCCGGTAGGAATTTATCCTGATAATTCTCATTTCTTTAACCCGTATGTCGCTACAAATTCTCAATATGGTTCATTGGGTTGTCAAAACTTTCCTTTTGCTAACATCTCCCACTCTAATCCATGGGTTCCCAATCCTTCTCCGTCCATTCCAATCCGGCTTCCAATGTCCAATCCGGCTTGCTGTCAACAGTGTGTCATAAACGCATCAGCTCAAGGGATTGCATACAATCAGAATGTGTTTCCTAACACAGTGGGAACTGACTTAATTAATCCGTTTGCTCAGTATTCAACGGTGGGCAATTTTCAGCAGGTTGATAATCTCAGTGACAATCTAAAATATGAATCCTCTGAAAAGTCAAATCTCACAGTAGGGTTTGACGATGATGAGCTTTTTGAATATCTTGGAAATAGTAGCGAGACCTGTACTACAGAAAATAAAATAGAAAGTTCTTCAATGCTCATCGATGCTTTCGATTCCACGCAAACAAATTCGTCGGAATTTATTGGATGTGAAAGTTTTGAAATACCAGGTGACTCGACTCTCAGTAATTCCAATAGCAATGCCGACAGCATAAGTCAGATTGAATCCTTGTTAGAATCCCACCTTCCAAAAACCCTATCTCCATTGGGCATGGTCTTTTCAAGCAGCAGCATTTCCAGTGCCTCCACCGAGTCCAACGTAACGCGTTCCTCTTCAAGACAGTCGACTATCGAAGTTCACTCGAGTCCCTTCGAGAAATCCGACGATTATAGTAACATTTTTGCATGTGAGATGCTTCAAGAAAAATCAGCGTTCACTGCAGAATATGATGAAATTCCGGGGTGCCAAAAGTCTCCTACAGTTACGCCACCTCAATCCAGTTTAGTTCCGTCAGTCGCTGATGCGGATTTGAAGCGGCAACAGCAGCAGACATTAAGCTATGATGGACTAATGGATAAAATTAATACTGCTAGCTGTCCGGAATCGAGTTCTCTAAATGACGGAAGATTTTGCATGGACTTCACCTCTGACTTTGATTATCTAACCGATGTAAATTTTGACTATTGCGATAACTTTGGCTGATTTCAACTTCATTTGATTCATATTAACTGTTATTTCATTGCTATTAATTAGGGAAATAACAATATTGGTGCATACGTGCATAGAGTATATTCAAGTTCGTTTGTATGCATTTATTTAACCAGAACTGATTGATGAAAAATTAAGACGAGGCTAAACTCATATATATATATATATATATATATATATATATATATATATATATATATATATATATATATACATGTATATATATATATACATGTATTTATATATGAAAAAATCTAGTGATTATCTATATAGAGACAAGTTACGGCTTTTGGCCGACTATTCCCAACCTGTTTAAGAGGCGATGCTTGAGAACATGGATTATGCTATAGAAGGGTATGAAATTTTATTGATTTTCATAGTATTGTGTTAAATTGTATTGTATTGTGTTGTGTTGTAATGCTTTTAGAGCATATAATTGTTCTACTTTGTTAAAGAGATCGGCATCGAAATATCCAGATTTGTTCGTCAGAAATTGTAAATCAATTGATGTTTTTCATCCTGTAGGATTTCCCCAATATTAGGCTATATATATGATCCATTTCTGAAAGATCCATTTCTAAGTAATTAGCGGTTTGGACTCTTCTATAATCATTTCTATGACGAAAATTTTAATTGTATATATATATATATATATATATATATATATATATATATATATATACTGAATAATATACTGTATATAATATATTATATACATATAATTCCTATTGGAAGACAGTTTCAGTATACCTTTATGATTAATCTTGATATCATGTTATTAAGCAATTAATTGATGTTCCTAAGCGTTTCAAGTGACCTCAATTAAACGGCTTTCATACAATGCGGGTATTCATGAATGTTCTGTAGATATCGTTAAACTGTTACGATTGTTATTACTATTGTTCGTTGTTAGTGTTGTTATTGCTGTTATACTGTTTTTATTCTTATTATTATTAGTGTTCGTTGTTAGTGTTGTTATTGCTGTTATACTGTTACATTTCGTTGTTATTCATGTGTACTCATTTGCTCGTCATGTACTATCTCTGACGTACTCTTTGACTCAAGATATCCTTAACTCATTAAATCATTAAAACTTATTCTTTTAATTGCTTTGCTTATTGATTTACTGGTTTATTTACTGATTGATTTACTGATTGATTTACTGACTGATTTATTGATTGATTCTCTGACTGATTTACTGATTGATTTACTAACTGAATTACTGATTGATTTACTGATTGATTTACTGATTGATTTACTGATTGATTTACTGACTGATTTACTGATTTAGTTACTGATTGATTTACTGATTGATTTACTGATTGATTTACTGATTGATTTACTGATTGATTTACTGATTGATCATACCGGTTGATCATAGAGTTTGATCGTAGAGTTTGATCTTGGTGATTGATTAATTCTTGAACAATCGTCAACGCTTGTGTTGTGTACAATTTGTATCGTTAGAAATGTAAGTGATATTAATTCTGTTGCTGTATTTGAGTATTTTTCATACTTTTGTATTAATATTATGCGAAATTATAAATATTGACTACAATGGTTAATACGGCTCTCTTGTTTTAACTCCTACTAATTTGAAATATTTAACGAATTAATATTATTAGACATCTTAATTTACCACTAATAACAATTACTATTTATTTAAATTCATTTACTAATAATCTTTCTCAATCAATAAATTGAATTGGCACTCTGATTATAGGCCTAAATAATATAAAGTAACACGAATAGTAAGCAAAACTATATAACTACTCTTGGATCAAACAGATGTAATTAAAAACATCCCAAAAATATCCTTATTAATCAAATTGTGCAGTTTTATAATAACCGATGTAATTAAGGATAATATGGCTAATAATGAGCTATAATCTGTGTGTGGATTTTCAATTGATCGAGGTAATCAATAACTGTTAGACTATAAAACAGGCAAGAGTCTAGACTAACCTACCGCTGAAAATAGAAGCGATTAAATCTTCAAATGGCGATATATGGGTCTAAAGCATAAAACAGCAATTAATTTATCAACTCAAACGCCCCGTATAAGGGTTGCTCTAATTTTTGCAAACTTTGAGGCCATGCAGATCAATAAATTATCAGGTCTGAAGCTCTGTATATGGGACCATGCATCGAAGTCTGTGAGAAAGAGTATACTAGATTCCATTTCGATCACTGATGGTAGAGAAAATCTTTTATATGCCGTTGTACAGTATAATAATTATATCGACTGTCGGTCGAAATTCAAAGTATCACATCTAGGCGTCGTAACCTTTATACTTTAAAATTTTGGCTAGAAAGTCATTTAAAATTTAATTAAAATATACTGCATGCTAAAGCTGTGAATCTACTGTACTATCAGTTGGAGGGTTGATGATATGGGCCTAGTACGTCAAAGCTGTCAAATATCCTAAATTAGAAGCAAACTGTCAATTATTATTCATCTGATACCCGATTTATATCTAAAAAATCGAAATATTTCAACTGTAACTGATAGTGAAATCTCTTTAAAATAAAACTCATAGATAATTTAGCTCGAAAATGAATACATGTTCCTAAGTCAATACTTCCATACAAATCCTTTTCTGTTTCCCCGGTTAGACTAGTTTCACATTTATCGGAAACTGCCCGAATATTTAAATTTTAGGACTATAGCATTATTGATGTAGCGCACATGGAAAATGCCCGAAATAAATTTTAGAATCCATTTCATCATTAAAATATGATTCATTAGGCATAGCTCTCGTCACTAGTCTGCTCATTCGAGACTCTGGTGCTTGAAAATGTGTACAACGTATCTGCCGTCACAGCCAGATGCTGAAAAGGACTTAACATTATTTTAAATTCATTCTACATTTTTGTATTAGCTAATCAAAACACCCAGGAACTCTGCTTGCTTATGTGCGATTTTGCCAACACGTATAGATTTGATTCTCTGCAGATGATTTGTGAATTCTTTGGTAATTTTAGAGGAAATGGATTTACTATTCAGCTAATCTCTTGATTAATCAGGTTTAATGTCTAAAATATATAAATAACCGAAAATTATATGCCCATAATTTCGGTATGCTTACTAATTATTCTTAAGCGTAGACTTGTAGTCTACACATAATATTTAATCAACCGTTATACTATACATGTAGACACTAATTAATTTTAGAAACAAGAAAATAGAATCACATTATGTGTAAGCATAGTGTTATTATCGTTCTTGCGGATAAAAATTTATTCATATCATTTTATGCAAACTAGATTAAAAGTCACTTGTAGATTAGCATAGAATATCAAACGCTGCAACAGGTATATTTACAGTAATTGATAAAGAAGAGTATTCATTTTAAATAATTGTGCAGACCTCCAGCCTAGATTACAATGTTCTGTGTAATTATGTTTATCTATACGGATCTCTCTCTCTCGTTCTCTCTTAGTGCACTGTATACTGGCAGGTCCATGGTATTTAGCGCCTACACTCTTCTCTGCCTTCCGCTTTCCTCTTCATTTCCACATATGAGTGGTTCTTTATATCATCTAACACACCTAATCTCATCCAGGCCTCTGCCTCTATTTCATTCCATATACGGATGTATAACATATTAAATGTGAAATTTACTAAATTAATTTTTCAAAATAATATCAAGTAAAGATCAGAGAATCAAGGTCAAATGTCTGAAAGTTTCTTTAAGTCAATGAAGACTAAAAAGATAGTCTCATCATCTGTAAATTTTACTAAACCAGATCTAAGGTTAATATTTTAAAGAAAAATTAGTAAATGGTTCAGAATGCACGTTTGCCTGTCAGTAACAGATGAAATTAATAGAACTTGTTTAAGTGGGACGCCAGGTCGCTCAAAATCTCGTAATTTTCTAAACTGACGACTGATGATCATAAATTAAAGTCTTACGTGAAATAGAACCGTTCTAACAAAATGGTGGTATCTGAACAACGTTCAGCTTTGCTTAGAAAAACTTCTTAGTTTATGAATTTGTGTTTCAGATTGTATAGTTTTCATAGGCATTTGGTAGAAAACCTTTGTCTTTTCCATCGCATGTTTTTATATCCCTGAATAAGATTTATCCTTAAGCTGCAATAGAGCCTACTGCCTAATTTAGCTCTAAATTATGTCAATTAAAAAGAATTGAACGAAAATCTCTATAGGCATCTTAATTACATGGTACCTGAACATCGCCACATCACGCCATAAAAAACCAATATGTCTCTACATATTTTTTGGTTACAAACGTGACAACCGCATATAGTACTCTTCTAATTGCTTAGTTTTTTTTGTAGTTTTAGATACTTCCATCTTTTCTTTCCATATCTATTAGAAATCGTTGTCTTTTGTAAATCAAAATCTTTAAGTTGCGATTAGTTAAAGAGTAACGGTAAAGATGTGATATAAAATTTACACTCTTTGTACTATTTATTAGGCTACTTTCTGAAATTTTAGCCTTTCAAGCTCTATATGCAAATGTATTGAATAAACTAATTGATTAATTGACACTAAAAGGCTACTCGCAGAATTTCAATGAAACAAGTTTAGTTATGACACACGCTATGATTATACATGTCAGGTCGTTAGGCAAGTTTAATTTTAAACAGTAAAGAAATGAATACAAACAGTTGGGCGCTTGGCAAGTTATGCAAAATATACTGTCTAGAGTCAAAAGGTAAATTATTTTCGTGTAAGGGAATTATTATTCAATCAGTACTTATTGTAGATGTTTTCCTGACACGTTCTAGCGTAAATACAATATTACTACATTTTAATAATTTACATTAGGACTGGCAACTCTTAGAACCTCATATCACTTTCTCTCTCTCACTCTCTCTTTAATGAACGAGATGATAATTTAAGGTTTTGCTTATAAACAGCTTCTAGTTTGCCGTAAATATATATCTAGAACAAGTTTCGAAAGCTGCGTTGTTTCATATTCGAACCCTTGAACTTGTTTTTGGATTAGTACAACACTAAATTCAAGTCTATTGTTTGTCAAAGGATAGTCTACACTGACAGAACCTATTTTAATTTTTTAAATTTTTTTATAAATAACTGGCCCACTTATATCAATTAGTCCTTGAATATAGTTCAAAATATCTAAAAGTTAGCGTACGATTAACCTTCTTACATCTTGCAATAAAACGTATATCTTTTGTTAGAATAATACAGAAACTATACCGTTTCTGTATTATTCTAAATAACAATACAGAACCTAAGTTATACAGTTTTATTTGTCCCGATTGCACATCAAGGTAAAGCCTTGGCGGGCAGAATTGTGGATCATATTAACTTATCAATAGTGAGAGTCATGCTATTAATTGTTAATTCTATGCAAATCGGCTAAATTTTGGTTCAGAAAAATTAATCTGCTAATTGTTATTCTACGACACTGTTGGTAACATGTTATTAGCACTGAAGACACTGTTAGATGTTGTAAGATGACACTGTTAGAAATAAGTTCATAGTATGGTACTGTGAGTAAACTATCAGGCTGACTGTTTCTGAATGTTTATATATGAACATTCACAAAAAATATTTTTTAATTTTGACATTCACAAAATTCGCTTTAAAAATAATGCATATGGCATATTTGATATTTATTTATATAGAGTGCAATTATGCACTAAGATGACTTACCGTTTACTGGCATGACGAGTTTTGTTTTAGTAAGGCTGAAAATAGATTTCATTCATAAAATGGTTTTTACGGACAAATCGAGATCAGATTTGATGACGTCTAGACGTGGTAGTTCTTGGTGTCTCACCTCTGAAGGCGCCACGGAGTCTCCTTCTGACGGCGACTTTGAGCAAGCATTAAGTAGGGCTCAGAAAGGCGGAACAGTTGCATGCAATGTCAATTAATTTATTTAGGTATTATGATAGGGTAATAGTATCAGCTGATTTTATATCTACAGTAAGTTAAAGAATTTATACTATACGGCTCGAAAATATACTTTAGTCTTAGTTGAAGTGTTATTGAATTGCTTTTCTAACTGTTTTGCATCGGGTAATGATATATCAAAATTCTTTATTTCAGTTGCTTAGGATTACTTTACAACCTTCTAACTATGGTGTATGCTTTATTTAGTATCAATAACAAAATGAAAGAGTAAAGTAAGTGAAGATTTATCGACAGCCCGTTTGACGACATGCGCTATTAAATCAACGTTTGGTACAAATCAAACAAACGACTTTAAACATGATCAGTGACAGCTTCAAAAGTCAGCACTCCCGAAACCATAAGGCAAATTTTATTGACTTCTGCATCATCTCTCGTTTACGTGAGATCCCTTGCTCACAAGTCTCAAATCGATGGCAGGCCTCGATAATTTCTGATTAAGTCATGACATATTTATATATTTATTACATTCATTCGATAGATGCCGTGTACAAAAGTTCTAGAAAGGACCCAAAGGGTCCCGCGAAGTGAGAGAAATGAGGCACCGTTCAGGATGAAACCCGAAGGAGGTGGAGGTATGACGTTGGTGTTGAAAGAAGAATTGGAGGGGGTGGAGGGGGGAGGGCTAGCCCCCCAGGGGGAGGTGGGGCTGATGTGGGTGAACTGTTCGTTCAGTTGGGAATGCTCGTGGTTGAGAGTAGACTACCCGCTGACTCGATAAAGGGGCGACAAGATGGGCCCCACTGCCCGCACACTGTTGGCGACTGGCCCACTCATGTCTGTCTGTAGATGTTTTGACTGATTTGGTATAGTATATTTAGAATTAGACTGATTTCTTTTAGTAAGCATAGTAATAATCTTAGTAAAGTTGTCTTACATTCATTGACTGAATGCATGAGATAATAGATATAAATTTCTGAATTTTAATACAGAAAGTTACTTAATAATATGAGTAGATCTATGTAGTTAGCATCAATGTTTGAAAGTTTCTCATTGTAAATTTGATGGCAGATCATAGTAGATTTTGATTTGCCATACTGCATATATTTAAAAATAAAATATCTAATTATATTCGAGCACCGAAAATATCAGTAAACTTTTAGCAGGTTAGTGTAATAAGCTTAGTTTGAAATAAACAGTAAGATTTTAGTAACAATATCTATTCGAAGACTCCTTGTCAAACGCCGATTAAAATTAATTTTACATACTGTAAGTTTCCATATCATTGGTTGGTTATCATCAATCTGCCTAATCGTTAATTTAAGTACTATTAAACTCAGGCCTGTTTTCATGGAACTATTTAATTTCAAATGCGTTTAACCAATTCAGTTGAAATTAACAAAATGCAAGTAGACATGTCCCGGTGAGAGGTATGGATAGGCTTAAGATTTGAGATAGGATATGGTTAGCGTAAGTGCTAGGAAATGTTTGAGTCGTATAAAGACGACTACAGTTAGCGAACAAATAACTAATTTTAAGGATTGCTACAGTTAGATAAAGCAGGTCGGTATAATATAATGTAACACAAATTATAGTGAAATGATAAACTGCGTTGATATCTATCACTTTTAATATAACATGTTAAATCCGTTAGGAAATTTTGTTCATTTTCTGTATAACCAGTCCAGTGAATGTCCGAGATCTTATTCTCAGATCAGCGCTCCCAGGAATTCGAACCCACGAGAGTTCAATTCACCTAAGGATATGTCATTTAAAACGTCTAGAGGCGTAGATAAATAACTTTATCTACGCCTCAAACCATTTCGATATTGAGACATTCTAATCTAATATAATGGCTAGTGTTGAAATCTTGTTAAGAGCTTGTTTGATGTGTGTCTAGTCGAGTCAGTTGATTTATATTCGACCCGTGTGAGAGCGACTTAACTCTTAACGACGGTCGAGATGCAGTTTCTAGAAGACCAGCCATCCTGTCGCCAAGTCTCACTGCGATTGATTCGTACCATCTCGCACCAGTGTCTGACCGCAAGCACAGGACCAGTGGAGTCCCGTAGTCTGACCTACTGACCCGCTCATCGTAATTCCTCGCCAGTCAAAATATTGAGGAATTAAACGCCTCGTAAATTCCGCGTATGTCAAAATAAACGTCTCAATTACTGTTAAAATACATGTCGCCCGCCGTTCCCCGCTAGGTGAATTGTGCGTCGAGATGTATCAGACGACAAAGTAATATAAAAAGCGATACATTGCAATTATAATTAAGCCTAGGCCTAAATTTCGATTTTAACACCACTGGCATTAATAACTTGAATATAATGTATGGGATAATTTTTCCACTTCCATGGTATTTAAAATAAAATATTGAAATCCGAATGCAAAATTGCAAAATAGAAATTACATTAGACTATTACCAAATAATACTACTCACGAAATTGTATCGTCTTTTCTATGCCTCAAATCACAGAGAGAACAGTCTAATTATATGTACCTTGTAAAAAACTAAAAATCAAATTAATATATATTGTCTCACTACTTTAGTAATTTAGGTCGAGGTTTATATCGCGACAGGTAGCCTATACGGGTCCGGGATTCCAAAATCTGTATTGTAGATCGGATCCAAATGGAAGTGTCACTGTTCAATCATTGATATAATTTATATATTTTAATAAAGCAATGAAAGTGTTCTTATAAACTGGACTTAAACGCATTCAGAGTTTAATTTTTTTAGGAACGAGTGTGACATTTTAAATCTTACAGCTATTGAGAGGCTCTCACAATTTTTAAGCTGTTTAGAGTTCAACAAATAAATCTAAAGAACAAACCATCCTCAGTCTGAATAGAATGTTTTGCCTTCTCTCGCTCGGACTATTGTTATTCAAAATTGACGAATGTTTGGGCCAATTTACAGAGGATTACATTAGAAACAATGTATTTCCACAGAATGTTATGTATTTCTCAAAATATCAGGAGGAATAAGTCACCAGCAAAACGGGGCTAACTAAGGTTCAGAGTCAAACGTTTTTGTAAATTGTCGTTTAAATCAAGCATCATTGCAACTCTGGTGATTCTGCCGAACACGTAAACATCTTGTCAACAGTAAATCAAGGCAATCTGCTGTTGCCTCGTTGTCCAAGCCGACTAACATTTCACAGCTCGACAACTTGACTAATTTACGAACTTAGTTCGACGATTATTTATGGATCACCTTAGTCCTCTATGAAGTCACCTGATCGTGAATGCGACAGCGGCAGTGTTTGTGTCAGCTGAGAACGACCAAGGCGACGAAAAGCTAAAGTTTATTTTCTGTGTTCGCAACAAAGGTATTGAGAAAGACAGTCAATATGAAGTTAGAACATTTTTTACTTCATTAACTCGGACGTCCAAGTTATACATACAGTAAGCTTATATTTGATTTTGCATTACTGAAAGACAGTAAATAAAATAGTATGCAAAAATACTGGATCGGATTTAAATTAATTGTTAACATTGAAAGCAAACCGATATCAGATTTGAACTTAACGCTGCCATTTAATCTACTGTCACTTAGGCCTAAGTTTTCTTTTCATACTCTAGCAAAGCATGCATCAGACTCACTAGAAAAGTTTGCAAACGAAATTTAATTTTAATTATAAAGTTCATTTTAATTACTTTGTTTTCATTCGAGCTAAGCAGGCAAAATAAAGTAGACATAGTACAAAATACAAATTGGATTTTCCAAAGCATATTGCAGTTGATTTACATTAACTGCCCCGAAATTAGCAAACTCGGTGCGGAATAAGCTACAGCATAGTTTAACGTCGATTTCGTTTAGTAAATAAGCCATTGGTCACTGAAGACATAGGCATCAGGTTAGAGGTTCTTAATACCTCTGAGAATGGTCACTAATCATTTAATTAAGCCAGAAGTCATTCAGTCAGAATCAACAATATTTAAAGGGCCGTATACTGTATAACTAGACATCATAGAGGCCTATTAAAAGAAAATTTTAAAAAGTGTAAGTAAATAGGTTTTGTCTGTCAGTTGTGTACATTTTCTATGACAATGTATTTTAAGATATAAGTTACGGATTTCAAATTAGACTGTTGCTTATGCGTAGTGTTCTAAGACTTACTGCAACTTCTTGAATATTCGTGCAATTTCTAGATATCATCATGAAATAACATTGCACTGTCATGTGTGTTTAGTGTTGCCTATTTTCATCCAGTACATTGGTCCAGTAAAGCACAGAATATAAGTGTATGCATAAGTATAGTGTACATATACATGTATGTTTAGGCCTTTACATACAACAGCTCTGTTTAGTTGACCCGGGCATGTGATAAGGTTCGTCTGTTAAGCAGTAATGCACAAAGATTCAGAAAGAATTAAGAAACCATTGTTAAGCTCTATTCGTGTTTTTCAGATCATTTTAGTAGTAAGTTAGTAGATTTCACATCTAAAGGGTCCAATTGAAATATAGTAACAATACTAATAATAAGGATGATGATGATTATGATGACAATAGCGATAATATTAAGAATAATGATAATAATTAACATAACAATAAAAATAACATAAATAATAATAATAATAATAATAAAATAATTTAAATTATTATTTTAGCCCAATGCAATAAAAATAAAATTTACTACTATTATTACTACTATTATCTTTATAATAATAATTATTATTATTATTTGTAAGCAGTTCAAGGAATAGTGAGTTTGAAGTGCAAAACTGTAAAAAAAGCTGTAAAGCCAAATTAACGTCAGATTAAAATAACATATACTGCAGATTTTATCTCTCTCTCTCTCTCTATCCCTCTCTATCTTAGTGCACTGCCTACTAGCAGGTCCATGGTATGTAACGCCGCACTCATCTCTATCTTCCGTTTTCCACTTCATGTCCACATGCGAGTGGATCCTTAAATCATCTATAACATTTCATTTACACTTAATCTTGGGAGCTTCTGCTTATGAAGATGTATATGCCCCTATGCCTTCCTCAGCTTTGACTAACATTTGCTAGGCAGGGGCGTCATTCCCTGAGAAAACAATCCTGTTTAGCAATATAACCTATGATATTCATAAGGCATCTTAATTTGTTTAAACAGTGAGTTTTGGAGACATCTGTTTAATATTTAATTTTGCTAACAAATACTATTTAGATCTAATGTAAACTGCAGACTAACAGTTAAGTAGCCAAAATGACAAATTACAAGAATTGCGAACATTCTTTTCAACCAAACTTATAGAAGCCCATTACAAAAGTGATGGATATATCATATTTATCTAAGTCGATACATAATTTGCAATATTTTAAATAAGATTAAAGTAAGATTTTTCATTTAAAAAATGCATATTTTTAAATATCCCTACTTACAGAAATAACCCTGGAAGATAAGAATGACTAATCATTTTAAATTTGAATATTAAATGGAGTTTTTAAATTTTTAAATTTGTCTTGTATTACAGATCATAACATAATTTGACTTCCTGAACACGTATTATTAAATTCAATTTTTGTGTGGAAAGTTAACTCTTTCAATGTCGAGCGTTATTCACGAGATGTCACCTCTTGAGATTACTGATGCTTTTAGGCTGGGTCGTCCACTTCACCATTCGAACTCGAAAACAGGACTCAATTTTTGCTCATATGTACTGTATGTCCCACAGTTTCAGCTCGTATCTTTGAGATGCGTATCTAAATATCAAACGATACGCACTCTAATTATTATAAGTTAAGCCCTAAAGTTTGGTATATAACAAGGACAGGATTCGAAGTGATCGAGTAAACTTTACGTCTGAATTTGTTGGTAGTGCACAATTATGATACGCTACAAGTACCAACAAGTAGGAGCTTGAATTGCGATAACCACTGCAAACATTTGCACAGAGTACGCTTTTCAATTTTGTATATAACACGGGCACTAAAAGGCGAAGCCATTTAGAAGCCATCAAGTTACTGAACAGTAGGCTACAGTCCTTATTCTAGATCGTGAAAGCGGATTGTGAGAAAAAATATGATGGCTCCTACTTGGATACCCCTAGAGAAAGAAATAAAGGATTGATTGAAGTCATTAAAACATTTTGCAAAATATTCAGATGATTATGCATTATTTACATTAATGGGACGTGCACTAATAGCCTAAACTTCCATCTGATCCAATGCTGTAGTGTTACGACATACATTGTTTGATGTAGGCAATCAAGGTTGTAATCGTACTATGCCGACTGAATATACATGTAAAACATTTAGAGGACATAGTAGTCCCACTGGAATTGCATAGCCGTAGTGTTACGACATACATTGTTTGATGTAGGCAATCAAGGTTGTAATCGTACTATGCCGACTGAATATACATGTAAAACATTTAGAGGACATAGTAGTCCCACTGGAATTGCATAGCCGTCATAGGTGGCAATGAGATGACTCTTGCGCAGATACTATTAATCGCTTCATGCTCGAATAGGCCCTCCAAGACGACGGTTTTATAAATGAGCCTAGTTAATTAATTTTGCCTAGTAGGACTACAATATGAGGCAAACTTGTTTAATTATTGCTCGGCGGCTTAACTGCTAACTGATGGGAATATGGCACAACGGTTAGAATGTTCGCCTCGAAGCAAGTAGCTCGGGCGAAGAGCCTAAGTAAAGCGCAACCACTCCGCGTGAGCATAGATTCAAAGTACATGTACATAATAACTCGGGGCTTGCTCAGCGGAAATATTTCACTTAAGAAACATGTATATTATCGCAGAATAGAACCGACCAGTAAGCCGAATTTCACAATTAATTTAAGGGATCTCGGCCATGTTCATTTAGATAGCAAGTTGTAATGCAGTCAACAGTCAATTTATATCTAAACAGTGATTGAACGAGTGCGATATGCGTTAAGAAAAAGAAGGCCACTAAGAGATGCGGAGTGCTAATCTAAATTAGCACTCGAAAGATCAACAATTTATTCTCATAACCAAGGGCAATTTACATACGATATATATGGCCCGCAATTTACGTATCTACATGTATATATCTTTAGGAAATATCTGGCCTCCGAGGTAATTTTCCGTTGCTTTATTAATTACAATTGTACTATAATTAAGTCTATTTTACAAGTATAATTGTTAGGGTCAATAATATTTGTATTCATTTCTTTATTCGTCAAAAACAGACAGGAAAAGATGCATTATATATATATATATATATATATATATATATATATATATATATATATATATATATATATATAGACATATATAGCCTATATACATACTTTGGACTGAATTTCTGGATTTTGGAATTTGCAGCGTTTTTGGACGTTCTTTTTTGCTCGCCGGCTTGATTTTGTCTCAATAGTGCTCGATGTTGTCATTGATGACTGTAGCACTCTAATTGTTTTTATTATATATATATATATATATATATATATATATATATATAAACACATACACACATACACATAAGAATATACACGTAGAACAATCAAAAATGAATTATAAGAAACTTAAATAGAGTTCCTACTAATTCCAGCACTAGCATGAAAATCTTCATAAATTAAATACCCGCATCTACCATAAGACACTCTATTGTCCAGAACTATCGAACAATTTATAGGCAATCTAAAAAATCACACAGTGTATCTTGTTCCCTCAGCACATGTCTAGTTGTAAAGTGTTTTAAAATTATATTTCTGACTCTATGTAGGCTGTTTCTAAAGAAATTAAACATAAGCTTAACACTAATATGCTTAAAATCCATCTTATTCAACCCTGCATAACTGGCTTAACAGATTCCCATTTATGATAGTTAAATAGCTTTCTATTAACACTGTTCCAGTCGACATATAAATTATGAATTTGATCGTTTCTAAGTGAAATGCTAATAGTGGCATAGGTTAAAAGGGCCAAGCAATAGGACTGTAAAAGATGTAATCTTGTCAGCTCAGTTAAATTAGCTGATTTACGCCATATATTATTGCAACTTGGGTAAAATTGTCTAATATATTTTTATTGTGATTACTATTATTACTTTATTAGAAGTGCTCGGTTTAGTAGAAACGATATTTGCGAACAAATCAAGTTTCAATATCAAATAAGGGTGTACGTGTATGTGGAGAATCAATTGCCTTGAGGCGTATATTAGGTCTCTACAAGTATATATTTTCTTGTTGCATCATAAATTGCAAATAGGTTCCTAATTTAGAAGGTACAACGTCAAAAGTAACAAATTCATACTTGCGTAAATTATCATTGATGCTCTTTATCAATGTGGGATTTGAATTGTTTTAAACACAGTGCATTTGTTTGTTGTCGCTCGATGTCAAGGTAGAAAAAGTTTCGAGTGGTCTTAAAGAAGATTATTTTGAAGTGCGATATTGTCTATTGCTTAAGAATAAAGAAAGTATACTCTACTTGAAATCATGCTTTACATCATTCTAACTTGTCATATCTTCTTCGCAAATCTATTTTTATGCATGGCAGCCTTCTT
Source organism: Enchytraeus crypticus (assembly GCA_905160935.1). Taxonomy (NCBI): domain Eukaryota; kingdom Metazoa; phylum Annelida; class Clitellata; order Enchytraeida; family Enchytraeidae; genus Enchytraeus; species Enchytraeus crypticus. The sequence goes on along the minus strand of CAJHZI010000649.1, from coordinate 668,391 downwards.
GTGATATAATGCTGGTTTTAAATAGCTGCTTTTAATATTAATGTTGAGATTTTGATTATATCATATGTGAAGACGATGCGAGCAGAAATGAATACAAAAAGAGTTCTCTCTTTGGACTGAAGAAGACCGTGTAAAATTTGCATGCTTCATAGACAATTGGTTTCAAGCTCGATCGATTCTTTCACTTTAAATTAATATTTGTTTAGAAAGTTCTAAGTTCTATAATATATATTGTATTTATAAACTAATGCATGTTATTATAGACAGATACACACACACACACACACACACACATATATATATATATATATATCATATATATGTCATATATATATATATATATATATATATATATATAATATACATATATATATATAATATATACATAAAAATAAAATAATATAATATACATAAAGATATATTATTTTTTATTTTGCTTTCTATTCAATTTTTTGACTAGAATTTTTGACTTTTGAATTTTTTTCGTGTGATTGTTTTCATTTTGTGTGGTATGTGCTGTGTTTCGATCTAATAAACATATATTTCTCTCTCTCTCTCTCTCTCTCTCTCTCTCTCTCTCTCTTCCTGTATAATTTGGAAATCAAACGAGAAACATGAGAGTGATTCTGAAAGCCGTCTAAACTACATATCTTTAATCACTGATTGTAACCTATTGATAGATTAGGCATACCCTGGCTATAAAATTATCACACATTATAACAACCCAATGCACTATCAATCTGCTATATCGGCACGCCTATCAAATAAATAGAATTGCAACAGTAGAGTGTAGGCCTTGGAATGACGTGTTTGATTTAATGGGAATTCTATAAATCATATATGCATAATTGCACTGTAATGTTTATTCGTTGCCATGCCTGTAAAGCGAGCCTAGCTGGCTAGGAAATCAACACACTTACAGCATAGACCGGCCACAGGTCTGATTGCAATGCCATGTCGAGTCGTTACTCTTATTAGGATATCTAGAATGCCTATCGTCTACCTGAGGGCATAAATTACACAGCAGTACTAGGAGACTCTCACATCGATGTCGGTATTAAATTAAGCTTTACTACTATTGTTTATGATTAAATATCAGGAAACGATATTATGCAAGCAATTTAGTTAATTTATATAATGAATTTCTAAGTTTAAAAAATGTATTTTTATTTTATTTTTTTTAAGTTTTGCATCTGAAAGTGAGAACGATTTAAAAATATTATGAATAAATGTTGGACATTACCGAATATTTAATTGAATTGGATGCAGATACAGTGTAATATTATAGTAAATTTTATAAATTGTAAAATAGCGTAACTTCTAGGAAGTTACGCTATTTTATCTCTATCAAACGTTTTTGCTGAAATGAAAATACGGCATTCATTAATTTGATGCATCAATAGAGAGTATGTAATCGCGCATGTAGTAAGCTTATGCACAATGTAAATCTGCTATAATATATTATTCTTAATAAATTAAGAATTGTAAATGTAAGATAGTATTTTATTCTTATTCTTATTTATAACATATTTAGATAGTTATCAAATTTGATATATTATAATATCGAATATCTACTGGAATATATTGTTCTTTTTATAAACACGTACATGCCGATCAATAATTAACTATGCCCACGATCCTTGCAGTCAGAAAATTAGGAATCAGATCAAGAAGGATGTGATATTCGTAAGGAGCAAATTTTAAACCTGCAACCCTGAGAATCTACTAGATACGAAGATACATTTTTTAACGCAAAATGCCATCTGATCAAATTTTGTACGCTTTTAAACCTTGACATAGAAACAGGCTCAAGAAGTAAACAAGAAGCCTCTTATTTTCTGCACAGAGAGAACAAAGTGCAAAGAAACAATTAACGATGATTCGACGTCCCTTTTATCAACCGAGCCTGATGTCAGTTTTAAGTCTATAAAGAATACTAGTGACGATGTTGTACGCGTCATATGATATCCTACACTGAATAAAAACTAATCGTTCGTGTTGTTGGCTCAGCCAAATATTAAATTAATTTTTGAATCCATAAACCATTAGATTTTTTGCAATATGGCGGAGCCATTTGACTCCACAAAAGGGCTGTATTTTTACTACAATAGATATAATAGATTTTAATGGTATGATATAATACTATAGAGACATACTTGTATGTGACGATGTAATCAGTTCGACTGGACGACAGATCTGACGATAGATCTGACAATAGATCTGACAGTTCGAGCTGATAGTGTATGGGCCCCTTAATGCAATTGCGTCGTTTAATATCATCGTAAACATCATCATCATGAACATCATGTGTTCCTTACTTTCTGGACAGAATACAGGACGGCAATATTCCTACATTTAAAACAATTCTTCGTTTGATATCAATCAGACCTACTATTTGCTAGATTGATAATGAGCATCTCTCTATGTCATTCCGTCAAGTGGCTGGTTAAAGTTGTTGATGCTCAAAATCTGATTTCGCAATCCTCAAGACATATGCGAACATTTTAATGGAGGTGGGCATAAATGCTGAGAATGATAGTGAGAGGCAAAACATGTTCTACTTTTGTTTAACATGCCAATCAATGGCGAGTGTCGAGAGGATAAGCCCTCGCAGTAGGGCATTTGGGCCCGACTAGTTAACAAGTTAAATGAGGCTGTGAGCATTCCACTGATCAACAAGTTGATAAGTTGTTGTCAGAAATCGCCTTGAGACTCTCATTACTTGAGTAATATTGCGTCTGAAATGGTTTTTCGTTGGCTTCTTCAGTTTCTGACCAGTTGTTTCTTTTAAGATTTGCGTTTTACAGTGGATCTATGCTACAGTGGCCAGGACACAACATGGGCAATGAGCAAATCATAAATAAAGATGATCTGAACGAAAATTATAAATAATATTTGGATAGCAAAAATTATTAATAATTTCTTTCGTTTAAGTAATGATTTTTGTGAATCCTTCGTCAAGCTGTCGTTCCTATTATACTGGTCTAGTGTACTAAACTTTGCGATACCAGCTACTACCAGCTACTACCGGCTACTACCAGCTACTACCAGCTACTACCGGCTACTACCAGCTACTACCAGCTACTACCGGCGACTACCGGCCACTACCGGCTACTACCGGTCACTACTGGCTGATACCAGCTAATACCAGATACTACCGGTTAATACAATCGACTACCGTTGAACTCTCCTCAAGCATTTAGAATCATGGTTGAAATTTCGATCAAAATCAATGATAAAAACTGCTATATTATACAAAAGGAAATGTCTGATATTAGGAATATCTGTCATTTATTCTTCATTCCGGCGCATGTTTATCGATCTGTGTAATTTTTAAATAAATCAATTCTCCTCAAGATCAGCAATACGCAAGAGCGTGCTGACAATTAACAGGAATTGATTGTAAGAGTAGTGGGCGGAGTCGACGAAACCGGAAATACCGGTGAATTCTGGCGAGTAATTTGTTAGATTCATAACTAATAGCAGCAGGATGTGTGGCTGAGGATAGCTATAGCTTGTTGCTGAAGCGCTCTGTACCGGAGCTTGTTATTACTGTCTATGGCATTGATTATAGTTTAAATAACATAAGAGTCAAGTTGTTATCCATGATGATGTATGTCACTTTCTATTCCACCTGTTTAAATCTTGTCAATCTTGTCTATCTTACACCTGTTTAAGTGATTGTACTTTCTAATCTATTCGATCTGGAATCGAAACGAGGTGGCTTCAATGGCAATCAGGAATTCAGGATCTGTCAGTTAAGATTTTATGACGTTGCCCGACCTTTGACATTCTGAGCTATTTAGAAATTCAATTACATGAGTGAATTAATACTGGCTGAGCCTGTGGTTTGTTAGAAAGTTGTTCGACAGTGGTGCAGTAGGTTCAGGGTTCAAATCCCGTGCTCCCCCGGCACTGACATGTTATTCCAGCAGGAAACTGACTTTAAACTTGGTTTGTACATTATAAAAATTAAAAATGATAAGCAAAATGTTTGCAGAGTATATGTCTAGGACCTGCAAACTGACAGAGAGAGAAAGAGAGCTACCAAGGCTTATATGATGGATTTAAAAACTAAAGCTAAAAGTTAAGGTTAACGTCAGTTTCCTCCTTCGATAGCGATGTCAGTGACGGGCGAACCCATGATTTGAATCCGGCACCTACTGGTCCGTGGTCGAGTTTCTCACCGACTTCACCAAGTGGCGAAGTCGGTAAGATTTGTCTAATCCAGATTTAGTTCAAGATCCAGTTTAGTCCAACAATTCAGATTTAGTCCAAGATCAATAGTTAAATAATTGTTGTTATACTAAAATATCATATCCATACAGATGTACATTCAGAATTTTCGGCGGCATCATTCGGCAGCATCTGTAGCAGAAGTAAAGCCATAGATTAATGCAATAGAGAGCCAATATTCACTGGAATATAATATTATGCTCTTGATGTTATTAATATCAGTGATGTTATTATTATCAGTGATGTTATTGTTATCAGTGATATTATTTTGTTAATGATTGCTACCAACCTTTTCTAGAGAATTTAAACAGTATTTATTAGAAAATTTGTCACAATTAGAAAAATTGTTTCTTTCTTATCCAACTTCTGCTTTGTTGTAATTTAAATCTTCTATGATTTGACACTTTAACTCTTTTATTTTGATTTAAAGTTTGATTTAGACATGTGGGACGGTTGTTCACGGGGTGATTGATATCCGGGTGGTCAACTCGATAGGGTGTTATGCTCCCTCATTGATGGCCTGGTTTTGCATGCATTATTTAGAATGTCTAAATAGCATAGGGGTAACGTCATGAAGTTTTAAATGACAAATCCTGAGATGATTTGAATCCTCGTGGGTTCGAATCCCGGCCGCGCTGATCTGAGAGTAAAATCTCGGACATTCACTGGACTGGTTATACGGAAAATGGTCTAAATTGCCTAACGGATTAAACATGTGGTTTTAAAAGTGATAGATATCAACATAGTTGATTATTCACTATAATGCGTGTTTACTTTTTTTATTAGTGTGCCTGTCTTTGCGTTTTACTTTGTGCCTTTATGTTATTCGAAATATGTTGACTGTCGTACTGTGTGATATGTGAACAAAAAATAAACATGTTATTATTATCAGTGACGTTTTTATTATCAGTGATGTTATTATTATCAGTGATGTTATTATTATCTTTGATGTTATTATTATCAGTGATGTTATTATTATCAGTGATGTTATTATTATCTTTGATGTTATTATTATCAGTGATGTTATTATTATCAGTGATGTTATTATTATCTTTGATGCTATTATTATCAGTGATGTTATTATTATCAGTGATGTTATTATTATCAGTGATGTTATTATTATCTTTGATGCTATTATTATCAGTGATGTTATTATTACCAGAGATTATAATCAGTGATGCTATGGATGTTATTATTATTAGTCAAACTTTACGCTACAATGAATTCAAATTATATAGGCATGTTGTATGGTTTGTAAAAATAAAACTGAAAAAGAAGAAGTTAATTATTTTCATTATTTATTACGTCATTAATCAAAACAAAAACGCTTAATTTGGTCTTCAAATATTATTATGTAAATTCCTGCAACACCCGTTGCTCTATTATTTAAAAAATTGTGCTTAATTACAGTGTATAACTGAAAATTAACCATTTGTATTAGACTTTTTCTACCATATTCTATAACTTTCCATCTAACCAGTTAGTCAAGTTAGCAACGCTTCCAGAACCTAAATTTTGGATATAGGTTTCAGATTGAATTGCAGTCTTGCTAGTAGGCTGGCATCGCCCGGGGCTCTCTGTGAAATAAACCCAACAATTAATTAAATTCTTTAGACGAGCTTTATTTCTCCTGCCTAATTGAAGTCTCACATGGGGCTCTCCAGCCGCCCAGTCCGAGTGACTTCATTATAGACTATAATTGCATTAGTGTGAAATTTCGCTGACTCGTAAGCCTGACCACTTGTGATAATAGTGTCTGAGTAACTGAGCGATAACACACGCTTTACCTGTAGCTTATCAGCTGTTTGTTTTGACAACCGTATTTGTTATGAAATAGTTTCTAGTTAGATTTTGTCAATAAAAATAAGTATACCATAGATAAGGAAGAAATTCCAAACTTTAGGCGTTCGTAATTGTCGATGTTAGTCAATAATAAGTCATCAATAGTCTATGCAAGAAAATCTAGTGTTATTATTAATCTAAAGTCTAAACAATCTGAGTCAGTGTCTAGGCTATGTTTATTTTGCAACTATTTATTCTAATTAAAATAATTTAATAATAATAATGATAATAATAATAATAATAATGTCCCTCCCACTAGGGCCACAGCTCCAGGGTCTAGGGCTGAACCAGATGTTGGCCTTCGGGCAGGCGGAGGCAGAGGCAGAGAGGCAGAGCTCATCGGGTTTTACAAATCAGAGCCCTAATCAAGCGGAAACTAGATCCCAGAATTCTCTAGGAACAGCTATCTAGATTTCAGGGTTGTTGACTTCTAAAAGCGGTTCTCCCAACAGAGTTCTCACAACTGCCTCATCAACGCCTATTCAGGGGAGTCACCGTCGTCGTGGATCGATAACAGAGGAAGTGGGGACGGGCGCTGCTGAAGCCAAAAGCAGTGGATTCAGGGAAATGTCACTCGCCGCTGCGATCAGCAACGTTTAACTTTCGCAAGAATAATTACATATTATATATTGTATATTGTATATTGTATATTGTATATTGTATATTGTATATTGTATATTGTATACTGTATACTGTATACTGTATACTGTATACTGTATACTGTATACTGTATACTGTATACTGTATACTGTATACTGTATACTGTATACTGTATACTGTATACTGTATACTGTATACTGTATACTGTATACTGTATACTGTATACTGTATACTGTATACTGTATACTGTATACTGTATACTGTATACTGTATACTGTATACTGTATACTGTATACTGTATACTGTATACTGTATACTGTATACTGTATACTGTATACTGTATACTGTATACTGTATACTGTATACTGTATACTGTATACTGTATACTGTATACTGTATACTGTATACTGTATACTGTATACTGTATACTGTATACTGTATACTGTATACTGTATACTGTATACTGTATACTGTATACTGTATACTGTATACTGTATACTGTATACTGTTATACTGTATACTGTATACTGTATACTGTATACTGTATACTGTATACTGTATACTGTATACTGTATACTGTATACTGTATACTGTATACTGTATACTGTATACTGTATACTGTATACTGTATACTGTATACTGTATACTGTATACTGTATACTGTATACTGTATATTGTATATTGTATATTGTATATTGTATATTGTATATTGTATATTGTATATGGTATATTATGTATTACGTATTACGTATTACGTATTACGTATTACGTATTACGTATTACGTATTACGTATTACGTATTACGTATTACGTATTACGTATTACGTATTACGTATTACGTATTATATATTATATATTATATATTATATATTATATATTATATATTATATATTATATATTATATATTATATATTATATATTATATATTATATATTATATATTATATATTATATATTATATATTATAATAATAATAATACTAATAATAATAATAGTAATAATCATATTAATAATTATTACAATAATATTAAGATAACTTTTATTCATAATTGTAATAATAATGTGCCGCATCAATATTATGGCTCATAGAGATGACCGCACATAAATGAAAAAAATTACAAAATTAATTAATTAATTAATTAATTAATTAATTAATTAATCAATTAATTAATTAATTAATCAATTGACGGAGCCTAAAAGACATTAAATTCGGCCTTTGTCACTCATTTCTCTTTCATTTGAAAGTTTCACAGTGTAATAATTTTTCTATATTTAAAATATGCTGTTTCGTCGGTTCATATTTTAATGCATTCCTATAAATAACAATTAATAGTCTGCTTGAGAGGTTGCTAACATGTCCTTTGGATGAGAAAAACCGGACACTAATTTCTCAATAACTATACTTTTTATTTGATATAAATTTCTCACTAATTGATTTCTTAACAACTGCCATTCAGTAAAGTCCATGGTCTAGACGCCATCGTTTACTGCAGTGTTAAAATGACTGCAGTGGCATTGTTAAATTGTAAACCTGTAATTGTACATGTAAGAGTAATAAAGTTTTACAATTTTGATTACTTTCTAATTGTCATTTGCTCAAATTTATTGCTTCGTTTATGCAACTTTGTGCTACTGAGTGGTAGCAATTATGTAATTATGATCACGTTTAGATAGTTTTCAAAGAAATTAAATCTATTAGAGTTCCAGTAAATTACATTGTGCGATTTTATTCAGCGCAAGAATTCAACTTGATTTCTGCGAAATTATTTCAGATTTACTGTAAATATAAATGTGGCAATTAAGCAATAGCTAAAGATAGGAGTATAATTACTGCAATTGTTGAGTGAGATGCCAGCAATTAAGGAATTAAGTTGACTCTATTAACTCTATAACATAAATATACGACTGAGGTGTTCAACGATGAATTCCACAAACGAAATGAAGACATAAAGAGACGAGTTTAGTTGAAGGATAGTAACTGCGGCTAGTAGTACCATTCTTCAGTTCGTCTAGTTTATCAAATTAGTTGATTACCTGCCTAGATCCTACAGAAATATGTCAGTAGTGCATCGAGTTCGTCGAACGGAAAAACTTCGAAGAAGTTGGACTGCGCAGCATCCGTTCGAGTCACCATACGGTTTCCTTTCCCAAAACACAATCGCTGAGACCTTTCCATCAGTGGAGACTCCGGGCATCCCAATGATCGATGACTCTTTGACGAGCCTCAGTTGGTTACAGAATCTAAACATAATGAAGATCGATTCGTCGACCCCTTCTACTACTAACATCTCAGTGACCCCGTGCTCTACTAACAGATCTATTTCGCTACCCGCTACGTCTTCCAGCTATTCCAATTTTCCAGGTGACTCTTTTGCGTCTCATGCCATGACATATCCACGCCTGAATGCGGCTCCTTCTTTGAACGGGACTCTGGAACAGAATATCCCACGAGCCAGTCGGCAACAGAGATCCTTACATCAAGTTCCACCCAGTCCTGCCTATGATGTGTATCAGATGAGGCCAAGAAATCCCAACAGTTACGATCATTATAGCAGCTGCTACAGCTACAACCAACAGCAGCAGCAGATGCAGAAATATATCAGTCGAGATTTCTACTCTAAGATGCAAGTCAATCCCAATGCCATCCTTGACGTTACATCCCTGGGAACGTCACGGATAAAAATCGAACCATCGACTTCTCCGCAGGAGACGACCAACTCGTATAAACTTTCGAAAGTAAAACATGGCCAGACGGACCAAAGACTGATCGAAAACAATCGATGCGCGATAAATCTTAAAATCAATCATGGTCAAAGACAACATCGGATCGATCCGGGAACGTCTGAGTATGAGCCGAGCTTTGACGTTGAGAACCTGGAGACGAGACTGAGGATGGACGCGACAATCAAGCCGCAGTATAATCTGGCCACACTCATCTGTATGGCTCTCCAGGACGCCCCGGAGCAGCGGCTCACCTGCGCCGAGATACTGAGGTGGATAGTCGACAACTTTCCGTACTATAGGAACGCCGAGCCCACGTGGCAGGTAGGTTAGAGTTTGATGAGTAACAGCTGATCAGATCAATCAATCAATCAATCAAGCAATTAATTAATTAATTAATTTTACAGTCAATCAAATAATAAATAAATAAATAAATAGAGAAATCAATTCATCAGTCAGTCTGACAATCAGTCAATCAATCTATTAATCAGTCAATCAATCAATCAATCAATTAATCAATATATCAATCAATATATCAATCATTACTCCTGTACCTTAATTGTGCTATTAATCGAGGATTTATTTGAACATCGTTCAATATTGTCTATTCGATGAATTTATCAGACGCTATGAGTTTAATATTAGTTTCTCCAGTTTTTCTTATTTTTATATCTAAAGCTGGTATTGCAGTGAAGGCCAAATATATCAGATCCGTGTCAAAGAATTTGTCTGAAACATTTCGGTTGTGTGAAAGTTTCAATGCAAACGTTTCTAACGGATTTTTCATATTTCCTTTTATGACTCGAGAGAAATTATAATCAGTCAGAGATTTAAAGTTGATAAAATTTAATTGCACGAACATTTTGCCATATAGCTTACTGTTGACATCCTTTTGCCAAATTTCTCATTCGATTTATTTCACTGCGCTGAGTTGGTGACTTATTGGCAAGTTGTTCGACGGCGGATCAGTAGATGCAGGGTTAAAATTAAACGTTCTCTCCATCACTTACATGCTATTCCAGCAGAAAATTAACGTTAAACTTGGCTTTAGCCATGTTAGTTTTCTATACTAGGCCTACAAGTGAACGCATTCGAATGCGAAGAGATATGTTTGAAAGGACTAACCAAAAAAGTAAAGAAACACGTTATGCAGAAAAGTGATAACGGCTAAAGGCAACTTTAACGTCAGTTTCCTGCTCGAATAGTGCCAGGGTGAACATTGGATTTGAACCCTTCTCCTACTGGTCCGCATTCGAACAACTTGTCAGCAAAGTATAGACTCAACGTCTACACAGAGACATTATGTGTAAGCATATTACAATAGCATTATATTGGTCGAATGAATGAAGTAAAATTACCGTACTACCGTCGTTCGTGAATATGTGATAGACATTCATTGTACATGATCTAAGTACTGGCTCTTGCCTGCTCGAGTACTGTACACATACTCGTGTGTATGCACTGTACGCATGCTCGTGTGTATACACTGTACACTTGCTCGTGTGCACACACTGTACACATGCTCGTGTGTATGAACTGTACACATGCTCGTGTGTATGCATTGTACATATGCTCGTGTGTAAGCATTGTACACATGCTCGTGTGTATACACCGTGCACGTCGATGCACACGAGTGCAGAATACAATCAACTAGTACCCGGCAGTCTTTTAAACAGGAAACCGGGCGTTAAATAGCGTACTAATTGATGTTTTATTCATTAAGCTATTTTCTGTTGATTTAGATCTGCTATTAAATTTAGCGATGCTAATCTTCTAATTTGTGCACATATGCAGTCGTGTAGATCTGTTCTGCAATATAGAAATGTTTGATCACTACACTTAATTTTCTTCACTGGCTGATACAAGTAATAAACTAGCTGAGCCCCCGACTGATCTGTAATATGTGTGCGGGTTCGAAATCAGGTCTGACTCGATCCTGAGAATTTCTCGGGCTTTTTCCATCCGCCTCTTTAACAGATTTTGAAACCCAAACCAATTAGAGTCAAATCCCATTTCCAAAAGTCGCATCTAATCCCACCCCACCCCAACCATCAAAAGATGACCCGGGTGTGGGTGAAGGTACCCGGAGATATGGGTTGGGGTGGGGTGGCCTAGAACACTGTGACTCAAATTGTGAGATTTGCCTCTAATCGACGGGAATTTCACAAATCTCGTCTGGTATAGCCGAAATGCTTAGCCTTCGTATTGTTGATTAGATTTAATTAAGTGCTGCAATGCGATACCGTGACGTTGCCGCTCAGAATATCATGAAATTCTGCCGATATGCTACTAGTGTTCAACTTGTTTTTCGGGCATGTTCCTGCGAACGTCGTTGTAAGTTTATCGCTACAGGGAATTAGATGTTTGTAATTGTAACGCGAAACCAATTTAGTAATCTCAATCGAAAGGTGTAATTAATATATCAATCAATCTGATAACGAGGTGAGATACAATAAGATATCGAATTGCGGAAGTTGATAAATTAACCAATCCGGCCCATTGAACATTTCAATGTTAATACTCAGTGAAAGTTTTATGTTTGGTTGTTAGATCTGCGCTTAAATAAAACAATAGTACAAATCAGATGAAGAATTTAATTTGTTCAACATATCATAAACTTATAGGTATATTCATCTATGCAAAACATTTATTTACTCCTGAACCTTGTATTGGCGCAGCCTACTGTATATTCATATAGGCCCTAAATGGCTATGCCATGACAAGGTACAGTAGTAGCTATATGTACTGTGGTAACTTTAAGCCTTTTTCTGCTAAACTTTTTAAGGTAAACATACTAAATACTTAAGCTTTTGTGAGGTCCATTAAAAGTTCTTTGATACAGTTTAAACAAGTATATTTTTCTTAAGTAGTAATTAATATAGCTTTCTTTTTGTAATACTAATTTTCAATTTATTTTCCATTTTTAATAATTATCTGTCAACTAAAAAGATTTCAACCGTTATACGTTGTAATCAATTGATATAGATAACTATCGGCAGTAAATTCAATCAATCAATCAATCAATCAAGCAGTAAATCAGTCAAGCGTTGGTGATTTAATAAAATGATGTTTCTTAAAAGAGCAGACATAGCCATCACATGCAATCATTCAATCACCAGCAGCTACTGCTTTATCATTATGTTATTATTTACACAAACGCTATATTTATCTAAATTGAGTTTTATAATTGATTTAATTAATTAATCTAATCGGCATAGTCTGTATAAACAAAAACTAATGATACATATATGATAGGCGATCGTTGTCATCTGTATAGGAGCCTTAACATTTTAAATCTAATAAGTCTAATGAATTATATATTTTTTTCGCATGTAATTCGTCAATAGCTATACGCACGATTTGAAAGCGTGGCGTTAAACCAGAAAATTGCTGGCCATCGTTTAGTCAAGTTCATAGACTACAATTTAAATTCATTTTAACAATCCTTATGCCCACTCTAAAGAAGGTTACGCAAACAAATAAACATACCATCTTCACATACCTGGCCGTGTGTTTTACTACGGGTTGTTGAAAGTTGTCCAAACTACGTAAGACAATCGATGTCCATTCAGATTTTAACAAAATTATGGTCGCACACATAGTTAGTCAAACAATGGCGAAGGTTTGGAATTCAGCGGAGTTGAGCCATTGACTAAAACAACTTAACAGAGAATAAATGTATAGTGTACAATGTAACTAACAGCTTAGTTTGTCTTAACGTGCTTACCGTCAGTGTCAGAAGCTCTCAGAATAATGGAAAGCTACAGGGTCAGTAGAATATAGCAAAGTATTGTTCAAGCTAATAGAACTCTCACAAGTAGCTTAGTAGGCAAAAACTTCTTAGACCTATTATTGAACATTCAACTAGTTTTAGATAAAATGAAATATTTTGTAGCAATCGTATCAGTGATATATTAATACAACACTACCAATTCATATTACTGTAATTCCAATTCTTATTTAATGTGAAACGTTGTACGTTTTCAAATGCCGAGTATTTTATAAAGAAGAGTATTTTATTATGAAAGAAGAGCTAAACAGAATGAATGGATGGATGGAGAGAGAGAGAGAGAGAGAGAGAGAGGAAGGTTGAGAATTACATAATTATATGCTATATGCATAAAATTATGTGTGAAATTTTGGCTCATCTTTCTTTATAGTCATGACGAATAATGGCGTAAAATTGGCGCAGATTTCTACATTGCCCCGTGTTTTTGTCCCTTGTTGTGCTCGGGTGTGGTTGAACCTTTGGACCACTGCAGAATAGGGCAACCGTAAGCAATCTGCTGCGTGTACGTAAGAGGCGACTAAGACAGGAGCTGAGGATGGCTAGAGGGGATTCACCTCACCATTAAATATTTCCCCTGAGAATAAATTGTAATTAATATATCTAACTGAGGAAGGCAACAGGAAACCACCTCAGAAGCCTTACTTTTCCTGAGCTAAAGACTACATAAGGTCTACATAAGGCATAGACTTCGTGAAGGTATTAACTTATTGATCTAAGGAGTGCTCTTATGGAGCGAGAAACAGACTTTGAGTATGAATATGTACCTTAAAACCTGCCACTTTGCAGCGCACTGAAGAAGAAGAGATTTCTGTATAAATTATAAATCTCTTTGCAAATTAATTTATTAGTTACAGTATTTTCCCCTGAGCTTTTAAATATATTATTATTATTTTTGGTTTACTGTTAATACGACTGTTTAAATGCCCAATCTGGTATAATGTGGTATGCTGAACCATACTGCAATACTTGCGTTGATTTAGACCGAACGAACGATAAATATTAACAAGTTTACAAACAAATTCGCAGACAAGTTCTAACACGTTATTATAACGTAGCGATCAATTCAAGTTACTGACGGGCTATGGCCGCTATAAATTAATTTATCTCAAAGTTACATGTATAATAAGTACTAATAACAATAGCCTAATTATACTAGGCGAAGCAATAAATTAGTCTGTGGTATAATATTAATTATTTGGAATTTGATCAAAAGTAAATGCCTTATATAAATAAACTATACGGTTGAGCAATAACGTTGGCGACTCGATATCCTTTTTTAAAATAGACCTTGTACTTCTATCCAACTGATTTAAATTTTGTTGATTAGGCCTATGTTTTATTTTTTTAAATTTATACTATTTAGTTCTAGTTTTATCCGTTAACTCTTTCGTTTAATTTCTAATTGTTGATGATATTCCCAGAGTCTATCATGATGCTAGAAGATGTTAGATAGAAAGCTCTTAAAAAGTTAGTTCCTCTCTACAAATTCAACTGGACTGAACCTCCTGGTTAAGTTTAAAAATTAAAACTCTTTTACGAATGTCTTAAAGTATTGCAGCATAGAATGCATATGTCTTCTCATTTAAAAATGTAAAGAGAGGAGTTTAAAAATGATGGAAGTTTTCATGGGAGTACGTGTCAATTTGCTTATAATCTCATTGAAAAGGCCGTCACGTCTTTAAAATGAGCATTGCAATATTCCCACCATTTGTATATTTCTTCCCTATAATACCAATTGCTCTAATCTTTTCCCTACTAAAATATTATGATAAACCATTTCACTCATCCTATTATGTCATAGTTTTTTGTTCGTTGTTTTTATTGCTTTCTCCTTGAGCAGCCAATTAGTGTGGGGACAACGAAAAATTCTATTTTATTGGGATATGCCCCATAACTGGGAATTTGCCCCAATCAATATATTAAAAGAACCTATGGCAGCATCGTTTGAATGGA
The DNA here is from genome assembly GCA_905160935.1 of Enchytraeus crypticus. NCBI lineage: Eukaryota > Metazoa > Annelida > Clitellata > Enchytraeida > Enchytraeidae > Enchytraeus > Enchytraeus crypticus. Next base: position 653,250 of record CAJHZI010000649.1, on the reverse strand, counting down.
TAATGGATTAGTTGGTTGCATTTTATCAGAGCAGAATACCATGGTTTCGAAACACAGCTCGACTGTTACACCGTTGTACATGAAGTATAGAGTATTGGTGAATTGTTGTATTTCTGTAGCATAGGCTAATACTTGGCTTTGCATCTACATATAAACCACCACTTATAACTTTACAATTATTTGCATAATGTGCGCGATCAAACATTCCAGTATTACTTGGGCCTATAGACCTAATGCGATTTAAAGTTAAATAGCTTAACTTAACCTTCAAACGAGTCCCATGCTAATGTTTAGCTGAACTCTAAATGTGTCCTTGAATACGTGTGAGGTTCAATTGAAACTATTCTATAAGTATAGTCGTTTAAATTTTAATTGATCTTTTTAGAGCTTTAAAGCAGATATTGCATAATCAGCTCAATGCAACAGGCCTAAATGTCATTGGAATAAGTTGACGCCTACTTGTGCAGCATGTGTAATACTGGTTAAATGCTATTAAACTTGTCCCATAGCGAGGAAGTCACAGGTTAATAATTCATATAGAATGATATCCCACAGCATTCCTGCCCCACGGAAACGGACTTCAAATATCAAATGTTAATGTCAGATAATCTGTTAATATTAAATAAATAAGGGCTTAATGTACCATTACAGAAGATTGGAACTGAATCTGACTGAAAGTATCACTAGACACAAATGACGAGATTGAGTTTAAGTCATACCTGCTGCGTGTTTAGCGCACTTGGTAGAGCGCGAGGTTCAATAAACGACAGTAATCGACGTCGGGCTCGGTTATTACTTGGATGGGTGATCACTTTGGAAGACCTTTTGCTAACAGAATTGAGTAAGGAAACCGAATGTTGCAATCCGCGCTGACTGCAGTGTGATTGTATGACTATGACTACAATGACTGCAATGGCAATGACTGCAATGACAATTACTGCAATGATTGCAATGACAATTACTACAATGACTGCAATGACAATGACTGCAATGATTGCAGTTACAGTGACTATAATGACTACAGTGACTGCAACGACAGTGACTGCAATGACTACAATGACAATGGCTGCAATGAGTACAATGACAATGGCTGTAATACAAATGACTGCAATGACTACAATGTCGATGACTGCAATGACTATGATGCATTGTTCTATTTGTGTGGTCAACGATTATTAGTAATAAGTCCATAATGCATGAAAATAGCGAAAATATCACAAAATATTTTTGGCGACATAGGCAAGGTAACTGCAGCGTGTGTGACTGGTGCTTGACTGAAAGGAAATGATGAAGAAACTGCGAGTATTTCGAGTACTTACTGTACATGTAATAACATTATGCTGTATTGAGCGCATACTATTTATATGTAGTTTGTTATTATGTCGAGCATATGTTGCTCTAATCTTTCTTCTACTGCGTTCACGGTAAATTTTCAAAGCCAAACTTGTAGTGCATTCTAAATCTAAAATTCTGCTTAATCGGTTCGAATCTCATCAGACCTTCTTTGACAGTGACTTTAACTCAGCCTTTCAGCTCTCTAGAAATTTGATGCGATGCACTTATGCGCAAAATATGCGACCTTGAAGTTAAATTTTCAGAGCAGTTTAGTGTGAGTCTATTATTATTATAATTTTTATATGGGCGTAAAGAACCCGAGGTTTAAGTACAATAATTCGAGCAATACGTGCTGAACTGCCGCCCGGCCACTCGCGGTCATCAAGCTGCTTAAGAGAATTGCTGAAGCAGACTGATTATATATTATTACTGTTCCATTTATTAGCGAGTTTTATTATTATTATTTAAAGTAGTAGTGGCAGTAGTAGTAGCAGTAGCAGCAGTAGTATTATAATAACTATTATTACCATTCAAATTGAAATTATTGTTTTATTATTATTGCTATTTGAAATGAAATTAGAGTGTTGTGGAGAAATTCATTCTAATCTAATCTATAATAATGTCTAATCATAATTACCCGCAAGTAGCATTAAGGCCTCAAAGCATAAATAGCGACAAGTAGTTAGTTATCTTCACCTATTTCAATGCTGCTTAGAATCTAATATATGACATAATATGATATCATCTTTGATAAACTTCTTACCTCAGTGTCAATAAAAACAACTAATATACAGTATACTAGTAGACTAGTATACTGTAATGATATTAATCCACAGTGGTATATCTTTTAGTCTTGTCTCGATTGCATTATATACCTCACAGCGTTCTTAATCTGTTGTATTTTACTTGCGTCGTTGTATTTGGTTGCATTGAAAACTGTATTTGAAAAAACTGTATTTTATAACGTGTATTGAACACTCATTGTAAGTGCACATTAGTTAATTTTGCAGAAAATAGCAGGAATAGCTTATAGTAGGCCTATATATCATCTTGAGACCAATTGAATGTAAAAATAATTTGATAAGAAACTATTTTCAATACTTAAGTAAATTGATTTTGGGTTGGAGTAAGATAAAAAGCTGGTAAAGCTAAGGTTAACGTCAGTTTCCTCACTAGAAAGCGAATAGACAGCGAATAGATAGCGGATAGAGAGTATTTTTCAATTTCATGTTAATACTAATAATTGAATTTAAAATGTATTTATATGAAATTATTGTTTCTTGTTAATTTTAGAATTCGGTTCGACACAATCTCTCGCTGAACAAATGCTTTCAGAAGATCAAAAGGAAGGATGATCCACACTCTAGGACCAGTCTCTCTCAGTGGATGATCAACCCCGAGTACCGACATCTCATCGACTGCAACGTCTTCAAGAAGCGACGCCAGGTCTCCTGCCTCGCGAGCAACGTCGCTGCGCCGCCGGCCAAGAAATCACGCGGAGCTTCGATGGACGAAATCTATCTGACATCGGATCGATCTGCTGGTCTGGAAATATCGCCGCGTAATAATTCCCTACCCACCCTAGTGCAATCTTCACACTTCCTCGACCAACCTCCCGTCCACATTTCTGATTCTATACTCAACTTCGGTGCTGACTCGCTCACTGACGCTCTAGACATGAGCTGGAGTGCCAACGCTCTCGGTCGAGACCTGGACATAGGTGGAATGTCCTTCAAGGTGGAGGACTTCGTCAAAGACCTTGGCTCACTCGAAAGCCCTCCTCCTTCCGACACCGACTCCGAGCTAGCGCTGGAGGAGTTCCTGAGGACCAACGTGAATCTGATCGACGACGACGTCTCGCTCGATCCTCTCGATTTGACCGTTCAAGGCGTCGCCCTCAGGCCCCCCGAGTGGTGGGCGGGCGGAGATTCGGTCTTTCCTTATCCCCCGAAGGAGGCTATCTCCCCGCTTAAGATCGACGTCGATCTGGAGGGAAGCAGCAACGGTCTGCACACGCCAACGTTCGAAACTCATGACCACCCGTGGGCAGAGAATAAGAGCGACCTGAACGATTCCATCAGTTCGCTCGATACTGACCTACTCGAGAACGAGTTCAAGCCGTTTCTATAGAGATTGTTACGTCGTGGTCTAGTGCAATTGTTACCGTAATTATTAAGTGATCGTTTTCTATTTTGTTTAATAATAATTTATGACTGTAGAAGGGCCCCTAGGTATATTCATCCAATATCACATTTTCCCTGTGTATAGTATTAACATTGGAGCTATTTTGTAATTTGGCGAATGCTGTATAAACCCGGACGGTTGGTCGTCTGTAGATGGCTTGATTCTAATTGTATTCCCTGTTTGTAGCTTGGAATCTTTTTATGCTATGTGTCTTATTTTTAATCAGTTCAGTGAGTTCAGAGTTACATCTAGCAGAGAATACGACTGTGCTATTTGTATGAAAATCTCGTGAAATGTTTTATAATTTTCTAAACGAGATTTAGAGATTTGGTCGTAAGAATATTTATACTATTAATTACGAAGCTGACAAATTAGCAATTGCAGTTAAGAATGCTTAGACTTTGGCGTTGGAGGCTTTCCGAATTGCATGCGCTCATTCTGCTCATCTGTTATCAACTGTATCAGAAAACAAAACAGACGATGAACTTGATTCTAGTCTAACTAATTGTGTCAGTGGCTAAAAGAAGACTTGTAGCTCAGGCTGAACCAGTGTCGTTTTAATAAGTTCTCGAATGCAAATTAACTGGTGCGATGTGCAAATTGGGCTCATGTGTTCCCATTATAGACGCTTAAAATGACTAAAATAACTTACGCTTAGGCCGCAACTTTTATTCTTCTTAGTATTCTTCTTCTTAAAGTGTCGTGCCAGTTTCTAGACTGGGCTGTAATGATCATGTTTCTTCATATGTCTCTGTCCATTGGTACTCTATTTCCGTTATCTGCATACATTTCCTTAGACTCTTAATGAACGTCGTCCGCTATCGACATTTGCTTCGTTTGCCGTCTATTTTTCCTGTCACTGTGGCGTTTTAAACAATTTTGTGATGCATAATGTGTCCGAAAAACTATCTGCTTGCGCCATAGTCGAATCAACAGATCACGACTAGTTGACATTCTTTGCAAAACTTCATTTGTAACTTGATCTATATGTGATATGCGTAACATTCTCGTTTTGAACCACATCTCTGACCTTTAAAATAAAGATTAATTTAAAAATATTAGGCAATAAAACATATTACTATGTTTCTTAACAGAGTATACCGAAAACAAGAACTATTTCAATATCGAATTGTTTTGCCTAAGCAAGTAGGCCTGTTAATAGTCTGTTTTTACATTAGTTTTGTTATTTTTTCGTATTATCACTGTTTATTTTCTCTCGTATAGTTAAAGTGCTATAAATCCAGCATGCAAACTGCAGCGCTTCTGCTTTGACATATAGCTGCAGTTTTTAAAATTTTGGGTTACAATTTGTGTTTGCTCTATATTTCGATTTTTGTGCTCCAATCTACTGTAGGCCTATTCCGTGATTGTTTTGTACTTCTGCGTAGTTGTTCCTCGTGCAATCCTTTACCTGCAATGCTTCGTGCTATATGTATACAGGATACGCCAACGAATAATTATGCGTACAGGATATGCCAACAAATATGTATACAGGATATGCCAACGAATGTGTATACAAGATATGCCAACGAATGTGTATACAGGATTATGGCAACGAATTGCAGTATGTTTTTATGCTCTCAAATTCCTCCTTGTAGTAATGAAAATTAATTTAAATCGGTATTTAATAAAGCTTTTCTAAATAGTAATTTAAAAATCAGACATAGTAAACTATCTACCCACATTCTAGGGGAGATAGTTTACTATAGGCGGTCATAGACGGTAGAAGGAAAGAGAAGCAGAGGCGGGCCGAAATTAGGAAAGTTTGTGGACATGAAGAGGAAAACAGAAGATAGAGAAGAGTGGAGGCGTTATACACGTATACCATGGATGTGGCAGTAGGCAGTGCACTAAGAATGAGAGAGAGAGAGAGAGAGAGAGAGAGATATTAATTGTATATTCCTTCACAGATAGCCATTTGGTGTATTGAATTCCTCCGACTTCACATTTAAGCAATATTTGACAATGTCTTTGCGTATATCGGTGCTTAAGAGAATTAGATTTGACATTTTTAATTTATTGATGATGACCTGCATTGTTGATTTTATACGTAAATCATATCTCTGATAGCAACATAACTTATTTCTGCAGACTCCCCAACATTTGTATTGATCTTAGAGACTTGGACTCTTGACTCGTTTGCCCTTATCACTGACTTTGTATCGTTTATTTATAATGTGCAGTATTATTGTACCAATGACATTAAAATAATTAAAGAGTTTTTATCGTTATCGTTTTCTGTCCTTAACATTTCAGAATGGCTCGAGCAATAACAGCACGTGGTCGAAAGAGAAACCTAACAGAGATACTGATTTAATCGCCTCTGAGCCAACATATAGGCCTATACCAATCAATTAATTATATAATAGAGTTAAAAGTGGCATTTTTATATTATTTTGAACCAGTATAATAAACAGCCATCTCAAAATTAACTTACTAGTTTTGTAAGTTTAAGATGACTACTCAAATTCTAAGGAAAGAAATGGCAGCCACCTCGAAAACCATAACCTTTCAGGCTAGAGTAGAACAGTAAACGAAAAGTCTTTGTAACTGAATCCATAATTTGTATATGGAGGTTAATTTGAGGCAACTTAGCAGACTATAAGTAGGAATATGAATCAAGGATCAGTCATTGCATATTACTCTGACGAGAGAGAGAGAGAGAGAGAGAGAGAGAGAGAGAGAGAGAGAGAGAGATAGAGAGAGGCATTTATATAGAGTGCACTCAAATACATCAGGCGTTTCGCTAAAAAAAGGTGTCTAGACAAAACTGTGGGCGCTGGCAGCTCGTTCAAATAAGTGACACTCAAAACGATATAACAGCAGGTAAGCTTAGCATAGGCCCAGACCCTTTCGGTTTTAAGGTTAAAATGATATTTAAAGTCTAAAAAGACCAAAATCTATCGATTAATATACCGACTTGGCGGCACTCCTTCTCTCTCGAACAGATATCAGTTACAGAAGAATCCAGGAATTTGAATCACGAATATTCTAATCTGCAATCTGAAACCTAATTGATGCCGTCACACGTTCAGTCTCAGCTTATTGACGTCGATTTCGACAGTAGGTTTACAAGAAATGGTCGTAATTCTAAATAAAATGATATTATAAAGTATATTAAAGCTCCGAAGCAAATGATATTCTAATTTAAAGCCCTCTGTCTATGAGTCAAAATCCTATCAACCAGGCAACCTAAAAGTATAGAGTATTAGAACTGAAAGCTGGGCTACCTAGTGATATACATGTAGAGTTTTAGCACTGGGGGGATGGAAGAAGATAGTGTACTTAACAAAGTACAAAGCTATTATTACAACAAAAGAGAAATAGTATCTGATGTGATTGTCCATTGTCTTCCATAGTATCCTGCATAAGTCTTGATTTTATAAAAAAAAGCACAGTTTACAGATAATCTGGTTTTAGTTTCAATGACGAGTAACATAACAACAATTAGAGTGCTACCGTCGTCCATGACAACATCGAGCACTATTTAGACAAATCCAAGCCGGTGTGCAAAAAGAAGGTCAGAACGATGAAAATTCTAAGATCCAGAAAACCAGTCCTAAGATATATTTATAGAGTGAGACTGATATAAAACAATTGATAAGAACTGCAGTTATAAGGGGCTCAGTTGATAAGGGCTGAAACTGATAAATTTGGTAGTGGTTAAACGCTTCAATTTTTAAGGGTTGTAGTTATAAAAGTTGTAGCTGATAAAAACTGAGATAGACAAAGGATTCAACTACTAATTAGGGCTACAATTGGAATAGGGTACCCTATACCTCCTTAACTAACCATTATCTGCCATAATTAGACTCGATGCCTATTCTCTTGAGTGCTAGTAAAATTAAATATTCAGAGCACAACTCTCTCTTATATACACTCAGCATTCAATTCAGATCTCGGAGTAACTCAACCTCTTTAAGTAGTTGATACTTGAATTAACGTAACACGGGCAACTAAGTAGAAACAATATATCGAACGATAATCACGCAATCAAAATATTACTCTCTACATCCATCGTTGCTAACAGAATTTTGAATTTAACTGTTTTGTGTTTGTAACTACAGAGGACTGTAACAACTAGATAAAAACTCCTATGATAATTCGCTATTAATACTTCTCAAGACTTGTTAATGTCTTACTTTAAGTGACGCGGAGTCGAATAATTTACGTATAGTTACGCCCTGTAGTACATGTTTTGCGAACTTATTAGGAAATAACTCAATAGACTGAAATTAACGTTGTAATGCAACCGTGCAACGTATAATGTATTGTGTAAATCATATCATGTCAAAATCCTAGAGCTGGTTCCAGCTAAATATTTCTCCATGATGTTACGTCATATAATTGTATTCTTCTCCATTTCCTCGATATTTATTTTCTTCTTTCTGTTCTCTCATAAATGCTACTTTCAGCAGCCATCAGATCTTCGAGTAGACAGTCTTTCTAACTTATTTTAGGTCTCCCGCTATTTTTTTCCATCTGCTTAGTAGTTAAATATATTTCGATGGTTTCTCTTTTCTTCCATGCGCATCACATGTCCAGCCCATTTCATTCTTCTTTTCATGATTTCACTTAGCATTAGTTGTTTAGTCTTTTATCCTAATGTTCTCATTTGTTACGTGGCCTTTGTAACTGATTTTTAGTATTATCCTGGGCCACTTGTTTTCGGTAGAATTCAATTTATTTTCCATTGCATTTGTTAATTCCCATTTGACTCATCAATTGTTAAATTAGAGGGTCAAAGAGAAGCATTGGATGCTTTCTGACCCAGTACTGTTATGTGAAGTCAAGTTCAAAGCAAAAAGCAGATTTTTATTTCTACACTTGTACCCCAAGGGCATCAGAGACAGCCAGGCTGAAATTTGAACAAGTGACCTCGATTTTCTTGGCCTGTGTGTTATCAATTTGATCATTTAACCTCTAACACACAACTACAAATTAAGCAACTTCAAGTTCTACTCATCCATAGGAAGGGAATCGGCGATAGAACAAGCCTTTATTAGGAAATATACAGTATCTCATCATTATTCGGATAGTTGAACCGTTGATCCAGTGACAATATTATCGGTGCAAAGGATACACCAAAAAAAGAATAATGAAGACGACATTTGCAATAAGTCACCGATAAAAAGCAACTAAAATCGTGAAATTCTATGGTAATTGAATTCAAAACATTAGAATCATCATCATCGTTCCTTTAATCCTAGTTTAGATAGGGTCTAGATTTAGAAAATTTTGTTACAATATCTTGAGCATAAACGCTCACAAATCAAATGCCCCTTCTGACTTTGGTTAGGGTCTTAGTTCTTTGTCGCCTTTTACAATACGCGCAGTCATCTATTGGTATATTCTTCAGAAACTCGGACACAACACGAGTAAAACATTAAAATAAATAATATCAAATATTATGTATCCTTGCACAGACATGACGCACTGACATTACTACTTCATAAAACTGAAGATATCAAATACAAAGTTTAAGCCAATACAATGCTAAACGACTAGACAGTTACAAAACGACAGGACAGTTATAAAATGACTAGAATCATAAATTAATAACAATTAAGACTATACTATTAAGTTCATACCATAAAGACGCTTAAATTATCGACTCTGCATGCATACTATAACAATGGCAAATGACCTTCAAATCTAAATTCCACAGACTTACAGTTCACCATAACTAATGTGAATTAAACAGATTTCAATACATCCAATATACACAGCTTTAGTAGTTTTTGTATTTTGAAAATTGAAGACTTCTGGAATTTCTATGCAAGATAGAAATTATCTCTACACACAGAGCCTTGAGCAGAATCCAGAACAATAAAGCCCATAATAATAAGCTCTCATCACTAGAGTTTTACAATTTTTACATCTAAATTTGATGCCCATGAAACTGGGACTCAAGGAATAGTGATGATGATGGTGTTGAAGCCCAAACACTGAGTTTCATAGCGTTCATCAATATGAAATTAGAAGTAATAGCATTTTATGAGTCAGATTTCATTTTATTAAAGCTGGTAAAGCCTATGTTAATGTCAGTTTCCTCACTCGAACGTGATGTCAGTGATGGACGAGCCCAGGATTCGTTAAAACGTTCTAATTGCTCTATAAACATCAGGACACATAATAAATGATGAAGTCAATGAATCCAGATGTTTCAGAGCCTTCTTGAGACCAAGTTCTGTGTTAGATTACAAAGAAAAAAGAACACATTTATATTAACATAGAAACAATAATACTGTCGTTTAAAATAGTACAAAAGAAAATATTACAATTAATTTAAACTACATAACTTACAATTTCAAACACAATTAAAACTAGAGGCCAACTATAACAATACCGCCAAATAGAAGATACATTCATGTATTAATCATCGTCATCATCATCATCATCATCATCATCATCATCATCATCATCATCATCATCATCATCATCATCATCATCATCTTCCCTTAAACTCCAGTTTAACTAGAGTCGGGATTCGAATAGACGAATAGTATTAATAAAAATGTATAATATCAGCCACTTAGTATTCAAATACACTGTAGTGAATTATAACTAATAACTTAACTAAAGGCCAATAAAAGCACAAAATCTTGTTTCACCTTATGCAAAATTCCTGAAACTCACTTTTAAATTAAACACACAAATGAAATGATAATCTGAGATTATGTCTATCATACAAAAGCAACATGAACATATAAAAACTGTTAGTTTAGAGTTAATTTTTCATGCTACTGTCTAGTGAATGTCTGAGATGGCTTATATCGAGTTATTGAAACACAACTTCAGACAAAGAACATCATCATAATGAACATCAATATAATGCAATCAATGGAAGTGAATTCTAATGAATTTATGACAGAACTAATCCTTTTAAATGTGTCCATTAAACACTTTATACAAATTAGAGAAATTCTCTAAAGTCTGATGATAAGTAACACGCATTATAGTGAAATGATCAACCATGTTGATCACTTTTATATCATATGTTTAAACTATTAGGCAACTTAATCCATTTTCCATGTAACCAGTCCTGCGAATGTCCAAGATTTTACTCTTAAATTAGTTAGGTCGGGAATCGAACCCACGAGAGTTCAATTCACCTCAGCATCTGTCACTTAAAATTTCAAGACGTACCTGACGCCTCTAACCACTGTGCTATTGAGACATCCTAAATATAGCAAAGTACTAGCGACATCTAGCCAAACACATATACTTGAATTAATTTCATCTAACTTGAAATATGACATACAAACCTAATTATCTTTTCGGTGTTATTTTGGATTTACTGCCACATTTAGACAAAACACCAAAAAATCTAAGTAAAAAGGAATGTAAATGAACAAAATTCACGGCGGCCGCCGACAAACTCTCACTTGACTTTCTTACACGACTGCAAACAGCTGTCAGAAGTTTCAGCCGGAGATTCTGTAGATTTACAACTGTCGTCGAAAACCTCTTCTTCCTCACATTTGAACTGAGACAAGTCAACGTGACAGAAGTGCTTGAGGAAGAAGGGAGATCTCAGCCCAATGCTGAGCAGCAGACGAGTGCAGAGAAGACAAAGAAACACGAGAGCGGGCGACGCTCTCTCGATACTGTCGTTCAGCGTGTAGTGACCGTGCAAAGCTCCGGCAAGTATCATCATCAATACGATACACGCCTTGTCCTTGAGTGGACCTGGGAGATACAAAATATATCAATATCAGCAACAACAATAAAGTGCCACTATCGTCAACATTGAATACTACAAAATGAATTCCAAGACTGCGAGCAATATACAAATGTGTCCAAAAACTGGGCTAAACCCTGCAAACCAGTCCAATGAGATTGTCATACTATCAAAATGCGATCCATCGTATAGATATTGTCGTATTATACAAAAATATTATATAAAAAGTTAATTACATACATTATATAGGGTGTCGTATAAGTTCGTATACCGTTTTCAAATTGCATTAACTCTGGAACTACTTAACCGTTTTAAACCAAATTTGGACAGTATGTAGACACGATAAATAAAATATATGGGTACAATTTAATTTGTAATCGTACAAGTAATTAAGTAGAAACTGAAATTTTTCTGAATGACGTCACATTTTCGCAAAAACTAATATTTTATAGTATTTCCTTTTTGCTTAATGACAGCGAGTATTCTATCCGGCATAGATTTGATTAATGTCTGAAGTATTTCCACTTTCACTGATCTCCAAGCTTGTTGTAGACGACGTTTCAGCTGCACAACATTCGTGGGCTCTGGATCGCGGTAGACACTAAACGACAGAATACTCCACAGGTTCTCGATAGGAGAAAGGTCTGGAGAGTTCGGTGGCCAGTCCTTCGGCTTAATGTACGATGGAATGTTGTCTTCCAACCATCTTGTTGTTTTGGCTGATGTATGACATCTTGCACCATCCTGTTGAAAGATGCCAAGGTCATTGTCATTGAACAGCTTTACTCGAGTAACGTTGCCGCCGGTTACGATTCTTTGAAACGCTGGCTTGACGAGTTTATCCAGTATGTTTACAATGTAATAATCCGAGTTAAGTCGTGTACCGTTCGGAATGAAGTGCAGACTCGTTAATCCGTGTGCAGTCATTCCGCCCCAAACCATAACCGAGGGACTGAACTTCATTTGAGCAGCGGGAGGAACATTACTCTCCTGTGATCCCCACACAGTGTCGTTCTTGGGATTGGGTATGTAAAACACTTTGAAGTAACTAAAAAACACTCGTCAGTAAACAGAACATTTGACCAATCCTGAACAGTCCAATTACGATGATCACGCGCAAACTTAATACGTTTCACCTTGTGAGCAACAGTGGAATTTTTTTGCGACGCCAGTTCTTCCACTTCAGGTCATTAACCATGTATCTGCGAATTGTGTCCTTAGAAGCACGTTCATTACGAATTTTCAGTTGATTTGAAATACGGCGCAAACTCTGTCCACGTCTGTATTTTGCGGATTGGATGAGACGCTTGGCTGTATTAGACAGTATCTTCGGACGTCCACTACGTTTCATATCCACTAGTTTTTCGTCAAATTTGCTTCGACCTACCCACTTCGTAACCCAACACTTACTCCGATTTAACTTTTGTGCAATACATTTATGCGAATATCCTTCTTTAGCCAATACTACTGCCTGTGCACGTAATTGTATTATTTTAATTTTATCCATATTATAAATTATACGCGGCCTCATCGAACAATAACATTGACACGTTGATTAGCCTTGACTGCGGTCCTGGACGACAACATCAGGTAATTTCCAGGCACGCGCTGCATGCAGCCACAGCGTGTCTCTAGCTGCGCCAGTCAGAAAATGGGTCACATTGCGCGACAGCGCCGTGTGACGTCATTTCCAGGTCTAATGAAAATAAACTTGCACCAACATCTAATTCACATCTATTATACACGAATACGAAATTTTATGAACATGCGACCTTTACTAGCCGAATTACTGCAATTTGAAAACGGTATACGAACTTATGCGACACCCCATATATGATAATAATGGTCAGTGTGATGGGAAAATCCAGTCTAAACTTATCAAGAAAATCCAGTCTAAACTTATCAAGAAAATCCAGTCTAAACTTATCAACAATTGTGTTACAAATCTGTATGTTTACATCAATGGAATGTTATTTATATCACTGGAATACTGTTTACATCAATGGAATGTGGTTTATATCACTAGAATGTTGTTTATATCACTGGAATACTGTTTAATTCACTGAAATACTGAATAAATTTACATAAATTATGGAATACTGTTTACATCAATGGAATACTGTTTACATCAATGGAATACTGTTTACATCAATGGAATACTGTTTACATCAATGGAATACTGTTTACATCAATGGAATACTGTTTACATCAATGGAATACTGTTTAGTCTTTACATCATTGAAATATCATTTATGTCACAGGAATATTGCGAGCATCGTTTAAATAAATTGTTAACTTCACAAGGAAATCAAAAAGTATAAATATATCCACAAATATCCACAAATTTGAGACAACTATGTATTCTGTCATACAATTAATTCAACTAATAGCAGTACATGAGAACATCACACTAATCAGGACTATTGGCTACTAAGCTATGATAGAAAGTTTAATGAGAACAAAATCATTCAAATTGAAGAGGTAACTAAAGACAATTTTCAGCATAACGTTTCATTCATTAAAACATTTAAAATTTGCCGACCTGGAATGATAGACAAAACAATGCCACACAAAAATTCAATGACGCCGATGAGCTGTCTAAACAAATGTGGATTAGGAGTAAATCCAGTTAAGCTGGCCAAGGGAAACACGTGGGCATGTCGAATGAACAACTTGCGCTGTAACAAAATAAATACAAAAGCATATCAGTGAGGCTTTAAATAACATACTTTTCTTTATCATAGATTTTGTAAAACAGCAGAAGTAATAAAAGCTGCTAATAAAAAGATTAAACGAAAGCATTCAGTGTTGGATATTAAAAGTTGAGAATAGACTAAACAAAACTGAAATTAATTGTAAGAGGCTGCAACCAAAGGCATTACAGTGACAAACGAAAGTGAAATGTCTTCATGAATTCTACATGAATACTTGATCAAGTGGTCCTTGAATTTTCAGCGTTGAACTTGACCTACCACAATGCTCTGTTAAATTTAAAGCTATTTTCTGCATATTTACTTATAGAGATGTGAGCTTGTTTTAAAACAATTGTTTTTTTTTAAAACTTTTTTTTGTTTTAAAACAATTAAAAAAATGTTCAAAAAAATGCAAAAAAAAACAACAACAAAAATTTTCGTAATAATTTAAGAAATAAGAAGGCTATTTTTTATTCTGCAATAGTTCTTCTGTTGTCATAAAAACAAAAACAAAGTTATTCTGCATTTATTTGGAAATTCTAAAATATCATAAACCACGAATGAGGTACAGTTTTTAAAACATTTAAATACTTGAAGATATTTTGATTTCCTACAGTAGTGTACAATGTACATATTTTATTTGAATAAATTAATTCAAACAATAACTTAATCAGTTTCTAAGACAAATCAATGTAGCCTCATTATAAAGCCTTCTATTATCATTCATAAGCAATGTGCTAGGCTAACACATGGCTTTCAATCTCTCAAGTGAATCTGATGATCCCTAACATTTTTATGCTTTCCTTACCCTAGCCTGATGTAGGCTACTTGAATGTACCAACCACTAAGAAGAATCAAATGATTAAATTTCATTTTTTTAATTAAATTTAAATTTTTATATGTTATCATATGACTCTCCATTTCATATTTTGTTTTAGTTTTATATGCATCATTTCTGCTCATATTTTCTACATTGTTTATGTTATTTATTTTTTTAAATCTGCGGTTTGTCAGATTGATGATGGAAATAAAGGAATAGGTTAATATTATTTTAGGGAGGCCATTCCTGGAATCTACAAGGCTTACCTAATTCTTAATATTATAAAATTATGACATTAATAAAATGTGCAGTAATCCTCCGAAAGCTTTGTCAAACATTAGTGAAATATCATGGTCAATAACTCGGCGTATTTGATGGCACAGAGTTTTAGTGGTTTTATAAATAAATCATCAACATCATCTTCCCTTGAATCTCAGCTTAGCTAAAATTATACATAAATAATAATAATAATATTATTATTATTATTATTATTATTATTGTAATAACTTTATAACTCTTTTTGTACAATTAATTTAATTAACATACATTTCGAAAGAAACAAAAAAAAACAAAAAAAAACCACAAAAAGCACGAACCAAAAAGAACATGTTTTTTCATCACTATTTACTTATATGGCATCTCAGAGTAGAGTTTTACTTATATGTTTTTGAAAAACCTTACTAAACTTTTTAATTACATCAAACTACTTTGTCTTTTCTAGCCCAGGGTCTTATAGAGCCTAGAATATTAGAAAGAACAATAAAAAGAAATATAAACACATAAATACAATAATAGTAATAGTAATAATAGCAATAATAATAATAATAATAGTAATAATAATAACAATAACAATAACAATAATTACTATAACAATAGTAATAATAATAATAATAATAATAACCATCATAAAGGTTTATTATCCATTTCCTCATCCAAAGATGATGTCAGAGACATCCCCAAAGAACACATCAACACACCTCAACATGTCATATATATTTTGCAGATTGGTTTTGGTGAATTGATCTGTAGTGCTACAGATCAATTCACCAATACCACTCTGCAAAATATATATGCTGAAGAAGTAGGGATCTAAACGAAAGCCGGTCCGGTGATCAAAAGATAGTCATGATAGAAAGAATATATCTATGGCGGGAGGAAAGTGACTTAAGTTTGCCAGAGAAAGATAAAAGAGAAGAACAAGAGTGAAGATTAGTAGGTAAATAGTTCATGTCATGGGTGCTGCAGAGGAGAAGGAATGTCTGCCAAATGATGTCAACTAAGACTTGCCAAACAATCATTCAGTTATTTTAGAAATTAGAAAACGTAAGAGCTCCAAAAAGTTTATAATATGCAATTATAAAGCTTTAATATTTAGTTACTAAAGGAATAAAAGTACATTTCAAAAGATATTAATCATCATCATCATCGTCTTCAATCTTTTTATCCAAGTTTAACTAGGACTGGGATAAGAATAGACCTTTTCCACTTCTCTCTCCCATACCATATCATCAGTCAATCCACTATAATCTCAAAAGGAATATCAAAAAATCTCGAAAGTTATTAACATTAAAAATATTAATTTTCCATTAATATTTTAAAATCTCTCCGAGGTATTACCATGTCTCTGTATGCCTTTTCATTCAGAACTGGAGAGAGCTTCAAAGTCCCAATGAGCATGAAGAATATTCCCATGGACATGGTAAGCATAGCGTAACCAGCTTGAACGTACTGCAATCTTGTATATCTAAACATTTTAACTTTGTGCTGAAAATACAAATATTGCACTCATTTATAAATAGTGAATTATAAATATAATCAAAACAGCTTTAAATAAATGCAACCAAACTCTTTTAACTATTTAGTTAAATAAGTAGAATTCCTTTGGCTTTTGCTAAATGTAATAGCTAAATTATAAAGTTAAAACATGTGTCCAGGTAATTTTATTAGCAATTATTTTTTTTAAATTAACTTTATCAGTATTCTGTAGCATAAAATATACATATATATATAGTATTCTGATACTGTTTACTTATACTCCACTACTATTATGCTGTACATGTACTAACTCACAGTGTTTAGGATCTTTCGTTGTAATCCTCTAAACAGTGTTTATTTATTTCTTACTAGTAATATTTGTATTAATTCCTATTTGTACAAAGTAAAGAAATACAAAAATTTTGATAGCAAAAATTGAGATATTAATATTACTTTAACATATGGCCACATTGTTCAGAAGGATTTACTTAGTGTTAGATTTATCTGTTTAAAATTTATGCTGAGGCAATGATGGAGGAAGCCATAGAAGACATGGAAGAAGGAATAAAAGTGGGAGAGAAATTATTACAGGATGTACGATTTGCAGATGACCAAGGAATGGTAGCGGGCAGCGAGATTGGATTGCAGAAGATAATGGATAGGCTGAATGATCAGGCACTGAGATATGGCATGAAGATTAATATAAAAAGATGAAGGTTATGAGAGTGTCCAATAATAAAGGTGAAGTTAATATTACAATAAATGGTACGAAATTGGAACAGGTAAGGAGTTTCAATTATTTGGGTCATACTATAACCGATGACGGGAAATGTGAGACTGAAATATGCAATAAGATTGAACAAACAAAAGCGGCCTTTGGTAATAGACAAGAACTATTAACAAAAAGTCTAAAGAGAGACACAAAGATAGACATAGTGAAAACTTTAGTTTGGACCACGATATTGAATGGATGTGAGACATGGACCGTAAGGAAGGAAGATATTAGGAAATTGGATGCGTTGGAAATGTGGATTTTGAGAAGAATGGAGAGGATTAGCTGGACTCAAAAGGTTACAAATGAGGAAGTTCTGGAAAGAGTTGGCACAGATAGACAGTTGATATATGTATTAAGAAATTGAAAGAAAAGCTGGATAGGACACATTCTAAAGGGAGAAGGTCTATTAAAAGTGGTCATAGAAGGTAGAATGGAAGGAAAAAGAGGCAGGTGTAGGCCGAGATTAGGTATGTTAGATGATTTAAAGACCCACTCATATGTGGAAACGAAGAGGAAGGCAGAAGACAGAGAAGAGTGGAGGCGTTATATACCATGGACCTGCCAGTAGGCAGTGCACTAAGAGAGATTTATTTAGTGTCCAATAACAATTGTAGCATACTCTGAGCTCAAACATTTAACGCATGAATATAAAAGTAAAACTAGATTAATTAATTATTAGTCAAATTTAAAAAATTATTTTAGATATCTCGAAGAGGATCTAAATCTATGAATACGCACAATCATTGTGCGTATTCATAGATTTAGATGCTCTTCGAGATATCTTGGAAATAAGTACATTGTACTTATTTCCAAATGTGTTACAACTATTTAGAGCAGAAACCTAGGCTTATGAGGCTATTTATTACGATAACAAATAGGGACCAGAGTGCTTTTACGCGTCAAAAACAGCTATATGAAAATAAAATTGCAGCATCGCTGAAACTCAATTACTAGCATTATCCATACATTTTGACATTAAGTATTGTATTACATATCTATTCTGATTACATAATTTTATTTCTTAAATTTTACTATTTCATTATTTATTTACATGAGCGATAATCGAAAAAATTTAATTGACTCAACAGTGATACCAGCTCCTAAAAAAGTTCCTGCATGATCATAAACATAACAAAAAAAAACGGCACACTGGGTCATACGGTGGCTCGCAACTGCCATCTAATTTCTTAACTTCTTATTTATTTATAAAAAAAATTCTTGTTACTATAAATAGCCACTTTGTTACTATAAATAGACATGTGTGCTATTTCTTCTTCTTCAGTGCACTGCCAATTGGCAGGTTCAAGGTACACATTCATACTCAAAGTCTGCGTTCTCGCTCCATAAGAGCACTCCTTAGATAAACCAGTTAATCTTTTCACAAAGTCTATGCCTTATCCATACCTTATGTAGCTTATACATGTAGCTTGGGAAAAGTATGACTTCTGAGATGGTTTCCCGTTCTCAGTTAGATGGATTAATTACCATTTAATCCTGGGGAAAAATATTTCATGGTGAGGTGGGTCTCCTCTTGCCATCCTCAGCTCCTGCCTTTAGTCGCCTCTTACGTACACGCGGCAGATTGTTTACGGTTGCCCAATTCTGCATTGATCCATCCACACCCGAGCACAACACGGGTGTGCTATTTATAGTAACCAAAATTTCTTAATTTTTTTATTAAAAAAACAAAACTAATTTCTTTGTTACTATAAATAGCCACTTTGTTACTATAAATAGCACACTAGCAGTATCTATATCACACATAGTCGATGACAACATCTAGCACTCGATCTTGAATCAAAGGCTAGCTCTGTGCAAAAAATTAAGTTTATTGTCCATGACAACATCGAGCACTCGATGTTAAACCAAAGCCAAACCGATGAGCACAAAATTAGGTCAAAAACGGTGCAAATCCAAAATTCGGTTAATTAGTCATACTCAGTCAAATCGTTTATGACAACATTGAGCACTCGATGTTAAACCAAAGCTAAACCGATGAGCACAAAATTATATCAAAAACGGTGCAAATCCAAAATTCCGTTAATTAGTCATAATAAGTCAATTCGCTTATGAGAACATCGAGCACTCGATGTTAAACCAAAGCCAAACCGATGAGCAAAAAATTAGGTATAAAACGGTGCAAATCCAAAATTCCGTTAATTAGTCATACTCAGTCAATTCGTTTATGACAACATCGAGCACTCGATGTTAAACCAAAGCCAAATCGATGAGCAAAATGAGGTTTAAAACGGTACGAATCCAAAATTCCAGGTAATATAGTTGGTCTGTAGCCTACTTTCATTCAAGGCTCTCGTACTCGAAGATATTGGCCGTTCTGGCTCAAACTCATACGTTAATATATTCTAGAGAACGTTGCATAGAATTTTGCGATCAGGAAATAATTATCGTCGCTCAGTTTCATAGCCAATAGAAGAAGTGTTCAGATTTGTACACAATCCATCTGAGGCAGTCAGGTTCCCTACTCGGCTACCGATGGATGCTTGCACGCTGATTGCAGGAAGGATTGGTTGTTTACAGAGAAGATGTTCGGCTTATCCTAACTATCATTGATTCCACTGGAGTGGCGCTGAGAACTGCAAAACAGCTACGTCGCAGAGCCTATTATGCTACAGGGCCGAATAATATATGGCATGTTGACGGCTATAACAAACTGAAACCATATGGGCTATGCATCAGTGGTTGTATTGATGGATTTTCAAGGCAAATTATCTGGTTAGAAGTTTACAAAACCAATAATGATCCTAAAGTTATAGCGGGGTACTGCTTGCAGAGTAGGCCTATTCGTACTTACAACGGTGCTCCTCTACAAGTTAGAGCAGCTATAGAGGCACAGGCTAATTAACTGAATTTTGGATTTGCACCGTTTTTGATATAATTTTGTGCTCATCGGTTTGGCTTTGATTTAACATCGAGTGCTCGATGTTGTCATGGACAATAAACTTAATTTTTTGCACAGAGCTAGCCTTTGATTCAAGATCGAGTGCTGGATGTTGTCATCGACTATGTGTGATATAGATACTGCTAGTGTGCTGTTTATTGTAACAAAGTGGCTATTTATAGTAACAAAGAAATTTGTTTTGTTTTTTTATAATAAAAAGTTAAGAAATTAGATGGCAGTTGCGAGCCACCGTAGGGTCAGGAAGCATAGATGATTGTTTTAAGACCCATTTCCTCCTTCCTCTCCATGGTTATTAGTAATCGTTACCTTTTGATGGCGCATCAATTGCAGCCGGCGCGGATTTAATAATAACCTTCCACCATCCTGGGATTTTTTCCTTCCCAAGCTTTTACCAACACTCGGTCTTCCATGGTGGTCACCCACAAAGTACTAATCGAGGTCGATGCAGCTTAACTTCGACAATTGACGCGCAATTAAACCAAGTGCGCTAATCCCGCTGTTTTAAAAATGAAACATTTAAGTTTTATATATATGTATATATTTTTATATATTATATAATACTTTGCATAAAACATCATAATAGAATCAGATCAAGAGATTATGCAGAGGTAATTGATTTCCTTTCAACGTCGTTCAAATCAATCAACAGTTAAATAATGTCTAAAAGATGTATGAGCGAGTAAACCTCCATTCCGCTAGTACCCTTCCTAGGACTGACCACCCGGATCTTGGCTCGCATCGTTTGTGGACCCCTCACTCTGCTCATCGGTTGTAATTTGGTTCCACAGTGTTCGATGTTGTCATGGACAACAGTAGCACTATAATCGTATTGTTGTTGTTGAGTGCGATATACGCCAAGAAGAAGAAGAACGAATACTAAACAAAGATGATAATTAATCTAATGTTCTAAGTGAGCAATCAGGTAACAGGTAGTAATTAACGATCTTCACTTATTTCTTTCCCTCACGTGATCGCTGCACTTAAAAAGATAGATAGATAGTTAGATTAAGGCTTGGTTGGGTACGGGTAGAGAGTACAACTTTTAGAGATGCTGGAAAGGGACTTGATCATCGAGGTGGCGGGGGCTGAAGTGCGAAAGTAGGTGGAGGGTGTGGCCATAGGTGGGGATGTGTTAGTGGTGGATGTCTTAATAGCGAGTGCCAGCAAGGATGCCACGGATGACGATTCCTTTTTCAGTCAAAAGATAATGTTTAAAAATTTAGAATTTTCTGTCTTCTTCTCCTAACGTAAGTCGTACTCATTCAACCATCGTTTATCAACAGCTCTGACAGATGGCACTCTTACACAATGTGACGCAGGGTTTGCAGCAGAACACCGCACGACACCTCGCTTTTCTTGTCAGACTCAGACCCATCAACATTGCATTCTTTCACGCTGTACATCGACCTTGACCAGTACGACATAGGTTAAGCAGAGCCCAATTATGACAAGTAAGTGCAACACCAGCTGGCTCTACAGGATCTGGTATGAACTGATGATTAGCCATCTCTCTTTTTACCAACATTTTTCTCAATCTCATTTCGACTGGGCACACCTGGGGTTGTTGAAGTCAGACCGGTTTTCTAAATGCTATACACGAAAAGGTGGATAGCTTCAAGGACTACTCGAAGGGTCTGAATATTTTGATCTCCGACTCTCTTTAGAATTTTTGCTTTTATAAATTTCTGAGAAAATCTACAAAGGTAAAAAAGCTAATGTTAACGTCAGTTTCCTCACTCGAAAGCGATGTCAGTGACGGGCGAGCCCGGGATTTGAACCCCGCACACACTGATCCGCGGACGAGTATCTTATCGACATCGCCACTGGCTCCAGCCAAATATGGGTAGGCCTAATAAGAATGTACATGTAGATTAAAGAATAACGGTGTCGCTATAAAAGTCATAGAATTTGAGGGAGGAGGAGGCGCCGTAGCTATTTCTTCCCAGCTGCAGGCCTAAAATATTTATCTATACTATACCTCGATTGAATGCCAAATTTAACCCTACAATACTGAATGGCTTTCATTATTTGCTATTAAGATGAAGCTTTCCTTAACTACATTCTCTTATCACTCCCATGGATTTAAGCTTAATACTATGTACCTATTGCAAGATTTTCGATGCAGCTGGGAACTAACACCACTGAGACCTTTAAACTACATGTACGATACCTGTTTTAAAATACAGTATAATACAAAATGCAAGCGTTTCTAACGAAAACTTCACTTTTCATTTTTCCTACATGTTCGGAAGTGTGATTTGGCAGGAAAGTTAAGGCGCCTGATGTGGTTTACTGCGTTGTAATATCGCCACCTGAACTAATTTTGTATTCATACATTACAGCTGTGGCCCTAATTAAGACAAGTTTTGGAAAGAATTTATTAACAGCAGAACTGTATCTTTTCCATAATCTATGCAATTAATCAACCTTGGTTTGAAGCGTTATATATATATATATATATATATATATATATATATACAGTATATATATATATTATATATATATATATATATATATATATATATATATATATACAGTATATATATATAATATATATATATATTTATATATTGGTTATTTGGATATTTATTTATTTCGTTTATCACATCATATATGTCAGTTATTAAGTGCAAAAATACCAAATGTATGCTTGTACACTGCATGATCGTAACGGCACAAAGTACTAGATAGACGACTCAAAATTGATTTAACATATTATTCTAAAAGATTATAATTCTAAAAAGAAAATGTTTTAGTGAACTAAAATTTCAAGTAGGCGAACTCATGAAATTTTTGCTAAAATTTTGCCATCCTAGTCGTAGGCCTATCTGTTCCTTAAGAATTTTCATATTAAATAAATAGAAACTAAGGATTTAGCATTAACAGCGTTATAAGACAATGAATTCAATGGAGCAACACATCGATTTTTGAAATAATATCTTTCAGCGTTGAAACGAAAAGAATTAAAGTAAATGGTTTTACCACTATTCCTCGTAACACCTTGTTTGAAATGGAAATGGAAAAATTCATTTTAATTTAGATGAACTAAGTTAAAACTTATTTTTTAATGCATGCATAGGTCTGCTTTTAATCGGCGTTATTCCAAAGACTCTCTTATATCTCTCTTTAGGTAAGGTTAGCGTCTGCATTACCATTTTACTTTATTGTAACTGTAAGTAGAACTGCAAGTAAAACTGTAGGCAGAACTGCAAATAGCAAAGTAGAGCTGACTGAATATATCTCAAAATACATATAGTATAAATGTAACTCTTTTTCGTAAATAGCATTTACAAAAATGAACATTTAGCATATAAGAGGGTAAATTGCGTTGTATACAGCTTAGGTCTACATGTACACAAGAAATTGCCCTTTCTGAAATGATGAATTCAGATTATGGGAGAAAAGGGATTAAATGCTGATAGGCTAAAAATCATAGCTTATTGGAAGATTATTCTTATTTCGCTATTGCAGCTAGAGCGTTATCAAAAGTCAAAGATTACTAGTACGCTAATCATGGAGAGGATTGAGGAAACAAGGCAAACTACCAAAATGCGTGCTTAACTAAGCAAGGAAACTGCGTTATGCCATGTGTATAAATAGATTTTTTTTAATTCCAGTAATTTTTTTCAATAAATGAGCGCTTAAGAAGTAGGTAAGTTTCAAGCATTGTATAAAATTTTGAGTATTTTAGATTGATTTAAATCTTAACCTGAACCAGGTTGCTGCAAAGTGTTTCTGAATAAATGTATCCAATTTTGTCAAATATTGGGAACCACTTGCTGCATGCGGCAATTCGCATCATATAGCAAGAATTGGGTGCTATCAGCGAAAAGAAGTGGTTTATATTTCTAGACTGTTTCGATGCTGTGTCAGTTTATTTCTGACTAGGGAGCTTCCGTAAATGAATTTCTGTCACTATTGTAGCGCAAATTTACGGCATTTACTGGCACTAGTTAAACACCCTCTAACCATTAAACCTTTATTCCCAGAGTTGCTGACTCCCGCCATATTGAGATATTTAACAGGTCTATCTAAATGTAGTAACTATTCATCATCATCATCATCATCCTCCCTTGAATCCCAGTTTAACTAATGTCGCGATACAAATAGACTGTAGAATGTAGTAACTATTAAATTATTCAATATTGAATTATTCAGGGACAAAAAAGGGCGTTCAAGTTTCGATCTCTCATTCTCTCTCTCTTCTCCTCTCTCTCTCTCTCTCTCTCTCTCTCTCTCTCTCTCTCTGTTTCACTCATACGTTTTCACTCTTCTTTACCGATTAGCAGATTATTGATATACGCTCTTTTCCATTTATTTTCAATCTTCTTTTTATCTTCATAAAGTCTAATGATATACAATATGTGGTTGAACATTTCTAGCCTACGTTTTCTTTAAATTCTACTCCGTTATTCTTATCCACCCTCTCTACAAGAACCGGGACCACCACGTTAACCTCCATTTTGATGGTATCCTTCCTGACCGGTTTTCTGGATTTTGATTCTCAGCGTCTATTGGACTCCACACACTGCTCGTCGGTTTGGATTTAGTTTCATAGTGCTCAATGTTGTCATTTACATGAGGCTCACTCCAAATGGTATTTTTGTTATTAAAAATGCAAATACTTTATAATTCCTCAACATGTTCACCTACGTCCAACCTCTCCAGAGAGCTTATTGTTGTACTTAAGTCAGTCTAATTTATGAATTTTAGTTGAAAACTATATTGATGGAATGATATTAGAAATGGACTTTGTTAGAATATAAATGAATTTATTCAATCTTCCCATTCTTTCTTCAACTAAAAGGCACGTTTATGAGGCATACGGCAGTGAAGGAAACATCTTGACCCAAATTAACTTTAATCTGACTCAATTCAGATCTTCCTCAAATTGTCATTATACTCAAATTAATTTTGCTAAAACAAATAATGACAGTCTCAGGGCAATGCTAGTAATCTTCTGTAACTGATCAGACTTTAATAACATTGCTCTGGCAGTCAGTATAATATTAGTGCCCGCCTACAGCTCAGTCTAAATTCTCTATAAGAGTCAACGGTAAATGCTCCTGAGTTACTTTCAAATTACTGCAGTGAAAGTAAACACACAAGCGATCACCTAGCTGCAAGAGTGCCACTTAACACGCGAATCGTTGGTATAGGTTTAGATTACGTCAACGGCTCAACTATCATGATGCAGGTTCAGGCTGTAGACAATTTGCTGACATATTGATTTTGCTACAACCGCAGTACTCGAGACAATGGAGGTAGATTTGATTATAATTGAATTCTCTGATTTGATAATAAACGAATTCTCTATAGTACTGTGAATACTCGATTACCGAAATGGTTCTGAGAAAATGGACTCATCGGCACAAGGTCCGAGGCACCATTAATAACAGATTTCCAATGTTCTAGGGAATGTCACCTTGAGACGGTAAATCTTACCTAAGGAATTGTAATTTTAATATCTGAAAACTTCATCCGGGAACATTTTAAATGTTCTCTGCCATTTCCAGATGTTGCCAATTTGAACGTGATGCCCTTTTGGAAGATGGGTCAATTTATTTCACTGTCTTCTATTTCAATAAACAAAGCTTAACATCGTACCTCCTGGTCCAGCATGGCACTCGATATTAGAGATTAATGGTCGTCTACTTGTAGGTCTCACGTCTTATCATCACTATCCACAATCATATTTGAATATTAAAGACTGGAGGGTTGATACCTTACAGTATTTGATGGACGTTGAAAAATATTTTCATATAAGCTATTGTTTTAAATAAATGCATATCGCAGAAATTCCTTAATGCAAGTTCGAGAGTTATGCTTCCTCTCTGTGTTATATCCTAAAACTGTAAAATAGAACAGTTTAAACGTCACATATCGTAAGAGAAGAATAAGTGCAACAGAGAAAGCAATGGGAAACCACCTCGGAAAATACATTTTTCTAAAAAATAATCCATATTAAGGTTAGATAAGGGCTCAGCCTTTGTGATGGGTTTGTTAGTCAACGGGATTTTGTTTATGGAGAGTGGAAGTAGATTGTGAGCGGTATATACCAAGGCCTTGCCACTTAGCAGATGATATATATATATATATATATATATATATATATATATATAGTAGTCTGCAAAGTGGCAGGCCCAACCCAAGGTTCACTTTCATACTCTGCTTTTATACTCCATCAATAGCACTCCATAGAACAACAAGTTAATCACTTCACAAAAGGCAATGCCTTATCAATAATTTAATGTGGCCTCTAGCTTAGGAGTTAGGAATAATATGGTGTTTGGGGTGGTTTCCCGTTACCTTCCTCGGTTCTTGTTCAAATGCCTCTTACGAAGAGTGCAGTTTTTAAGTTGGACTATTTTTCAGTACCCCGGACACAACACGGGAAATTTGAAGATATTTCAGATAACCTGAACTCCTTCATTCACAGGGCATATAGTCAGAGAGAATGCGGATTTGAGATTCTTCAATGATATAATATATCCATTAGAACATCTTTTACGGTCTAATAAGACAAAAAGATAAACATGCATATCTATATATGTACGGTATATATATACATAGAATATCTATTAAGGTTTAATAAGATCGAAAGATAAACATGCACGAAGTCAGTTCCATAAGTTCTTTAACGGTCTAAATCAATTTGTGACAATGAAATAATATGTTTAGCTTAAAGGCGCACGTGTTTCTGACAGTTCTTGCTTTTGACTTTCTTGTAGTTCCTGTATTTGTGAGCAATTGTTCATATGTGCTATCATTTTATCCAGGGTATTTACAGGCTTATAAACGTAAAATTGAAAACTAAAAGATAAAATATACTCAAAGTTGAGTTACAATTAATGGCGAACTTAGGGTGTAAAATGTCGCCAGTTCGGTGCTCTAGTAAAATGAGTAATAAGTTAATTTTTAAATTATAATTCCATAGATTATTTATTTCTCAACTTATATGGAAGCTCAAATCTAAACGTGTTTTCACAATGGATTGATCGATTGTTTTTAATTGATATATTTTATTTAGCAACTACGTGATATTCATATACGATATTACATGTACATGTACATGTACCTTCCAATGCGGAGTGGGAGGGGGGGGGCGGTAACTGGCTATAAATTTTCCTTTGAGAAAACTACCATTATGCTTAGACTAAATATGTAGTTCTTTTCAACTAAATTTTGTAAATTTGCGCTTCATTTATTTTTACTGTAGCTCATCATCAAAATCGACATTGCGCTCAATACAGTACAAACACACTTATATATATTTTTTATTTTATTTATTGCTTTATTTCAGGCGTAATAACCCATACATGAATCTTACAACAATGCAACAAAAACCAGAAAAGCAAATAGGCTGTGCATAAATTGAGCTATAAGACAAGTACTTATAGAATAGACATACAAAGCTATAATAAGCTTAGAACGTCAAAACACTTAACTAACATATTAGCATTATCCGGCAAGCACATTCTTAACTTTAATCTGTAATTAGAAAGGATAGTATCAAAACTAGGTACTCCGGTTTCTAGCAGCGCGATGGAATATATATATATATATATATATATACACATATATATATACATGTATACATATGTATATATGTATGTGTAAGTGCGTGTGTAATTGTGTGTAATTATATTTACTATATATATATATATATACATGAATATATATATATATTATATATATATATATACATTATATATGCTGTATATATATGTATAGATATACAATATTATATTTATATATATATATATATACATACATGTACTTTTGTATATAAAGGTGAGTATACAAATTAATAAATAATAATCCAGATTCAATGAATTTGAGTGTAAGCATAAAACCCAAATCACTAAAAAATCAATTACTGGTTGATTCTTCAAATCACTGAGACTTTAGTCCTATTGGTATATTTCTAAATTGCACACTGATAAACGAGTTAGAAAATTAAGCCAACCTACTTATTCCACGGCGCAAGTTTGCTGTCCCCTTGTGTATCAGTACTTTTGACTGATTTTCTAGATTTTGGAATTTGCACCGCTTTTAAACCTTCTTTTTGCTCGTCGGCTTGATTTTGTCTCAATAGTGCTCGATGTTGTTATTGATGACTGTAGCACTCCAATTGCTGTTATGTTATCTATATGTTATGCTATTATGATATCTTTCTTTATAGAATAATTAGGAACACATAACTAAAACTTCAGAAGCATGTTTAAGTTATATCCGTGATTTTCGTCGAATTCGTCTGTATTTGTCACGTGAGTGTCACGTGATACCGCTGGTATAATTGATGCAACTGTTGTCGTGCAATCCAGGATGGACTACTGCAATTCCTTGTTTTTAATTCTTCATGGCTGTGATATTGATCGGTTACAGTTTGTTCAGAATTCTCGTGCACGAGCAATTTCTTATAGTTTTACGTACTCACGCCTATAAAAGGTTTGGGACTTGCTAAAGACTAAAGAACGGATCATTTTCAGGACGGCTTCCTTAACCTAAATGTCATCACACACCCACCTGGACAAAGTTATGTTTCACTTGATTAAAGTGATGCAGCCTGCTGTTACTCAGCCTTCTAAATTACTTACTCCTGTGAGACCTAGCTTACCTTCGCGCTCTATCTAATAGTTCTTTCCAGCATGCTGAACCGCAGATCTGGAATTCTCTTCCGTCTACTCTTCGGAAGACTTCGTTTGGATCACATCGGTCTTTGTTTCCTATAGGCAGTTCCATGGGCAGTTGAAGATCTATTTTTTCCATCTATTTTTTCCGTCTATGCGTTGTGGCAAGAATGTAAACCTCTTTTTCATAAATTTCCCTAATATTTGGAGTATTTCTACCTTTTGTTCGTCGGCATGGATTTGTTTCAAAAGTGTTCGACGTTGAAATAGATGACTGTAGCACTTTAATTGATGTTATGCTAGAAGAATAAGTAAATTAATGTATCCATAGTTAAAAATTTGGACGTAAATTTTACCAATGAATCAATCAATCATTACTTTCGCACATAAATCATCTATGCGCAAGATTGAATAATGACGTCTGGCGAACAAACGGGATCAAAGTTCAGAGAGCGAAACGCATAGAATGTAGTAAAGTCTTGAATACACGGTGTGTTAGAGCTCTTAAAACAATTGTAAAATATATGCAATAATTCATCCAATAATTCACTTATCAGTCGTCACACAATTCAACGATGATAAATAATGCATTAAATTAGGAATTATCAGTTTATGTTTAAAAAGCGATTCATTTTATAAAATATCTCTTTATGCCTACTGGCAGGTCCATGGCATATAACTCTTCCACTCACCTCTGTGTTCCGTTTTCCTCTTCATGTCATTTAGAGTTTTTTCAATCACACACACGCACACACACACATACATACATACATACATCCATACATCCATACATACATCCATACATCCATGCATACATACATACATACATACATACATACATACATACATACATACATACATACATACATACATACATACATACATACATACATACATACATACATACAAACATACATACATGCATACATACATACATACATGTACATACACATCTATAGGACAAACCTTTGTGCTTCTAGCATGAGTAGAGAGAAGACACACACACACAGACAGACACACACACACACACACACACACACACACATATATATATATATATATATATATATATATGCATACATACATATATATATGTATATACATGTGTATATATATATATATATTATATCTAAATATGCCCATATATATATATGTATATATATATATATATATATATACATATATATATGGGCATATTTAGATATAATATATATATATATATATATATATATACATAATTATATATATATGTACATGTACATTAAACAATATCTCATAACAACAACACCACTTTAGATATTTAACAGATTCATAGTAAAGAAAACTATCTTTAATTTACAGGGTGAGTAAAAAAAGTGATAACACCTGCAAAAAATTGGAATATCTCAGGCAATTGTTGATATTTTCAAATCAAACTTTTACCATTTACTAAAGGACTAATGTTGTTTGATGAGGTGGCCAATTTTCATCCATTTTAATACATAGATGGACCAGTTATGAAAGTTTCAGCAGAGCAACCCTCTCTTTTTTGAATTTACTGTAAATAAAAATTATATTTAGACTAATTTTAATTTTTTGGCCCTGAAAGGGTCGCTGTGGTAGTTCAGAGAGAACTAGTTGTATATGTTAGAATTACTGGCTATTCGATATGCTTTCCTCCAGCTACTACGCAGGACTGCAGTAGCTGTCGGAACACTAAGACGGCCTTGTAGATTCCAGCTTGAGGCAGTCTCTCCCAAATTGTTTGTATCACTTCCTGCAGTTCTGTCTTGTTTTTAGGCTTCGACTGGTGTTTCTGATAGAAATGCAGCATGGTTCCCCAGACATGGTAATCCAGAGGATTTTAATTAGGCCATTCAATCTTCTTGATGAAATGCGGATTTCTCTCGCTGATCCATTCTTGTGCATGACGAGATGCATGAGCCGGAACATCATCCTGCTTAAAGATGAAATCGTTTGATAGAAGAGCATTGCAATCATCAAACAGATTGGGAAGTAAAGTATTGACGTAATACTGAGCGTTCACCTATTTCTGCTCGCCAAATGAAGTGCGTTTTGCCCTTACTGTTGTAGCTAACGCCATTTTAGGTTGGTCTGCTGAAATTTGCATAACTGTCCAATCTATGTACCAAAATGAATGAAAATTGGCCACCCCATCAAAAATTATTCCTTTAATGTTTGGTAAAAGTTTGATTTGAAAATGTTAACAATTGCCTGAGATATTCAAATTTTTTGCAGGTGTTGTCACTTTTTTTACTCACCCTGTAGTGTAATACATAGGATTCTCGGATAAAAATTGTTAGTAGCCTTCAAAATAATTCATTTATTCTGGACCGCCTTGTAGATATACACGTATGTATGTATAGAGGGTCGACTGAAGATACTGTAGTTATACGCCTGTACATACATAATGCATAACTTGATCAGGTCTTGATGAAAAGAGTTGAAGAAAGTCTAACCCATGGCCCGTAAGTCTTGCAATAAATTTAATCGATCAAGCAAATCAGATTATAATGCAATTATTATTTACAGTCCTCGAACCACCGTCCACTCTTTCTTCCCTCATCCACTCTAAAATGTTGTTATTTTGCGGATATTCATGTTGACGTTAGAAATCAACTCAATATTTCGAGCAGGCATACATTAAACTAGCAAATTAATATAGGAAACCATGACTTATTCCGACAAATTGAGTAATATATCAAATAAGTGAAATTTAAACATTACATTTTTGGACTTTAAATTTCAGTGATGATTCTTCTCAGAGGCTTCACTTTGGTCAACTTAAAAAATACGATTAAGGGTATAATGCTCCTAACGCTTATTTCATTATCGGAAGTTTCTGTTTTTAATTTGCGACAAAAATGTACGTTGTGTTTAATCTTGTGTAAAACATGTACAATACACAGCGCCCATTATCTTAATTTCTTAAAATTAAGATAATGAACTGAACGTGAAGTGAACTAGAAGTGTGAACTAACTTTGATCAACTTAAAAAAGTCAACTCGCTTTGATTAACTTGAGTTACTCCAGTTTTTCTACACTAATCAACTGGTGTAAACATTTGCGTTACATTGATCAACTGTGACATCAGTTTTGATCACCTCTGAATAACTAGTTGAGCAACTCTGGCCATACATGTAGTTATTACTGGTGTGCTTCGATTATTGTTTTATCCCATGTCATTTTGTTTATGTGAAGTTTATAGTTTCATGGTAGGCACGGTGTTTGTTCGTTTATTTGTTTGTCTGTGTTGATTTGTACTTCCATATTGGTTGGTTAATAAATATTATTTTAAGAAAATATAAATTCACTAATGACGATGAAGCTATTTGGATAGAAGTGCCATTTGAAATACTCTAAAGTTATGAAGTTCTATTATAGTGCTGAGTGTCCTTGGTTCTGCATAGCAACAATTTAAGCCGTCACATCGTTTGCAGATCTTCATTTTATGTTTTTTAAGCATTAATCAAATTGCAGAAGTTTTCAATAATACATATCATTATCAGTAAAGCATCAACCACAAGATGCCGAGATTTAAAAATATCTCAGCCGCCTGTCAGTAAATCAAGGACATTTAAGCAATCTGCTAATTAGGAATTCTTTATTTATTGTAGTCCAACGCCAGTTCCTCGCAGATAACGAGTTCGAGATTATTAGGAAACAACGCCAGTTTTAATAATTAACACGACGTTTGTGTCATAGCTCACTCAGCTGATTTGCACAAAGATTTTTTGTTTTTTCAAGTTCAGAGTTATTAATAATGCAGAAAACTAAATGCCAAAGCATAGTTTGCTAAGACAAACTATGCTTAGGCATTTAGTTTTCGGCTTGTTTAGATAGCGAAATAAATTTTTGCTAATCGTCAGTGATGACGTCACTAGTCGTAAGTGATGACGTCACTAGTCATAAGTGATGACATGACTAGTCGTCAGTGATGACATACAGTAATTAGTCGTCAGTGGTGACGTAACTAGTCGACAATGATGACGTAACTAGTCGTCAGTGATGACGTAACTAGTCGTCAGTGATAAGGAAGCCTGTGTTGTGAACTGAAAAACTAAAATAATTCAAGTATTCATTTCTTCTCTCTATATATATAGTTATGCCAAAAGGCAGGTTCAAGGCACATATTATGACTGGAAGTCTGCTGTCACTCTCCGTAAAGCACACCTTTGATCAACAAGTTAATCTCTTATTAAAAGGTAATGTCTGATCTCTACTTGAAGGTAGCCTTTAGCTCTGGAAAAATATGGCTTCTGAGTTTCCTTTTATCTTCTGTAGTTCTTACTTAACTTTAAGTTACGTGCAGTTTACGGTTGGTTTATTCGTCCGTGTTCCGGACACAACAGGTGATATTTCAAGTTATCTAATTTTAACTTGCTTATGTTCCATTTTCTAATCAATCTGAGGAATTTTCAAAATATAAGGTATAACGTTCCTTGATAGAGCTGGAAGCTTAAGACAGCATAGAAAAATAAAATAATACTCTAATACTCACTATAAAATAATACTCAATGAAATTAAAAGCAATTGATTTATAAAACCAATGTTAAACTTTGCAAAAATAATGAAAAATAAAATATTAAAATAAAATAATAAAAAGTCAATACCACTTAGAAGGACATGGCAATTGTCGATGAGTTTTACAAGGCACGAAATATTTAACTACTTGTAACATCTAACCTTTTTTATTTTTTATTTTTTAATTTTTCAAAATCTTTTAATTTTTGATTTTTTATATTTAGTATTAGTTTATTTTAGCCAATTATTTTACAGGGAAAAGTTTTAAAGCAATTGTGCACTTAATACATTTCTAAAACAAAACTTTAAATTTAGTATATAAATTTAATTCCAAATATATGATATCAACCTATAAATATACCAAATACCAAATACATCATATCAACCTACAGAGATGTTAGCACTTAATTAAAACATCTGATCACATCGGACAGAAGAAAGATGTTTTCACACGGAATCGAAGGTCTCGCTTTACTTGTCTACGTGACAGATCTGATTAAAGTTTCGCCCATTCCTTTCAGTTTTGATCTTAGTGTTTCTCGAAAGATACATTGAGAATTAATTATTTATGCCTAAGAGTTGTAAATTGTGAAGATTTCAAGCATGTCAAACTTAATGAATGGAGAATTACATCCACAGAAGGGTGACGGTTATAAGTTTAAAAACATTTCAGTCTTTAATTAAAATCCTCATCTTCACAACTATACAGTATTAGTAACACATACGCCCACTTCTAAGAAAGAATTCGATTTTAAATTCAATTAAATGAGCGAAATTGTACTACGTTAGTACTACATTTAGTAATACGTTAGTAATTAGTAATATGTTTGTTATAATTTAATGCAAATTTTTCATGATTTTATTCCTCATTGGATTTTGGTAAAATTTTTACAATTTTAATTATGATTACGTTTGAATTTAATTGTAGAATATACTTTAAAACTTTAATGTTATTTCGTTTACTTAAATTGAGAAGCCTACTAATTTCATTAATTAACTAATTTCATTAACTAATTTCATTAATTAACTTATTTCATTAATTAACTAATTTTATTAAATAACTAATTTCATTGACGGAAGAGAAAAAGGGTTTTAAACATATCAGCTGCAATATTGCATAACTTTCACGCAAATCATTAAAGAAGTTATCTCCAGATAAAACTTTATATTTTAATTTAATGCTCCTTATGCACGAAAACTTCTCATTCAATCAGTGTTCCAGTCAATACAGACGTAGATGAATAGCAGTGGTCCATGACTATAATGATTTTAATTGAAACCTAGAACTGAAATAGATGATGTCTTGGCAAATCTCTCTTCATGGATTTTTGTTATAGAAATATCACATTGTAATTATTTGTGAACGTAATTAATATTCTAAATTTAGTTCTATATTTTCTTGTAAACGACAATCACGAAAAGTGTGATGATAACAATTAGATAATCACCTCATAAGCCAATTTTGTCCCAAGAAAATGGTTACTATATCTAAGAGTTTTCAAAATGTATGAAAAAAGCAGTAAAACTAAGCCAAGGCTAACGTCAGTTTCCTCACTCAAAAGCGATGTCGATAACGGGCGAGCTCAAGGATTTGAACCCAGCACGTACTGATCCGCGGTCGAGTACCCTACCGACTTCGCCGCTGTCTCCAGTGAAACTAACAAATATTAGCTGATTTGTTATGTGCGAGTATACGGGCATTTAGTAGTAATACGTATACAGGACATTCTGAAGGTAGGAACGAGACTTCTGGATTGTCATGTGTAAATCCTGAATTTAAATATCGCGCATATTTAATTAGGTCAATAGTAGTCATTTCCTTAAACCACTTTTCCAGTTTCACATCATTGGATGATGTCTTTATCTGGTATCAAACTGACGCTAAAATTTGAATGATTTGAAGCAGCAATTTCAATGATTTACAGCAGTTGACAAGGATTGACAGCTAGTTAGAGAACTGCGCAAAGCTGCGAAATTAATAATTTCAACAAACGGGTGCATTGGCATATAAGCCACATAAAATCATTCCAAACAGAGACCGGCGACTTTTATCTCAAAACAATTTAGCCATAAACCGGAAGATATAAAACCGCAGCGATTACCAGTCTTGGGCTAGGGTTCAAAGCAGCATAAATAGAAATAGCAGTATTACCATGCGCACTTTACTGCCCTAGCTATGACGAGAACATTGCAATATATGACCATTATATTGACATTATGTTCACATTATATTAACACTTATGATAGGAATTTCATTCTAGTACACGATGATAAATGAGCTCAAATATACATGTAAGTGAAGATTGGTATAATGGCATTAACATTTTGATCTGTGGAGCGCTCTTTGTAGGAATATGAAAGTTGTACCACTTATTTAATACTAGATTAGAGAGAGAGAGAGAGAGTGAGAGTGAGAGACAGAGTGCGAGAGAGAGAGAGAGCGAGGGTCGGAATTATATTATTTTGTAGCAATTTCTGGAGCTTGGGCTCTCACCAACCGAAGGCCCTGACGTCGGTTTTCTGACGCTGAATCATAGCGCTTTGCTGCCTTGTTCGACACGGTTGGTCTATTCTTCAACAACCCGGACACAACACGGGTATTATAATACATACAAAATAAAGAAGTTGTGCCTCTAATTTTTATTTATGTTCGTATTACATGTAAAATAATTAGAAATTCAGAGCACAAATTCTTGCATTTGTTTTATTGTTTTCTTTTGCATTCATCAATAAGAATAGTTAAATAAAATCCTATTAAGTCGACCTGTTCTATACTCGCTCAATGAAAATATTTAGGCCTACTACAGTACATTAAATCGGATACTAAATAGGTAACTAATGTTATTCACGAGTACATCTCAATAATTTATTATTAATATTCACAATAGGCCTAATTCTAATTTGAAGTAACTTTTACTGTAAGAATAATATGGAAGAAAAATATGACATAAAAACTTTGATTACTAAGAATTTCAATAACGACAACCATCATGCAAAAGTAACACCTGTGACTGGAATAATGCGGTCCCTGTGGAGAAATAAATGTGTCCCGGGTTCAAAGCAGTAATAAACCTTGACCTTGACTCCTCTTCGCTCTGATAGAATAAACCATCCTCAATGCGATGAAAGTAAAAACCTCTCCTAAGAGTCTCCGGCTGCAAATATTGTGTTTATGCCGCATGGATTAGAACGATGATTAGTGCCGGAGCAGGGTGAGCGCTTGTTCTGATGCTCTCCTTCTAATACTTCCTCTGGAGCTGCCGAGCGGCAGGTCCGTGGCATCTAGCTCTCTCAAGTCTCTTTGTTCTAAGTATATGTTATTGACCAAGTTATTCGTACTTTCATTCATTTAATTTAATTTAACATTAATTTATTTTTAATTTCATGTTATTCGTATGGAATGTCTCCATAGCACAATGGTTAGAGGGGTAGATAACGTCATGAAGTTTTAAATGACAGACTCTCAAGTGAACTGACACCTCGTGGGTTCGAATCTCAGCCGCTCAGATCTGAGAGTAAAATTTCGGACATTCACAGGACTGACTACACGGAAAAGGGACAAAATGGCCTAACAACGGATTTAACATGCGATATTAAAAGTGATAGATATCAACGTAGTTGATCATTTTACTATAATGTGTGTTATTATTAATATTACTTTTAAAAAATCTAGAAAGGTTTTGAGATGAATATCGTCATTCTTCTCTCTCTCTCTCTCTCTCTCTCTCTCCCTTCCTCTCTCTCTCTCTCTCTCTCTCTCTCTCTCTCTATATATATATATATATATATATATATATATATATATATATATATACATGTATATATAAGTTGGCATATAGTAGTATTAGTATATATTTATGTCTTTCTATATCAAATGTTCTGCAAATTAGCAGGTCAAGATACATACTCATACAGAATCTGATTTACACTCCATAAGGGCATCTCAAAGATGAACAAGTAATCCCTCCACAAAATATTACCCTTATCCATACTTTATACAGCCAATATTACTATTACAGTAATATAGGTAAATACCAGTGTTATGTTTTGGTTGTTAAAAATAGACCAACCTTGGACTACACGTGTCTTAAAGGACGACAAAGCACTTTGATCGAAACCCAAGTCAGAATTCGGTTGGTGAACCATGAGCGCCTAGGCTTCAGACATAAATTGCTGCAAAATTTTCTAATCCCGAGCCTAATTAAACAGAAATTCACGGATATAAGATGATGATGATGGTGTATATATATACATGTATATACATGTATATACGTATATATATATATACATATATATATATATATATATATATATAATATATCGCCACGTGTTGTGTCCTGGTTGTTTGAAGAATAGACCAACCCGTGACTGCACGTGTCGTAGAAGACGACCAAAGCACTAAGATCTAAATCAACATCAGAAAGGGCATTCAGTTGCTGAGCGCCTAAGTTCAAGAAATTGCTACAAAATTTTCTAAAACGAATGGAAGAGATTTTGACATGGTATGAGATAGTAAGGAGTGGAGAAGGTCCATTCGTATCCCGACTCTAGTCAAACTGAGATTAAAGGGAAGATGATGATTATAATGAAGATATATAGTTTATAGACTACTAAAAGTTAAAACTGTAAAATATGTTGTTTTTCAATACTTGTTCTATCGATTAAAAACTAATGCCTGACCCTTTTAGCTCATTATTAGAGGACTCACTGAGGAAAAGATACCTTCAGAGATGATTTAAGCTGCTTGGTATAGTATTATTTGCCTTTGCTCTTATTGCACGTATTAAGTTCAGAGTTCTTTTTGTGTTTATTTCAAGCCTTAAATTTTACCGAAACCATCATAACAAAATAAACAAAATAAATAAATTATGAAAAACGTAATCAACAAATATTTGGGATAATTCTTCAATTGCCTACCATAACAACCTGAGAAGAAAAACAATGTCGCTACTGAAGGCAAGATTTCCATTTGATTTAAATTTCAAACTAACCCCGTCCCTTTACAATTTAATTAAAATAACAGGTAAATTAAAATCTGGGTGCATCTTCCGTTGTACTCCTTGTCCAATCCTGAACAAACGGGACACGCTTCCGAGCAACAGATGGATGAGCGCTCGGACTCTACATGTATGTTCAGCGGCTAGAGTATAAAAGTGGAATGATGTGACCACCGTTCGTTATCTTCTGTCAATTTCTTTATTTAGCAGCACATCTACGAACTCATCGGTAAGGTAATAAAATTAAATTTTAATGGTTTTCTTTTCCGCACATTTAATGTAATTTTTTATCTTTAATACCAGTCTCTTATGATTTAAATATATTTGTTAGATAATTGTATTTATATTGAGCCATAGATGGGAATTACTGTCAAAGTTTTGTTACATTATTTCAGAATTATAAGGGAACAAGTTATTGAATTACGATAACTTAATAACTTAATGTAAAATTTAAAGCTTTATTTGCTTTCTCTCGCTAGTGTTCTATTTATTGCAGGTCTAAGATACTTATTCTTACTCTCACTCTACTTTCAGCTTCTCTCTGACTACTCTCTAGATAAGTAAGTACTCCTTTCATAGTAAGCTATACCCTCTCCACTCTTTATTGTAATTCACAGATTCGATGTAAGCAAAAACTAATATTTCTAAGATGATTTCCCCTTGCCCACTACTGTTGTTATTGAACCTCTCATTTTTATAGGTTCAGCAAATGGTTGGTTAATTTCTCCATGGATGGTAAACGTTACTGGCAATATTATTCCCGCTAAATTAAAATATAAATTTTACGTTAAAACAGAGAAAATTTAGGCCCATATTTAATTTAATCTAGTCTCGACTAAAATTTTAAAATCATCTGGATATAATAGTTTCACGTAATGAATAATTTTTTATATTTTAAATATAAAAAATTACATGTAGAATAATAGTATAATACCACATTAATATGGCGTTCGCCTCTCTATCTCAATTACAGTTGGGTGCCATTTAAAACTTCATGACGGTACCTCACGCCTCTAAAACAATTACGTTATTGAGACTGGCTGAAGCCAGTGCCGATGTCGGTAAGCTATTTTACCGCGGAACGGTATGTACGGGGTTCAAATCCTGGACTCGCCCGTCACTGACATCGCTTTCGAGTGAGTAAACTGACGTTAACCTTAGCTTGTATTAAAAAATGTGAGGCGTCCGGGAAATATAATTAAACATGAACGGAAGCAATGGCCCACAGATGGTAGTTTTAAAGAAAAATAAGTAAGTATAAAAATTTTGCTGAGTGAATGAAAGTGGTGCTACAAATTACAGTTAGGTGTCGCTTTCGACATTAAATTGTTGACAACATTTTATTAATGCCTGCTTGAATACACGGAAAATGGACTAAATTGCTAAATGATTGATACATGTGGTATTAAAAATGTGATAGATATCAACAGCTTTGCTCATATCACTATAATGCTTGTTTCCTTTTTAAAAATATTTTTGTTATAGCGTATCATAAAATTAAACGTTTCTTCTTAAAGGGACATTAGGACTTCAGATGAAAATTTAGATGCCTCCTTCGCTTTCTACCGTAGAAAGCAAATCAGGCTAAATTGCTCTCCTCTTTCTTCTTTGATTTCGAAAAAATTCCTAAGATTAAAATGTCTATTCTCGCCATGCAACCATCTCGCTTCTTACTGTAAACGAAAGCTTTAACCAATATTTTCTGGTTTTTAGTAATTGTAAGGTTTATTGGACCCGCACTCTGCTCGTCGATATGGATTTGGTTTCATAGTGCTCAATTCTGTCGGAGACATAAGTAGGAATCTAATTTCGTTGTTGTTGTGGTTATCTTGAATTTCAGTTGCAATCCCCTGTCAATTCTATTGTTGACTCCTACAAAAACTTACATTGGTCAGACTGTGTCTTCCTGGATGATGCATCTCTAGCAACTGTAAAAAATAAACCAGAATTTATCAATTCAATGTGTCTCTAGTCTCAAATCAAAAGAGCTATATCAAGCAGCGTCCGCTTGACATGTAAACGAAGTAACCCCCAAAAGCAATCTTGCAGAAATTGAATTTATATGAGCTAACAGAGTCTTTTGTTATCCGAACCATGCACTTTTCCCTCCTTATCTTCGGTCCTAATGTCGCCCGGTTTGTCCAGATCCCTGTTGATGTTTATGCATTCTTGGTGCAAAACTTGATATCTTCTAGCTGCAACTGTGCAATATGAAGAATATGTACCAAGCTTTGAACATTTCCAATAATAGGTGCAATTTAGTTGTTGATGCTTCGGTCGGAGAGAAAGTGATGATAAGGAATGCTGTGAACATTTAGCACAGATGGTCCTACTCTACCGTGTAGTGTCCGGGCTACTAAAGAATAGATCTACTTAACCTGTATGTGTTGTAAGAGATGACAAAAGCAAAATTCAGAGCAATGCAAGGAAGATCCCATTAGAAGAAGTGTTTCCCCATGAATAAACAGCACAGATATGTGGATAAGTCATAATCATTTGTGAATCGATTAATTTGTTGATTTATCATTTGCGAATAGATTAGTTAACTTGATACATTATTTGTAAATAGATAACTTATTGATCTGTGGAGTGTTCTTCATGTAGGATGAAATCAGACTCTGAGTACATGTTAGTACTTGCAGGTACATATGAGTACTTCTTAGTATAATTTGAGTACGTCTGAGTAGGCCAACATGTAAGTACATGTAAGTACATGTGAGTACATGATGGTACATGTTAGTACTTGTTAATACATGTTAGTACAATTGAGTACATGTTAGTAAATATGAGTACAATTGAATAAATTGCGTACATATTAGTACAAGAGAGTACATATTAGTACATATAGTACATTTTAAACCGCTAAGCAAATGTTAACGGTTAGAGTGACGGCGAGCCCAGCGAACCTGTCGCTGGTCAGAGCACTACAGGGCACTGAGGTGGGAGTAGGAGGGAGGGAGAGAGAGAGAGAGAGAGAGAGACAGAGAGAGAGAGCGAGAGAGAGAGAGCGAGAGAAAGAGAGCAAGAAAGAGAGAGAGGGAGAGCGAGAGACAGAGAGAGAGAGAGAGACAGAGAGAGAGAGAGAGAGATAGAGAGAGAGATGCTATGAAATTTAAAGCCGTGTAGCAACTGCTGTAGAGAGTTTCAATGATCGCGATCATAAACTAAATGTAGATCCTGAACATTTTCTCGTTATATTTTATTTCGCTACGGATCAGTGCCACCATTAATTGAATAGCATAATAATAGTGCCTATAGGTTGTATATCTTTAAATGTCGACAACTTTATATATCTGTGCTAAAGTATTGGAGATATCACATCTCTGTTCTGCAGCGGCGGAGATAACATTTATCTTTGCTAGAATCGCGTAGATTACATTTCTTTACGATATAGCAGTTTTGATAGCATTTCTCTGTGATAGAGTATTGTAAATAGCATTTCTCTGTGATGGAGTATTGTAGATAGCATTTCTCTGTGATAGAATATTGGAGCTAGCATTTCTATGTACTGAAGCAGTACAGACAGTATTTATCTGTACTAAAACAGTGTGCAGAGAGTATTTCGAGGAATCAACTTCAGATATTTGCAAGATCACGAAAGCGTGACAATGGCAAAACAATGATTCTGAAATGTGTAGCAGTAATCTCTATGTCGTATTAAATCAATTTCATGATCCTCCTCGGATTCACATTTACATAACAAATGCTAATGCACAGGATGCGCATTTAAAAATCCTCTTGCAAGTTTATTCTATCTTAGCTAATTTATGTCATTTCATCAAGAAATTTACCACTATACTATACGTGTATATATATGTATATTGTAAATTTTATTATAGTGTATAAACTCCTATGAATTGTGCCATAACTTTAGCAGTTCGCTGAATAATGTTAAAAATGCCGAAGAAATTACAATTTTATAAAAAGATTTTAATTAAACATTACAATTTTGCATTTTAAAGTGAATTAAAATATTTAATCAGAGTAAACATGAACAAATTATTTTAAATTTTACTGTAATTTACTATGAATACCATAGGCCTACTTGAAAATGCTTAATGTGAGACGAGAAAGAAAATGTATATGCTATATGAAAGGAATTAATTGTGGGATTGGAGAAACCTAATACATCGTATTAGGTGGGGTAGATTTCAAGGCGAGCATTAGATGGTTGAAATGAAATGAAAAGAATAAAAGATTGAACCTGGTTTAGAGACACATGCAGCTCTCAAAGCCATTCACATGAAGAGAGAACGAGGATACTTTAATTAAAATGTTTCAATTATATGCCACGGACCCGTAACTAGGGAATGCACCGAGAGATTAGAATGCTAGACGTTCTGCAGCTTTAGAATATCTTTAATAAATCAGTTTGTTCACCCGTTTATTTTCAAC
The DNA here is from genome assembly GCA_905160935.1 of Enchytraeus crypticus. Classification (NCBI taxonomy): domain Eukaryota; kingdom Metazoa; phylum Annelida; class Clitellata; order Enchytraeida; family Enchytraeidae; genus Enchytraeus; species Enchytraeus crypticus. Next base: position 610,535 of record CAJHZI010000649.1, on the reverse strand, counting down.
CCGCTTATTTTCCACTGCTTTACTTTCCATCCGTTTGTTGTCATTCATACGACATCGGAGGAGTGATAAAGTATTCATGACAAAGGTTCGAAGCGAAGCGGAATTCGGAAAAATAATGAGCAGGACTTGAATCCGTGTGATGATAACAACTTATAAGTTACTGTGCCATTGACCGATGGTCCTTGGTACATACATCAACACAGAGACACACATACATCAACACAGAGACACACATACATCAACTCGTACTACAAACAAGTCTTATCGTAACTGTTTCTTTCCTCTGAAAAATTGTTGTGTAAAATTATTTTAAAGTTCGTATGTGAGCAATGCCTAATAGTTTAGAATAGAAGAGTTTTTGTTAAGATTTAGCACTGATATTTCAGATGCAGGATACGATTTTCTATTAGATTATCAAAACGACCGAGTAGGCCTAGTTGTTGGTAAGAAAAAGAGAGAGAGAAAGAGAAATAGAGAGAGAGAGAAAGAGAGAGAGAGCGAATTCAGGATAAAGAGAATTTCTACGGATATGAGAGAATGAAGAAAGCATTGAAATTTACAACTCTTTCGATTAGACTTGCATGTAATATTCATTTCAATTCAAAAGTGAAGTCTGCTCTAGCTTAGAGTGGCAGGGTTAATTTTGTACGCGAGGAATAAAGGAGAAGAATTATACCAATGAATAACTAATGCAATAAAGATTTACATTTGAGAAAAATGTTCACTTATCAAAGTGATATCTACATTTTCTACCGATATATGCTTAATAGTAGATCTATCTAGAGGGACCACACTACAATTGCTTAATATTAGCGTCAATTTTAGAAAATATTTTGTAAGCCTTCTTGCAGCTAAAAATTTCGGTTTGCACCGTTTAGTATTTTCATGTTTTTATTTCTAAAGATAAAGCTGGATATATTTATTATTTATTATCTATTTATTTATTTTTTCTAAATATATTTGCTTCTAAGGCTTAAATCTAATCGTAATTTAATTTAATACATTACTTGGCGAGAAAGTATGTGAATGACAGAAAATGAGAGGATTTTCACTCTATATCTGTTGATCTGCAATAGAAAAAAGTGTAGAGAATGCGAATTCAACAATTTGTAAGAATTTATTTGATTTAACGGTCACTTAATGGGGCATATAATTTGCTCATACAATATTCCTAGAATATGACCCACTTTTAACAATATCTGCTTTGATACTTTATTAACAGGAAATGAATGAATAGAATTGAGACTTGACCTGGATTGATCAACTAATGCATCATCGGCTCGATTGCATCATTCGCGCATGATTGCATCACTGATCCTAATAAATCCTACAGAATAGCTGAAAGGACATTTCTACAACAAGTCAACGACACATTGTATAAACTTCGCTCTGCCAGTTCAAGAAGATGACTTGGCTGAGATTTGTATCAATGGTCGTCCTGGTTGTGCTATCAGGTAGGAGAGTTAATGATGCGGAAAACTTTTATTTCTGATCTCAATCCAGCCAATATAGAGTTTGTCTCTATCCTGGTTGCCAAAGGGATAATACAAACTATATGTCGCATTAATGCCATGATTTGCATTATGGCATTATATGTCGCATTAATGTCATAATTTTTACTAGATGGTTTGACTTTGTCAAGGCTAGTTTTTCTGAAATGAGAAATTTTAATAATATAATGATTAGGCTAAAGTAACTAACGGCCCATTGGGCAATCGACATTTATTAATGCTAAAAGTTTGGCTAAAACGGAAAGCTAAGTAGGAATGCATTAGTCAATAACTTCGATTCTCATTATTACTTTACTGCGTTGAATTTTTATTTTTCGAAATTATTAGTAACACGTTCTACCTGTATGTAAAACTGATGCAATGTAATGTGTTGCTTATATTTCGACTGCCTCGTCAAAAATTTTGAATTATATTAATTTTGTAGAGAATCGGTTCTGTCTTTCTATGTCTTTATCTTTTTATCCTTTCGTTTTTACTCCTTTTATCAATCTTCACTAGTAGGCGAAATCCCTGCAGCTAATGACGCCGGTCTATACAGCTGTAAAAGCTGATTACTGAAAATATAGCGGACAAAAATAAAAATTACAGGAAAATCCAATTAGAAATCAGCACAACATTTATCACCCTGCACGGCACTGATGGCAACAGTTGCTTCACATTCAGTTGATTGATTGATTATATTATCAACTATCTGATGCTTCCAATGGTTGTCATTTACTATTCTGTTTGATTTAGAGGAAAATTATTTAAATCAATTGTAACAAATTAAACCATTCGCACCATAATTTTATTATAATATATAGTATTATACTGTCATATAATACTATGCAACATAAGACTATACTATTCTATCGTATACATGTAATATTATAGCCAAATAGTCTGTACTAAACTATACTATACTCTCCCTCTTAGTGTACTGCCTACTGGCAGGTCCATGGTATATATGTATAACGCTTCCACTCTTCTCTGTCTTCCGTTTTTTCATACTATACAATATTGCACTACAATATAAAATATTATATTGCACATAATATAATAATATAATATAATTATATAATAGTGTGTATTATATTATACTATTAACTGTAAAAAAACTTTAATATACAACTTTTTCTATATCATAAAGTACATAATTCTTGAATTGAGGGAAAGATCATTATTAGCAACTTACGTCTTAAGAATGAGGAGCAATAAAGTAACAATAACATAATTCACTGAAAAGGTTTCATTGAAACTTCAAAATAATGCAATGACTTAAGAGTGCCTCTGGGTTTAATATCCACAGTGAAAGCTCTATGTATTAATGAAATGCGCGACACTTTTCTCGACATTTTCACACTGTTAGTGATCGTTAAAAGAAGGTTAAAACCGAAAAACTAATGGCTTTTGCAGTTAGAACACTAAATAGTTACGGTAATGAACGAAATAGTTTATTTCTACAAACTGGTAATGAACGGAGTAGTTTATTGCTATAAACTGGTAGGCTAATGAACGGAGTAGGTTATTGCTACAAACTGGTAATGAATGAAGTTGTTTATTGTTATGAACTGCGTTGATACAGCGCGTCGACAGGCAATGAAAAGATGGGCTGTAGCTTAAAAGACTCATTTTAAACCAAATTGCGCAAGATACGAGTTCCGCTACGTCAAACACCTTTAAGCATTAACTGATGTTGCTCGGGAGAATGCAACCTTGCAGTATGATCACCGGAGTGAGAGTCAAAGTTCACAGTCATCGATCTTGAAAACTGGAAATAACTTCCGCTGAGTAAAGTTTGCTGACTAGTGAATTGCAAAGCAGTAATTTGGAATTACTGAACGATATTGATTTCTTTTGAATATAATCGCTTTTGTAATAATTTACAGGATTCTGATAAATGTAACCTTTATGGAGTTTTATTACATTCGTTTATTCTTACTGCTCAGGTTGTTAAAATAAAGTTGATACTGTGTAGTGTAGCTTTTTCCACCTCTCTCTCACTCTCCCTCTCTCCCTCTCTCCCTCGTTCTTTCTCTCTCTCTCTCGCACACACTTTTCTCTTTCTCTATCTATCTCTAATGATCTGATAAATATAAGTATAAATCCTCAGCATCCATGTTATTCGCCTTTTAAGAAAATAAATAGGTTGGAAACAGTTCTTAAAACCTGCTTAGGCTCCTCTAAAACAGTAAATTATATATATTCAACTTCAATACTATCCTTAATATTAAGCTATGAAAAAGTGGTACTGATATTATTATATTAAAGGTATAAAATGTATAATCATTCAACTATAAACGAAACATGATGAAAGAGTTATTAAATTAGTTTATTTATTAAATTAGTTTATGAAAGCAGTTTATTTATTAAATTAGTTTGTTTATTAAATTAGGTTATTTACTAAATTAGATTATTATTAAGTAAATTAGATAATGTATTAAATTAGTTTATTTCTCTATGAATACTTAGTACTGCAATATTCATCTAATTCTTTAGAAATGTGTGTCCATTTTAATCAATTAAGAAATGAAGTTAATTAGTTGTACTAGTTAATTAGACACTACATTTGTTTCATTTCATTTTTCTCACCTTAAAGTTTATTTTATTTAGTTTTGCGATTTTATAGATATGAACTACGTTTACTTTTGATAATTTCTACTGTAAATACATTAAAAAAATTCTTTTGAGTTTTCACTTTGAAGTGTCTGATCATTAGACTAATTTTTAATTTGAAAATATTCAATTGTATGGCTTCCAACGGTTTTACTATACTTGGTAGTGTATTACAAATATTTTGTATTTCAGACTTTAGTAGACTTGGTTGACTGCTAATTATGGTATTAACGCATTCTCGCTCTTTTATGGTAGCCTCATTCGCATTGCTTGCGTGTTTATCTGAATACATGTACGTTCCTATTGCTTGTATAATCTGTTCTGAGATGAACAAAGAAACATTAACAAATGAAAAAGATACAAAGGTCAGAGAAGAATAAGTGATCATGTTAATAAAAGCTCCTAAGTTACCTAATCAAGAGGAAGAGTTAGATACTTATTTTTATACTAAGAATATGGAGCTTTTATAGAAAAATTATTGTGGTTTTTATTAAAAGATGGTGGAAAGGTAAACCTTGGTTTTAGATGGAGCATTTCAGTCACATTCAGACTGGATAGACAAAGTCTGTCTCTATTACGCAACATTCTCTTCAAGACAACATAAAGACGTCCTCTATAGAGATGTTTAAAAATACCGGATACTTCAGCAGTTAAATGGAGACTGCTTTTAACATTAGAGAGCCAATAAATAAAAATCCCATGAGGATAGCAAATTGGTTACTCTGGCCAGTTTCTGGTATTTTCTTGCATTTATTTCCAAGTTCTAATAGTAGAAAATGTATAATGCACGACAGAAGAAAATCTCAAGGATTGCCTTTATGCTCAGAAATAGGGGGAATTAATGAGTATTAACAGATGAGGTAGTTCGTGTTATTAATGCGGCCATAAATGATGATGATAATAATAATAATAATATTATAATATTAATAATAGTAATCATATTGTTATTATTACTAACTATAACAACAACAACAACAAAAACAACAACAACAACAATAATAATAATAATAATAATAATAATAGTTATATAATTAATTAAAATTTTATATAATAATCTATAGAATTACGTAAGTATTTATTATATAATTGGACTTTACCAGATGTCGAATTTAGTTCTTGTAAGTTAGTTCTCAATACATTTCTAATTTCTGCCGGAATATCAAGCTGAGTGTTTTAGGTTTAATCATGAAGAAAGATAAAGGCTTAAATTTATCTGTTTTCGACTAGTTAAATAAAAAAAGACACAGCAGAGTTTGAGCTTCCCTTACAGTTAGTCTGGCTGCATAAAGATGCTCCTGATATATTTACTTTCAAGAAGCACCGTGGACTTCAGTTAACGAAGACGAATCATGCATTCGTGCTTGGAGTATCTTACCATGAAATATTGTTCTGCCAAGAACTAAAAATATTGCGTACTACTATCTTATTAGTTCTATTCAGTTTTTCTTCAGTTTTAAATAAATTGCTTCAACGTGAATGCATAAATGTAAAGATCTTCGATGGCATGTTGACAGCAATTATGATAAACACATAATTGTAAAAGAGAAGTTGCATTAGTTTAGACGGATACGTTGTAGGTGTAATACGTTTATTGGTTGCATTCACAAAAACCAGTTTTCAGCTTTTGCAAGTATTTCTTTCATTCATTGTATCTAGTTGAACTAGCATGAGGTGATTAGAAATCATTGACTGATTTCTCACTTTATTTCTTACTAATTAGTGAATAGTGATGCAAAAACTAGAGCAAAATCCAATTTTCGCATCATCAGAAACCATAGAGTTAGCTTCCCGTTAATTGGTGGGAGTTAAAGCCAGTGTTTTTCCCCGTTATTGTTTTATCAAGGCACACTGTATAGCGCCTAAGCGCACACTGTATAGAGCCTTACTGCACACTGCTGTGTAGTGCCTTAAGACACACTGTATAAGACATGCACGAAGATATATTCTGCAGGCGTAGTTCTGTGGTTATTGGATTGGCTTACTTCTATAATCGATCCTACCAACAAGAGATCCAATGGTTGGAGCCTGAAAGGGGGATGGGGGGTGGGAGCATGAATCTTCTAGTCGTTTACTCCGCTTGCGGTCAGCGACGTGTTTTCAATCGAAAAAAAGGATGTTTTAACTAGGTCAACTATTGTTCAAAGAATTGTAAACAATTATGAGAAACGTAAAGGAATTTTGTGTTAGAATTAGAGTATATGGCTAACTTTTATTTTGAATGTTTCTTTGTATTAAATTAGCAAGCTGATGGGTAATTTAACGGAAGAAATTGGAACTTTCAGTTTATGGGAGAAAATGCTAACATTCATACCTATAGCTGTTACAACACATCCAGCTCCCTTTTCTCTCTCCCTATCTTTCTCTCTCTCTCTCTCTCTCTCTCTCTACAGTGAATTTCCGAAGAAATAATTCCAGCCAACCGTACGTAATATCCATGACATATTATGCGAAAAAGTTTCGAGACAGGAGTAAGATATGATAAAAAACTCAATTATCGTCCACCGCCTTCAACCATAGGATGATGATAATAATTCTTCTTCTCTGATGCGACTATGGGTAGTAATCTTAAGTGGAAGGACATTTATTGTTGCGGAATGAGAAGAATATGAAGCCATTGATGCGGTTGTCAGATGATAAACTGCTTTTGAAGCTTTGTTTGATTGTATTACGCTTAATAGATTGGCTTTGATGTTACAATAGCTCTGTGTGTAGAGCTGCAATTAACGCCAGGATAATTTAAATGACCGATATTGAGATGAATTGAACTGATTAAATTCCCTGCTGATTGTCGATGCTAGAGTGTAGTGACAAGTTTTACTAAGAAACTTTCGCCAAATAACAGAAGATCGCAAAACGCATTTATATTGCTTACCTTTTATTATAAAAATTCACTACCATCAATTGATTGAATATTAAATTTTAGGAAACCCTTTGATTTGAAAATCCCTTCAATCTAGTAGGAACTTTTTTCAGAAAAAAGACTTGGCAAGCAGAAGAATGGGACAAATATTGATAAAGATTAGAATTATTAACGAACCTGTGATAAACTAAGAGAAAATCTTTTAGACAGACTGACGAAGCTCGGTTGATTGATGACTAGTTTGGTGGAAGAGTTCGTAGCACACATTGGGAAAAAGCTACGTCCTTCGAGAAATAAGCCTATCTAGGACAATGCTTCCCTTTCCGTTCTCTTATACTTTATGTGCAGCGGATAGGGAAAGTTTTAACTTTATCTATCTATTATAAACAACAAATTTTTTGAATAGAAAACTGAGCGTTATAATTGAATTAGGGCAAAGAAGCTGCTTTTGATTTACTGCAATTGAGATATATAATTTTTCTTAGTTTTTAATTTACTTTCAATGTGAAAAGAATTGGAGTGATATCTATTTCCCTGAGAGACTAATCGTGAACCAGGATAAATGCGCTCTCTGACTGATACGATTAACTAAACAGTGGATAAATGAAAACTCAAAAAAATGAATTAATGATTATTGCAAATTTCAAATAAGTGAACTTAAATAGCTCCTAAACTGTATGTAATAAGCTTCGGTCGTTATAATTAGTTATTAGAATTAATTAACTGATTGATAAATGTGAAGTAATTAATTAATTATCAGAATTAATTAATTGTCAGAACAATGTGGAATGGAAAGATTATATACTCCGTTGAAGCTGTATAGTTTTGACCTTCGTATAATTTAAATACAATGATCCTTGCGAAATCTGTTAAACATCCATACACATTAAAAATGAAAAATTTTATGAAAGAACAAAAGATATTCCTTAAAGTGAAATCATGAGGAAAAATATTTAATTGGATATGTTGAGACTATAAATGAAAATACTCTTTTAGGAAAAGCAGAAATTATTGAATTTAAATTTATTTATTAGTAATCTAGATGTTGATCTTAGATTATTAATAAATAAATTGAAGAAATTTGTGGAAAATAAGCACTACTTAAATAAACATAATAAAGACTTAATTATATAAGATATAAGATTCAAGCTAGCGGATAATGATGACCTTGACGTGGTCGAGATCAGTTTAGGAAGAAAATTGGAGAGAATGATCCAGTGTACGCCAAACAGAGATCGAAGATGATTCTTGTAATATATTCACACCGACAAATATGAATAACAAAAACCAAACAAAACGTTGAAATAAAAATTATAAGATGCAATAAATGACATGACAAATTACAAATGATAAATGACATGTAATAGATTTCATGATGTATCTCGTGGTTAATTTATGACAGTTAACTAGAGCAAAATATTCATGTCATAAATTTTGTCGTCAGGAGCGGATTATCTGGTATTTACTACTCGGACCTGTTTAACGGCGAGTGGGCGGACAATCTGCGATTAGTGCTCGCTTTAAAATAACCAACTACAAAGTTTCAGGTTGTTTTCTTGTCATTCCAGATGAGCCAGAAGAAATCTTTAATGATTACAGTAAAACAACAGACACATGCACAAATGAATGATGCATGGCTGCTTAAATAATATTACCATGACATTTTTCTTAGTTGAGAAAGTAAACGTTAACTGTTTCAAAATAAATGTTTATCAGTAACAATCGCTATAAAGACCGTTATTGATAAAATTTTATTAATCTAAATTAATGTAATGGATTTGGTATTAGTAATCTGATATCTATATCGTCACTGTTCAGGCTGGAATAAAAATAGCCGAGATATGTTTGGTTAATCTTAATTTATGTTATACCGTGTTTAACGTGTGTGCTTTTTATTGAATCCATTATTGTTGGATTGTTGAGATATATTAGTATTACTGTTTGTAATGACATATTTTCATGGTACTTCTAATGAAAAGCTTTATATAGAAAGATTTTTGTATTGCTGAGATTTTAAGCATTATCGATATATGGAAAGTAGTTAGATATTAAGAAATGCTGGTCTATTTTTAAATTTAATTAACGTCTCTACAGAAATATAAATGCTAAAAAATGTTTCCTAGTGCAATAAAATGAAAAAGTGTGTAAAAGTTTGTGAAACAAATAAAATCTAATATCATTTGAGCTAATCAGTTGCAGTTTGTATTTACTCGTCATGTGTTTTTCTTTAGCTTCCATCATTCACTCGGAAGACATTTCCTCAACCCAAAGTTCTGGTAATATAAGATGCGTTTCCGGCAGTAGGGGTAGAGATTTTGTGAAATGTGGTCTGCCCGGGAATCTTCCATGCTCCAGTCTTACCTATGCAGTGTCGCAGGTTCGGATACCAATGGATTCGACCGGAGTGGATCATCCAGATTCTGATCTTGATCGGTCATCTAGACGAGATCTAGGTATACGGGAAAGGAACTTAGTAGAAAATTCAACATTCAAAATAGTAGAAACGGTTCCTCTCGCTCTCGCTAACGTTGGGCACATATTATTGAATGACTATGTACTTGAGAAATCAGAAAAAATTCTAACCGACGTCACTTTGCATCTACATTCGTCTGAAAACTGTCAAACTGAGACCCACCGTCTGATCAGTAGAAATCTAACACAATTTTCATCTTATGCAGCAAGTACGATTTCGTCTGGATTTATAAATAGTGACGCGGCCAAAAATCCCAAATTAGAAATTATAGGGACTCGCGAAGGATTGTCAGTAATACTGACAAACATCCGAGTTAATTCCGTGGACATTATCGTAAGAAACACTTCCGCTGAAATTAGGCATTCCAGTTTCTTTAAGTCAACGTTAGCTATTGTCAATCATCCGACACCAAGCCAAACAATTTCAGGTGCAGAATCTGAAGAAGCAGGCCGACACCTTCCTCTTACTATTAATATATCCAATGCGTCATTTCAAGGTGACACTGTATGCTCTCTTTCCCAGTGCTCCCCCACGGGATCACTCAAAATATTTGGCCGTGCCGATAGCATTCATGTTACTGGAGGAAAGTATTTTCAAAGTAAATTAGTTATAAATCTGCATCAAGTATCTACTATAACGATAGTGAAGGTACTTATCTCTAATGATTTAAGCCGCAGGGCAGTCATTGGAGGTCTTTACTTGGAATTGGCGAATGTACCCAATGAAGTAATCATCCGAATAGAAGATTGTACATTCGAGAACCAGTTTTACTGGAATCCTGTAGACTCAGTGCTTAACGTTTACAATTCGGCTCTTAGACTGAAATTCTTCAACTCAAATAAGATCAACTGTTCGATTACTCGCAGTATATTTTCCAACAATGAACGCGCTCTGACAGTCCAAGGAACTACTAGTACTGATATCCGCATATCACATTCTATATTCCGTCAAAATGTTGTAGTTCAGGCAGCGGCTGCCATTCTGTACCTCGGGGGTCAAGGAATAATAACTAATTGCTCATTCGAGAGCAACGCTGGAGGCTTTTGGAGACTTGATGCTCACGTGGATCATGACAACGACGAGGTTAGGCCAGGGA